>VYXC01010500.1:1318787-1351933 GCA_013397175.1 Platysteira castanea | reverse complement strand
AAAAAAAAAAAAAAAAAAAAAAAAGCAACTGGTTGTATTGGCAATAATGAGACAACACTGCCACTTTTTTTTATGGCTGTTGTTGGCCTCATCAGGAGGCTTGCAGCACTCTGTGCTGTTCTTCTCCAGTTTTGTTACTCTCCAGCTCTGCAAGCGTACCCTGCTTTGCAAAACTACCCAGTATCCACATGCTGCAGTGGCTTCATCACCTTCTCTTTCTGATTTCATCCTGGTCTGTCCAGTACCACTACTTTCCCTCCTTCTCAGTGCCAAGAGTTTGGTGCTTCCTGTCTAACATACAACCATGAACAGGGTGCAGCAGTGATCTAGAATAATGGCAGTCCCTGAAATGAGTTACTACCCTTCACCAACTATAACACTGCCCCTCTTCTAACTAAATAAGACACCTGAGCCTGTCCTGGCTGTTTTCATTGGGTTATTCTGCAGCGCAGGGCCTTTCTGCAGGAGCATTTCCACGGTGTTTTGTTAGGAAGCTATGTGTCCAACAAAAGCAGGAGGGATTTTAAAGAGGAAATCGTGTGTTGGTCAAACTGCCCTTATGTCTGCTGCTTAGATGGTGGGCTGGTGGGATGTTGCACTGGACATTTAACTGTGACCTTTGGCAGGAAGGAACCTGAAGCAAAGTGCTCAGTAGGACTGGAATGTCCGGAGGACATAGTTCTTCATAAACAAACAAACCAACCAACCAAGTGTCTTTGGAAACCCTGCTGTCTTTCTGCTGAGCTTAGAGACTTCAGTATAAAGAGGGATTTAGATCCCTACAGTGGAGGAGTTCAGAGTGACGCAGCAAATTTCTCCTTTGTTTGCTCCAGTGAAAGCTGACTGTCCTCCTGCTGAAGGGAGAACTAAGGAAGCCTATGGCTCTGCACAGCTGCATGGGAACAACTCAGAAGATAAAACTAACATGTCAGTCTGCATAAACCCTTCTGCACCTGCAGGTGAAAAATAAACAAGCCATTTAGTCTATCAGTGTGTGCTGAATTGCCTGTGGAAAGCACTGAAAGCCTTAAAGGGCAGCAATCTCTGTAGTTCTTTCACAGGCTCCTTGGAGTTTGCTGGGTTAGATTCTTGATCTCACTAACATTCCTGAACTCGTTGCTACATTTCACAACTAAACCAGCTTGAAGCCTGGACTGGAGCACAAGGTCAGCCCACAGGGACAAAACAGTGCCAGGCTTTCTAGTGTCCAGGTTTGTTGTCTGAAGAGGCCTTGTGCTTTTCCAAGCAACCTCTGCCTCTCCCCACTGCTTTCTCAAATAATTTAAGAATACTTTGAGATCACATGTCGTAAATCTGCACAGGACTGATCTAACCCCTACAGGTTCTGTGATCCTGCAGTGCATTCTGAGAATGGCCCAAGCCTATTTCAGGAAACTGCAAAGGAAACAAGGAGATAAGATATTTCTCCTCCATGAGCACAAACAGTCCTGGTTGACCATGACAGCACCCTGCACAGGCTGCCAGAAGCAAGGAGACTTTCCTTGGTTTGTTGCTTATCTGTAAAATGAGTCTGTGGGGGGAAATGTGATAGTCCCAAGAGGAAAGAAGTGGGGTAGGATTAATTTAGTTTAATTTTAGACAGACTAAAATGAGGTGTTGAGTCTTTCCTGCTCTCTTGATTGTCAGTGGATAGAGAGAGGAACCACCGAAGTGTCATTCAGCCCACAAGTTGTAGACAGCTATTTTAGGATGGGCTAGTTCTTCTGGAGGTGTCTGTTCTTGTCATTTGACTAGAGAGGATGCCTAATTCATGTGAATTGCCTATATTGTAGGTAGCTGAAGGTTAGGCAAGGTGTGACTCCCAGCTCCGGGCATCTAGTGCAACCTCACATGGGAGGGATAGAAGGAGGAATATCATGAACAGTTTTACAGGGTGAAGTTGTTTAAGCAGCAGGAACCACCACAGGATTTGCCTGTGCATTTCTGAGGCAATGTGGGGGCTGCTAAGGGGAATGCTGACATAGATGGAAATAGAGCAGCACTAGCAGACATCACCATGTCATGCTTGCAGATACTTTGTTCCCTGTTATTATGCTTCCAAAAATACACATTTGTGGGGACAGGAGAACCCCGAGGGTAGCGGTTAGGAGAGAGGCTAGCTTTATGGTTGGGTTTCTTCTGACTGGTCTAACAGCTCTTCCAAGATACTTTGTGTATCCAAACATAATGCTCAAGGTATTGTTTTATTTGTTTTGACAGTAGGCATCTGTAGAAGATTTCCCCTTGCCAAACTTTCTTTTTCCTTCCAAGAGACCCGAGGTCCTGGTGAATTTTGTTCAGTCATCGGAGAGTGCGGCAGGCCCTGTCTGCCCCACCATGGGTTCAGTCAGTGGCAGTGGCTGCCATCAGTGTGGGTCACTGAGGGCTGAGTGGAAGTGCTTTTTGAGAGGCTGAGTATGCTTCCTTTAGCAGCCCTGACAGTGGTGTTCCTGATGGTAATGTGAACAGGAAATTAGGTCCAGGAGCTGAAAAACAAGCCCCAGTTCAGCATCACTGGCTACTTCTTAGGTACTCATGTTGGGCTTGATGGCTCAGAAGATGCACAAAGTGATGACTATAACAATCCTGTAGCAAGGACCTGAGCAGCTTCCCAGAGGAATGATTAGTGTAGCTCATAGCCCTGGGGGCAAGCAGAGGAAAGGGCTCCAAATGTGCCTGCCCATGTGCAGACCTTATAACACAGATACTTAATTAGTCCAACATGACTGGGAGCTCAGCACTGCGAGTGACAGATCCCTTGCACTGCCATGCACAGTGTGCAGCTCTCTGCAGTGTTGATAATGCACGGCCTGGAGGGACTGGGCAGCCCCAGCTGTTATCTCAGCTAGTCTTATCTGCTTCGATACTGTTATCCAAGCTTCTTGGTGTGACACCCACTAGAATGGGGTCTGAACACGTGACCTTTATTCTATGTGCCTTCTCTCACAGTACCCTTGGGAGGCAAGAAGCAAAAGTGAGCTGAGGGCTAAATAACTCATCCAAGGACAGACTGGATGCCTGTGCCAGAATCTAGATCTCCGGCTATTTTGACTGGATTGGAAAATCTGAGTAGGTCATCCGATACCAAGAAAATTGCAGGGATAAAACAGCGATTAGGTAAAATTCACTTCTTCCATATCCATTGAAAGACTTTGGCCACTTATGGACACAATGTCATACTTTAAGCATGATCTATGAGTTTTTGTTGATACACTGTGACTAATTCAAAAAAATAATTGCCTTGCCTATTAGCTGGGTGTAGAAAAAATGCTGGAAAATGCAAACTTTTTAGCGTGTCTTTTCCTGTACCCAGCAGCGCTGTCACTGAATTGTGATACTGTTACAAGATCATGCTGATTAAGGGAATCTGTCTAAGGAGAAAAAAAAATCACCTGGCTGACATTCCACAGATGCTCCAAAGATAATTTGGCCTCTCAACATAGCAGAATTAGTAGTAGTTTTTTATGGTTTTATAGGAAGTATTTGGGCCTGGCGTAAAATCTGTTAAATTAACGCGTTCTTTCAGAAAGAAAAAGATTTGTTATTTTTGAAGGAGGTGGGGAAATGGTGAAATAACCTGGGGGTAATAGGGGACTTCAAGAAATAGAATGCAGCCTGGAGAAGAATACTACAGCTTAGGTGACTCAGAGGCAAGGCTTTATAGCTCTGAGATTGTTTGGGATTTTTTGGTCCTCTTTTGCCTCACATTAATATTTACTGCTAAACTGAATGTGAATGTGCTGTCTATCAGTAAAGATGAGAGAGAAAAGGATAGGTTAGGAAATGCCAGGAAACTGATTCTCTCTGACTTCTATTGTTTCTTCTTTAACTTCTAAGTATTGGCCTTTCATGGAGTTGGCGGGTAAAAAAGAATGAATGCTTTGAAAAGACAAACAGATTTTAAAGATGAAATTCTCAGGGAAATAGTCCTCTGTGTTTCAAAAACAGGATATGTTTAATGGGTGCAGTGTACACATGCAGTGGTTGTTTCATTGCTATGCAAAGACTTCATTATGCTACTAACAGGTGGGCATGAGTTTCTCTAAATTGCAGCAGTAAGGCCAGGTCAGATGGGGACATGTGCTAATTTCTGACTGAATCCAACTGCCAGTGTAGCTGTGGGCTCATGTTTCCATTAAACTGAGCTGGAAGAAAGATTATGAAGAAGGAGGAGGAGTGCAGAGGAATTCTGTATACATGATATTTTCTTTATGGCTCCCATCAGTAAGGGACTAATTTTAGAAGATGGTGTAGAATTCAATGTCTGCATTCATTGAGTTAGAGACACATTAAGTCCTTGCTGAGGTCAGCAGGAGTTGCGTGTGCTACACGTTTGAGAAGGAGGTGTCTGGCTTGATGACTTGGATCAAGCGCCAAAGGTTTGAAACTCTTACCACAGCAACACTGGAAAATAGGGTAACTGTTTAAAAGAAAAATCCCTTAGTTTGGAAGAAATTGTATAAATCACATAGAGGAGAAAGTATCCAAGCTTGAACTAATTTTATTTCTCCCTAATTATGACCTTTATAAGGGAAAAAAATTTTCAGGATGTTGGCAGAGCTTGCAGCATGGGTGCTTTGTTCACTCAGTGCCACTGGAACTAATACGAATGGGAAAAACTGGTCCCTGTGCTGAATTGCAATGGCTCGTTAGCAGGTGGTTTTTCTGCTTTACCAGCAGATCTTGTGGGGAGACTTCCATGAGTCCAGCCAGTGCCATTATTCCTTCACTCTGGTAAAAACCAGAAAATTTATTGCTTACCACCACAAACTAGGAATGTAGATTGTAAAGAATCTGAAGTGAAATTTGTCCTCTTAAGATGACTTATTTTATTCCTTCTCTAGATGTACAGGGGCTTCCAGATAATGCCACACGTGCAGTACATCTACACAGAAGCCTCTGAGAGTCTTTGTGGAGTTAAGCTGGAGGTCAACAAGTACCAATATCTGATTACAGGTAAAGGATTGTGTACTTCTCCATAAGCAAAACCGCTTCTGATTTATACATACACCTGCTAAGGACATGGGCAGTGGTGCAGACAGCTCTGTACACAATTTCCTAAGTGTTAAGATGGCCAACAGTATTCTGGTGTTCAGTACTCTACAGTGCTGAGAATCACTGCACTCTCTAGATGCCCCTCTTTTTCCTGGAGTGTATCTTACACCCAGGCATGCCATGACAAGTATGTTGTGTGACAGTCCATGGCTCTCAATTTGTACCTGAGCTGGCATGTCTGTCACAGGAAACTGTGTGCTACTGGGCTGTGTCAGAAATGGAAGATCATTTTTGGAATGAGCTGGAGAAATGCAGGCTGCTGAGATGGGGGATGCAGGGGGATGGACATGTGGCAGTTGCCAAGTTTTGTTTTTAGTGAAGGTGTCAGTTCATTTTCTCCGTTGTTAAGAGGAGCTTGACAGCATTACCAACCTGCATGTTGCTGGTGGTACTTTGAGGCAGCACAACACTCCTGAC
This sequence comes from Platysteira castanea, assembly GCA_013397175.1. Taxonomy (NCBI): domain Eukaryota; kingdom Metazoa; phylum Chordata; class Aves; order Passeriformes; genus Platysteira; species Platysteira castanea. The sequence continues at coordinate 1,346,461 of VYXC01010500.1, read as the reverse complement.
TTTCAGAAGTGCTGTTATCTTGCTGGCCAGAGATTCCTGAACCAGTTAATAAAAAGAAAACGTTTGCTGCGCAGTGGCTGAAGCCAAACGTATTGAGAGCATTAGCAGTCTTAGGAAATGAGAGAAGTTCTTGAGCTGAGAAGTGCTAACTTGTGACCATGTGTCTGTTTTCAAGGCCGGGTGTATGAGGGGAAGGTTTACACTGGCCTGTGCAACTGGTATGAGAAATGGGACCGGCTGACTCTGTCCCAGCGCAAAGGACTGAACCATCGTTATCACCTGGGCTGTGGCTGCAAGGTATGTGTGTCTCTAAGGTGGCTTCAGACATTCAAGCCCAAGAGCTCTGTCTCCCCTGGCTGGTAATACTCAGTGATGCTGGAGAACAGCCAGGAAAAGAAATGGAGGACAACAATTTTTACAGAGAAAAAGTAAAGTTCACTTTTAGTGTTGAGACCAGAGAAGAGACAATCAAATAAAAATGCAGAGTCTACACTTTTAATACCCTGTTGGAGTTAATTGGGGTTCGGGAAGTCTTTCAGAATCCATGCAGAATCATTTGCAGGTGAATGAAATCAGGTACCAAAGGGTTGGCAAGATATGTCCAGCTTTTTTCCTGTGTAAACATTTTGAGTACTTAAAACCTCACAGCCTGGCACTGGAACTAAGACTTTTGCACATGGCTTCAGGCCTGCAAAAACATAGACATAAGCTCAACTTTTCTGCACCTGAAAAACCCTTTTGACTACAGAATTAGATGTGTGTGTGAAGCTAAGCATATGCTTACGTGCTTACAGAACCGAGGCTGAAGTTTGGATTAGTAAGCAAGGTTTGAGGGAGTGGAATTTTTAATCACTTGTCTCTGTTAAAAAGACATTATATATAATGTTGTTTTTACATGTAGCCTTACCAGATTTCTCTTTCCAATTGCAGATTAGGCCCTGCTACTATTTGCCCTGCTTTGCCACCTCCAAGAACGAGTGCATTTGGACAGACATGCTCTCCAACTTCGGCCACTCGGGCTATCAAGCAAAGCACTATGCCTGCATCCAGAGGGTGGAAGGCTACTGCAGCTGGTACAGAGGATGGGCACCTCCAGACAAAACGATAATCAATGCCACAGATCCCTGAGCAGCTATCCCTTTCCTTATCTCCCCTCTCCCTTACTTGTGGCTGATCTTCCTTTGGACACTAACTCTTACCAGATCGTGATGATGACAATGAAATTAGTGCCTATTTTCATGCAAATTCTAGCACTTCGAACACTTAAAAAAGAAAAGGAAAAAAAAAAAAAGGAAAGGAAAGAAAAAAGTCTGTGCTACCTTACTGAATTTGTAATCACCTTTTCCATTTTTTGATACCACTCATTTTGATCAGACAACATTTGGGAGCTTACTTTTGCACACCAGAGGGAAAAATGGGAGGGAAAAAAAAGGAAAAAAAAAAAAAAAAGATGGAGCTCTTGCTCTCTTACATGTATCATTAGCTGTAGCAATATAATCTCTATTTTTTTAGGAAAACAAAAATCTAAAAACTATGCCAATTAGGCACTGTATTCTTCTATGCGCTGGCTTCCCATCACCCCCCCTCATGCACTAAGTGCTGAAAATACATAGACAAATCTATTTCAAGGGAAACAGATTTCATTAATCAGATTAATCAGGCAAATGAAGCAAAATGAAAAGAAATCCAGCCTAAACTCTGGACAAAATGACATCCAAAAGAAATCCTCCTCTATAGGAGAGATTGGCAGTGTGATTGACTCCAGCAGTGGGAGACTTTACCTGTTGAGTCTGACCACATCATCTGGTAAAAGGATTGGTGACTGACTGTCCTTGCTAATTCAGTCACAATGTGAATGCAACAGCACATTTGAAGTTCTGGCTATCCCCAGAACAAAAGAGAGAGCATTTTTTATTTTTGTTGTTGTTGTTTCGAAAACAAAAGCCCCATCCCCTATTTTCAGGGAGATAAATGCAACTACAGCAGAGCATATGAAGGATTGTGCCATCCTGTTTTGAGCAGCATTGGCCCCTGAAATTTTTGCAGCTTAGCTTCAACAGCAAAACCAGCTTGTGAACACCTTAAACCAAACAGATGCAAAAATAATGTCTGTAAATCAATCACGTGCAAGAGGGAAAGGGGAGACTTGCTAGAACATTTATTATTAAAAAAAAAAAAAGTATGCCAAAATAGTGTTTTGCTGAACTAAGATGTATATACACATAATGACATAAGCTATTTTTGACAGGACGTGGAATTTTTTTGGTGTTATAAACAAAAGAATGGTTTGATTGTGTTTTAAAGACAGAAATGTTGACATTCCGAGTCGATGAGTTGCTTTTAAGATACTGAAGCTCCAGTGTATCTGCAGTAGTGGCTACAGTCATTGTTTCCTCTGTAACTCCTTGCACCACGGTTCCTCCCCTGCAGCTACAATAGCTGCATTTGTTTATATAGTGAAAGGAAGTGTGTGTGTGGGCTAGGCAAGGAAAAGTGGTCTCCTAATAAGTGTTGTCTGGGATCATAAAATTTTCAGCTGCCCGGAGGATTCCTTCTGTGTCAAGTGCTGTGTTTCCCTCTAGGCACTGTTAAGCATAGCCCTGTGCATGTGCTCATACCATGTCCTGCAGTCATGTGGGAGGAGAAGCCTTACTGTCTTGTGCTTTGCTGTTGACTGGAGAAGTTTTTTTTCATTCTATTTTGGTTTTTTTTATTATTATTAAGAAAACTATAATATAATTTTTCTTATCAAATAAAAGTATTTTAAGTTTTAATGATGGTGAAGAAGGGGTCCTGACAAAAGGGTGACTGAGTTTTGGATGGGGAGGGCTTGGGCAGGGAGAAGATTGTGCTTAACTTCATTTTTGTATTATTATGATTATTTATCTTAAGTTTCCNTTCTATGCGCTGGCTTCCCATCACCCCCCCTCATGCACTAAGTGCTGAAAATACATAGACAAATCTATTTCAAGGGAAACAGATTTCATTAATCAGATTAATCAGGCAAATGAAGCAAAATGAAAAGAAATCCAGCCTAAACTCTGGACAAAATGACATCCAAAAGAAATCCTCCTCTATAGGAGAGATTGGCAGTGTGATTGACTCCAGCAGTGGGAGACTTTACCTGTTGAGTCTGACCACATCATCTGGTAAAAGGATTGGTGACTGACTGTCCTTGCTAATTCAGTCACAATGTGAATGCAACAGCACATTTGAAGTTCTGGCTATCCCCAGAACAAAAGAGAGAGCATTTTTTATTTTTGTTGTTGTTGTTTCGAAAACAAAAGCCCCATCCCCTATTTTCAGGGAGATAAATGCAACTACAGCAGAGCATATGAAGGATTGTGCCATCCTGTTTTGAGCAGCATTGGCCCCTGAAATTTTTGCAGCTTAGCTTCAACAGCAAAACCAGCTTGTGAACACCTTAAACCAAACAGATGCAAAAATAATGTCTGTAAATCAATCACGTGCAAGAGGGAAAGGGGAGACTTGCTAGAACATTTATTATTAAAAAAAAAAAAAGTATGCCAAAATAGTGTTTTGCTGAACTAAGATGTATATACACATAATGACATAAGCTATTTTTGACAGGACGTGGAATTTTTTTGGTGTTATAAACAAAAGAATGGTTTGATTGTGTTTTAAAGACAGAAATGTTGACATTCCGAGTCGGTGAGTTGCTTTTAAGATATTGAAGCTCCAGTGTATCTGCAGTAGTGGCTACAGTCATTGTTTCCTCTGTAACTCCTTGCACCACGGTTCCTCCCCTGCAGCTACAATAGCTGCATTTGTTTATATAGTGAAAGGAAGTGTGTGTGTGGGCTAGGCAAGGAAAAGTGGTCTCCTAATAAGTGTTGTCTGGGATCATAAAATTTTCAGCTGCCCGGAGGATTCCTTCTGTGTCAAGTGCTGTGTTTCCCTCTAGGCACTGTTAAGCATAGCCCTGTGCATGTGCTCATACCATGTCCTGCAGTCATGTGGGAGGAGAAGCCTTACTGTCTTGTGCTTTGCTGTTGACTGGAGAAGTTTTTTTTCATTCTATTTTGGTTTTTTTTATTATTATTAAGAAAACTATAATATAATTTTTCTTATCAAATAAAAGTATTTTAAGTTTTAATGATGGTGAAGAAGGGGTCCTGACAAAAGGGTGACTGAGTTTTGGATGGGGAGGGCTTGGGCAGGGAGAAGATTGTGCTTAACTTCATTTTTGTATTATTATGATTATTTATCTTAAGTTTCCATATATCTTCCGTTCATTCCACTTAAAAAGCAGAGCTGCCACCAGCAGGAAAAAGTCGTCGTAGTGATTCCAGCTTGGGGCAATACAACATTTTACAGTCAGTGACCTCAGTTACAGGAGAATTGTTTAGAACCTCTTTGCCAAATGGAAAAGAAAGGGTGTCTGAGATGGGCCCTGCTGTGTTTTTATGTTCCTTGCGTGCTACCAGAGCTCTGCCAGACGTACACCCTCTGAAATGCCCCATTTGCTAGATGACTTGTTGCAGCAAAAAGCTTCATTTTTAGCATGAACTTTAAAGGGCATTTTTACTGAGTTGTTGTAAGAGGTGCCTAGGTCTGCTGCATATTTTGTTTTTTACCAGCAGCTCTAAGTGGCAATGCAGCCCAAAACACATTGAAAGTCTGTTGGATTTTCCTGTGATTTAGACTTGGAACACTTCTCAGAAGTCCTCTTCCCTGTGACTACTCCTAAATTATGGGTTGGAGATAAGAGGGAGAGTAGGGTGCTTCATGACACCCGTCACAGGACCAGGTGGTGGTTCAGAATGTTGTTCCTTTTGGCAAAATATGGGTTTGGGCTTTGGGCCCAGTGGAACAATCTCTGCTCGAGTTGTGCATGGTTGACAAAATCTGCGAGGGTCACTGAGGGCAGAATGGAGCCACCCTCAGTGTTTGCATTGTTTGGAGTTGGCATTGCAGGCTATGGCCCTCCTCGAGCTCAAGGTGACTTGGCAAAGCCAGTGCCTCTTTGAGCTGCAGCCACTTCTCACAGCTTTGGAAGGCTAAACGAAAATGCCCCTCGATGCCGTAAAGTGTTGATTTGAATTTTCATTAGACTGCAGCTCTGCATATTTTACCTGTCACTGATTCATTTAGCTAGCTGAGACATCACAGTATTGCACTCAAATTATTGTGAAAATATTTGCGTTCTAATACTATGAGGACTTGTGTCCCTAAGTAGGATATAACGTAGCTATGTGCTTTGTAAACAAAACAAAACAGCAGATGCATTACCAGAAAATGAAGCATAGTCCCACTTTATTTTGCAGATGGTAAAATATTTCTGAGATGCAGACAGCTAGACTGGCAGGGGTGGAGGTTTGGTGGCAAATCTTTGCCCTTGCTGTGTAAAGAAACAGTTGTTAAGGCTTTTCAAAATGTGGAGCCGAAAGGAGGGGAAGAATCCGGTGAAAATACATTTCTTTTGGGAAGCTTCTTTATTTTGTTTCTGTGTGTGCTATCAGGGACATGCATTTCTTGGGCTTAGCTTCAGCTTGTGCTTGCATTAAGGACCTGCCTGAAGGCACTCCTGAAGTGGAAGCCATTGCATGGATTGAACGGCCTGTCAATCAGACTCAAAAACTTCTTCCTTTCTGTCTGCTCTCCTTTCTTCTGCCTTGCTAAGTCACTTCTGCCTGCCACTGGACATGTTCAGGATTACACACACACTCCCTGCCAACATGCTTTTGATGCACCAACATTATTAAAAGTACTTTTTAAAGTGCATAGCTAATTTCTAGACTGAAGCTGTTCAGTTTCTTATTTGTGCATATTTTTTTTCCTTACTTGCTGGAGAGTGATTTCCCCTTTAAAATGATGAAAATACATATTGAGGGTTTGGGAAAGATTAGATTCTATGTTCCTTTTCCAAAATGGAGGGGTTAGAGAGCAGGAGATCTGTGCGTGGAATTCCTTGAATAAAGTCCTCTTGTGGGAGGCTTGTATGGGAAAAAAGCGCCATTTTAATGTCTAAATTTCTCATGTTTTGAAGAGCTACATGACCCTTTATGTAGGACTATTCTCAAACCTAAATCTGTCATTGTATCCCATTCATACTTGTCAGAGTGAAATGCTACCTCACAGTGATGGGAAACATACTGTTGCGTTTTTTATGGTAAAGACTGTTGGAAGTAAAAGCCTCCATGAGAACAAGCTTCCATCCTTGCAGATGTCTCTGAAAATACTGCTCACTTATAGCTTAGAAGGACAGAATAAAATTTAGGGAACTGCAAAAAGTTTTTGTCTTTTAGAATAAGTGACTTTTTGGGCTACCAGTCTTGAGAAAAAACATGAAAACCCACTAAACATTTGCTGCTGTTTTGCTTGTACTGGCTTCTCCTTCTCTCTGACACTGTCCTTCCTTCATAGACCCACTTTGCTGTTCCTGATAGTCATGGAAACTTGGGGAGAGAACCAAACCCATGTGAAAAATCTTGTCCAGAAGGAATGTATTTGTTGCTAAATTTTCTAGCACTGTTTACAGTTTTCCTCCATGTTATTTATAAATTTTATATTCAGTGAATGTATATTGTCTTTTAAGGTAATGTTGCATAATGTTCACTTTTTATAGTGTCCTTTTATTCTAAACAGTAAAGTGGTTTTATTTCTATCACAGACATTCTGTCTCTGCTTCACTTATATTAGTTTCTATCGAATTCAAATGTACACGAATGGATTTGCAACTGGATTTATTAATTTCCTTCCCCTTCCTGATACCATTTTATTGGTCCCAAAGCAGATATTCCACCTCTGGCAAATCTGGTGCTTTGGCAAAGATCCCTCCAGGAATCCCCCCTCTTTTTAAGAGGTTGGTCTCTCTGACAATTGTTACTGTGGTCATAAGACCTGGAGAGGCAAAAAAAGCTTTTTTGTGTTAATGACTCCCAGTTGTTAATTTGCCATAGGAGGTCAGTACAGAGCAAGGGCCGGCTGTAGCACCAGTAGGTCCTTGGAGGAACACTTGCCAGATTGCTCTTATTTCCAGAAAACTGAGCATTATAGGGAGGTCTGAAAGGTACATGCCCATGGCAAAGGGAAGAGGTTCCTCTTTTCTGCTGTGAAATGTCAGAATCTTGTGTCCTTTCTTTAGGCTTACTTTTTAAGGCTGATTAAAAATGCCCTGTTCTCATGAGAAAGAAGCTTTAGAAAAAGCATTTTCAGCTAAATTAAAATCCTCACAAAAATGGACCTACTGTTAGAAAATTCCTATATCTTGCTTTTGCTCTTGGAAAATCTAGTGTCTACACAGATGAAAGAATGAAACAGATTTTTGAATTTGTTTTCTGTTTCACCCAAAGATTCAGAAAGTAGACTCTGGAAAGTTTTGGATATAGAAGGATGAGGGTCTCCTAAGTGAGAACTTATGTGCTTAAAGTGTATGACATTGCAGAGAGGTAAAACCGTAACACTTGTTATAAACACTTCCAGGGGGTCAGCCATCGAAGGACCACAGTGTGTTTTACAAGTGCCCACTGGTACAGCTTGGAAATGCCTCCAGGAGAGGGAAGAGAAAGAGTGGTAAAAGGGGATCAGTATATTCCTATCTGACAGATGGAGAAGCTGATGCACAGTGGGCAAGCAACTTTCACAGGTATTTGATGGTGACTGCAATGCAGCTTGCTCGGTGTAAGCTTGACCTCTCAGACTCTCACAGCCCAGGATGTTGTGAAGATGCTCCCAGAAAAGATAGTTAGAAGTTGTGTAGATTCATTCCGTGAGGCAGACCTGTCCACCTGGGAAGGCCTGGCCTGAATTTGCCCAAGTGGATTGTTGCTTCTGGGGATTGTTGAAAAGTGGCTGATTTAAGCCAGATTACTCAGGCTTGCATGTCAGCAGTGGTGTTTGTATTCATGAGATTACCTACAGTTTAAAAGGCTTCCTGTACCGTTTTGGAAGTAAATAATAGCATCTTCAAGTGGGTGTTTATATAAAGATGGAAAATAAGTGAAATTAAGATCAGTACTACTATGCTGGTACCAAATACATCTACATCTAAGGAATCAAGAATCAGATTTCCAGACAAGAAGATCTTGCTACAAGTGCTAGCTAACTTATTTGCAATGGAAACCTTTATCGAGTCTTCCAAAAATACCATCCCTGAAGTGGTGGTCAAAGTCACAGCTGTCCTGAAACATTACTTCTGTCACAAAACCTTCTTCATAAATCATTAGGAATTAAATGCAACAGGCATTATCAACTAGTTTATCTTAGAAGTGTGCAGCAAAATGTCACATTGTTTAAGGACTATCCATTTCTTTATGTCTTAAATGATAATACAACTTCATTACTGTACTTACCTCCACGATGTGCCTGTGAAGCATGGAAGTGCCATAGTCTACACAGCACAGGTAGAGAGCAGAGTATTGGAACAGAGAGGTGAAGGACTGGCATTTCAAAGTACTTGAGTAGCTAGCAGGCAGCAGCGGGATTTTTCACAAGAACCTGGATGATCATGTACCTACACCCTGTTATGCGTTGTGGTTGGCCCACAGTGTTGCAACAAGTGTGTGAGAAAAGAGGGATTTGGTTATTTTTGAGCCTTAGTTTGACATCTCAACAACCCTCATGTTCAGGCTGGCAGTGCTGCTTGGGTTCACAGTCAAGCCTGGGAAATTAGCTCAGCCAGCCAGTGGTCACACAGGGGGTCGTGGTTCATACAGGGTTTCATCAAAGCCTCAGCCACGTAGGAAGAGCCGCTAATTCATGGATGTAAGTTGGGAGCAAAAATTCACAAAGGGCTAGTCTTCCTTGTAATGCAGGGAAAACAAGAGCCGTGACCTGCTTTAAACAAAGCCCCTCTCTTTGCCATGTTCTCCAGCATTTGCCATGTTCTCCAGGACTAAAGGCACCTACGAAGATTTCTTTGGAAGGTGCCTTAGGAGTTTGGTACAGTGCCCAGCAGCTACACAGGGCACTGAGTGTTTAGCTGTTGACAGAAAGACCAGATCCCAGAGCACTGTGCAAAGAAAACATGAGAAGCTGAAACAAACTCTTTCTAGAACTCCGAGTTACCCTGAGTACCTTCAGGCTGATAAACGTTTCATGGATGGTGAGCACGTGACAGACCAAGCAAACCAACATTGTGAAACAAGCATCTGTTAGGACCCATGTCCCAAATTGTCAACATATTTTAAACAATTCCAGGAGTAGGGAAAATCCACTTGATCTGAAGAGAGTGATTCTTTGCTCCAAGGGATGAGCTTTTTGTTGACTATGTTTTACAATGGAGTTCTGCTTTAATGTTGAACCTTTGAGCCTCTTTGTACATTTTTTCAGGGTCCTTACATGACCTAGGGGAGAGCTGGGCAAGGAAGGAAAAATGTTGCCAAGCAGTGCCTTCTGAATGGCACTTTTTAGCTAGTATTTCTCTATAAGTAAAATCTAAACTCTTCCCAGCATTCCCACCACCATTTCCTGTGCCCAACTTGCATCTGTTGTTTCTACCCCATCCATACTGGCATCAGAAGAAAGCAAAGTTACTCACCATCTGCTTATGGCTTGGGAAGAACGTTTGCTCCACGAGGGGGAACTTCTCAGGACCCAGCGAGTTGAAGATTTTAATGAGCTGAGAGAACTTGGGGTGAGGGAGGTGGAAGAAAAAACAGACACAGTGGATGTCAGCGACTTATTGTGCAACAGGCAAGTGCTTGCAAAATGTTCTGATAGTGGTGAAGGAGGTGAGAGAAACGTTATGTCTTTCCCACCTTGCTTTCTTGACCTGAGAGCAGCAACAAAATATGAAGCTGCTGTATTTACCCATGGCCAAGCCAGCCTATGTACACAAACCTTGGACTAAGAGAGCACAGAAGGGATTCAAGAGCCAGAAGAGAATCAGTTTGGTTTACTTACGGATCTACTGTGAACAAGATTTGCATTCCAAATGCAGCTGGGGAGAGGAGCCTTTCTTAGTGGAGGATAGAGCCAGGAAACCAGTGCCACCACTGGCTATCAGAGACCAAATAAACCAAAGCTTTCCCTTGGATCTCTTCCCCACAGCCAAATCCACGCCAGGCACTTTGTGCTGGAGGGCAGGAGAATTGCTAAGGGACAGTGGTTACTAGAGGGAGTTGTCTGTGCTGCCTGGTTTGAGTCGCAGACCAAGGAAGTAGTAGTTAACCATAGCTGACATTTATTGTGAACCAAGGGCCCCCCAGCAGCCCTTTGCGAATGTCAGGAGAAAGAGGGGTTCACCTGCCTGTCCCCGTCCCATCTACCCTGAGGTCTGAGGGAGGCACCAGGCTGTGAGGGCGGTACCTGGAGAGAGCAGTATGGAACAGCAATGGGGACAGCAACCACCCCGGTATTTCACACACAAGGAGGAACATTTGTCATTGTCCCCATCCATCAGCATGAACTTCACCACCATCACCACTATCATCACCATTATAAACCCTTCTATCATTCAGGGTTGTACCCAACCAGACACAAAGCTCCCCATGGGAGGACTGAGTTTTGATTGCTCTTCGGGTTCCAAAACCCCAGCAGAAGTGTGACACAGCACAGCGAATTCCTGCTCTGCTTCAGCCATCTGTGAAGCAAGCAAACTATTCTGTATGCTGTCTGCAGCCTCCCTGTTCGATCCATCCTTCATCACCCAGAGAAAAAAATCAAAACTCTAAGAGAGAAACTTAATAACCAGGAGAGAAAACGTTTCTGAAGCAGGGGTGATACACCAAAGAGAGTAAGAGGTGATGCATATCCCAGAAACCTCTCAGATCTCAGGAGAAGCTTAGAGTCTGTAAAGTCAGGCATTTAGCCACCCTGCTCAGTCTCTGAAGAGACACAGCCCTGTTACCACAGACAGTGCTGGACTGGCACGGCTGTTGGTGGACTGGCAGCCGTATATGAGAATAAAATGTTTGGGGATTGGTTCCTGCTGAGCTGGTAGATAGGACTGAGTTCCCCATTGAGTCTTATTCACAAAATAGTTTATAAACTGAATTCAGTTTCCAAGCCCCCCAGAATTTGGTAAAATCAAGTGAATTAATAAAGGTCTCCAGCCTGGACCAAATAAGGACAGATTGCAAGTCCTTTGCCTGAGCTTCTCAAGCTCCCCATCAAAGGTAAGAATGTGTTAATCTTGAAGGAGATCCCTGTGTCACCTGAGGGAAGTAACAGACAGATTAAGGGAAGGAAACAGACACCTTGGGAAGAAGGGAAAGAAAAGCAAGCTCACTTTCTTCCCAATAACATTAGCTGCTTAATCTTGCATGTTTTGAGCACTTCTGGGCAGCAGCTGGAGCCAGTAAATGTACCAAATCACAACAGCAAGGTTACAGTGCAGATAGAGAGAAGATATTGAGGAGGTTTTCTGCTGAGTAGCCCTTTTAAGGCTCCTCTCCTGGTTACTGGGCTAGTTTAAGAAAAAGCATTGCTGCATAAGAAGTTGAAACTTCATTTCCTGGTGGAAAAGAAATACCCCTTTGAGAGTTAAATCTTGGCATGCAGTCACTGTGCAAAAAAATTAGGCTGCAAGGTGTGTTCCAGACGCAGGCCAAATGCTGAAGGGGCAGCTGTCAGCAGATTTGCAAACAAGGGCAAAGAATCCTTTTCCTAATCTCATAGTTCAAAACACAGCATTTAAAGAAAATCCAGGAAACATCAAGAGACGGCATATCCCATCACTAACACCACCACCACCCTCACATGTATCAGCAGATAAGGGGAAAAACTCCCCATGTAAAATAATTATTGTTGGCAAGGAGGGTATTGATGTTGTGGAAGGAGGACAGCTTGCTTCTCTTAACTACTTGCACTAGCCCTGCACATTCTAGAAAAGAAAAATAAAGCCCTGTTTTGACTAGCAAGGTGAGCAAACAGGGCTTAAAAGTTAAACACAATGAGACAGAGACAGGGAGAGAAGGAAAAACACTCTGGCTGAGAACAGCCCGTGCCCCTTGCTGTGTGTGCACGCAGCCCTGGTGAACCATGGACACCGTGATGTTGAGGCAATGTACATTTATCCTGGGAAAACAGTTCAAACAAAATAACTGGAACAACTGTGCAGCTGATAGACAGCGCTGTGACTTGTTCCTCGCGCTTCCTTTTGAAGCACACAGCTCTTGGCTGTAGCTGAAATAGCGAGTGTTTCAGATGAGAGATTCAGACATCTGGGAGCCTCGTCACCGGGCCAAGCCTGCAAAAAGGTCTGACTTTGGTATTGCCCCTCATGGGACAGTTCCCTCCCATTTTCTCTTTTTTGACCAGTTGTTAGGGACAGGATGTTGACAAAGAGACTCCCACGTTAGGTGGTGCAGCAGCCTCTGAGGTACCTGATAACAGAGCTCAAGTAACATCTCCCCATGCTGATGGGTCAGAACGCTGCTGTCAGCAGCTCTGCTAGATGTAACCACACCTTCCACATTCTGGCAGCAGTTCTTGCTCTCTGTGGTTCCACTGGTTTTAGTGAGGTTGCAGCCAGACCACAGATAAGACAGGGGGCAAAGCAGTGTAGCACAGCCTGGTTTTAGGTACCTGGAACACGGAGACAAGTGAAATGCCTGGGTCTGACTGGTTGGAGATCAGTTACATGCAGGGAGTCTTTACAGAGAAATAAAAAGGTCCATTCAGAGCACCTTAATGCCTTTTGCATATTTTGAATGTGCCTAGGTGATCAGGGAGCCTATGTCCCTTGACAGTCAATAACAGCTTGGCTGGGAGTCCCTGGACTCAGGAGGCCACTGTCGGAAAAACTTCAGGTTTCCTGCAGCCTTACAGATGCAGAAGTTACATTGCAATCACAGACGTTACCTGCATGCAGTGTGAGTACTGCTCTGAGCATTCTTCCCACTGTATTTTGGATTGCAACTTAGAATTAGAGTTAGACTTGTGTTAGAGTTCTAACACAGAAATTATTATTAGTGGTTGAAGCATTGTGCTTAGTGTGCTTGTACTATTATTTCTCAACAGTTCTGGGATCATCTTAAAATTTAGATTTCTTAGATGTTTCTCTCAGGGTGTGAGACCCCCTGAATACTCTTTTTTTTTTCTGTCAGAAACACCTAATTCAAACTGTGCCTGTTTTAATCTTTGAAGAAGTTTGTGTATTGCAGAACTGGAAACCTGGCAAATGTCATTAAAAAATGGGGCTGCATGTTTGAGTAAACCCAAACCCAAACTCAGCTGATAGTAATTAGAGTTGCTGAGAATAAAACGTGGTTGCAAATTGCCAAGGAAAAACAGTCTCAATTTCATCCCCCTCCACAAAATCATAAACATTTCTGTGAAATTGAACCGTTTTTGGAGAAAATAAAAAATGAGAGTGAAAAGCACATTTCCCAGGGGTATTTCATTTCATTTTTTCATGCATCTCAACTGTTTTCTAGATCCAAAAAGTTTCCCATAATCTCTGTTACGCAGATCCCTTATTTCAAGATGCCTGTTTTGCAATCAAAGTGGAACGTGCACCAAAGTGTCCCTATCTCTCACTTTCCAGCTATCACAAAAACAAAATTTTCTGATTCTGCTGCCAGTGAAGCTTTTTGCCCTCAGGTGCCCCACTGCAGTCTCTGCATGAGCTTCAATACCCTCTGAGCATTGCTCGTTCAGTGCAATACTTGGATTGCTGAGCACATCACAGTCACTGGTTTGGGGGTGATGTGTGTGCAGGGGCAGCAGGGAAAGGAGGTGTTCTGCAAACCTGTTTAAAGTGTTTGCAAATGGTTTCCTTGACTCCTCTGGGAAGGTTGTCTGTGCCAGCTGTATTCCCCGTGAGGAAAGCATGGCACAACCAGACCCAGAGTAGCTTGAGCCAAGCTGCTGGCAGAGCCAAGTTCTCCCACACTGCCTTTCCAGCACTGCCTTTTTTTTTTTTTTTAATGTGCTAAGTTTGTTTGTTTTCTTTTATTTCAGATGCCTAAAAATAGGCCTTTCACATCTTGAGGCCCCTTCACACCATCAGAAACGTAATTACAAGGCATGAGTTGCAAAGGGTCAGCTAAGCCCCGACTGACTCGACCCCAAAATCTGATGGAATGGACCCCATAACTGTCAGCAAAAGGCAGTGTAAATGTGGAGACTTTTTGTCTGGTCACCAGGGTCAATGCACTTGTGTGTAGGACCAAGTGTCAGAACCAATGTGAAGGTGTGGTACTGAGCCTGGAACTGGAAAATCAAATGGAAACTGAGGTCAAATGGGCATTAATCACCTATACAGTGCTGGCAAAGCAAGATTGTTCTCACTACCCTCAATACTGCACTGCAACATGTTTTGGAAAAGACAGGATCTTGCTTTTGGTCTTAACAAACCCCACAAATGTTATAAAAGGGGTGAAAACTGAGAAGACTGTTTATTACACTGGTACCATTTTAATAAGAAATTACTTAAATCCAACACTGTCCAATCATGGAAATAAAAGTCTGAGTCACTACAGACCTCATCTGGAGTTGAGCTACCAACCAACTCACTGAGGATCTCTAGGATATTTATTCCAAGGGAAAAAACAACAATAAAACCCCACTTAATTAGGTGATAGTTATCATTTGGTATAAACATTCCATTACACCCCAAGCTAAATTTGTGCAATGAGTAAGGGAATTCCTGAAAACGCATCCCAAAGTTTTCCATGGGGTCATATTGTGAAGTCCCATCTCCTTCTCACATCCATATAGCTGTACTTTCCTGCTTCCAACTTAGAAGAATGCAGGGAAATTTCCTTTTTGGAAGCATCAGTGATCATGGAAGGGATTTTGGGACAAAACTGCTTCAAAAACGCACATGTTAACTCCAAAATGGTATCAGCATCTGACTTCCTCCTGCAGGTACTGCGATGGCCAGCCTTACTCTTGTGGCTCACATCTCCCCAGCTCTCCTGCTTCTGCAGCTTCAGCTGCCTTGGAGCTGGTCAGAGAAGTGTCTAGGGAATTATTACATACTTTGATTTGGGGCTGAGAAAAGCCAATGATAATATTTTTCAAGGTTTTCTGAGATTCTCATGTGAACTTGACAGAATTTAAAGAACGGGTGAAGGGAGCTTCCAGTGCAAAATATCAATACACTGTCCCGTCCTCATCAGGAGCTGGCTCAGCCTAGGTCTTTCCAAGATGCAGTGTTTCAGGTTCAAAGAACCAACACTTTATGATGATGTTGTATTTTGTTCTGGGACTGTTGAAAAACTCTACGTGTGTGGTGGTTTGACCCTAACTGGACTGATTTTCTCTACCTCCTCCCAGCCAGCGATGCAGGAGGACTGGGAATGGTGGTTTTCGTCTGTTCATCACACGTTGTCTCTACTGACCCTTCCTCTTCAGGGGGAGGACTCCTGACACTCTTCCCCTGCTCCAGTGTGGGATTCCCCCCCAGAGGAGACAGTCCTCCACGAACTTCTTCACCATGGGTCCTTCCCATACCTTACAAGAAATCTAGGTGTTGCTGCACTGCCAGCTCTTGGTGATCCTTCAGAGTCTGGGACAAGGGAAATGTCCTGATCAGGGTGAAGAAATAACACCTTAATACTACTAGAGGCTGATAAAGAGGTAGTGCTGGTAGGTTTTTTTCCCCAAGAGCCCCCACCTGGATTCCTAAGGTTGTTTAGATTTTAACCTAAAGAGACGCACTCCTTTGAAGCAGCCTGGAAGGCGACGGTGGTGTTTTATCAGCACCAGAGACCTGCTTTGCAGAGCTGACATGCAGCAGAGCTGGATCCTCACTTACCACCCAGGGCTTGCTGCAGAAGTTGTAGATGGAGTAGAGGGAGTTGACCGTGTGGACGCCGCCGTACTGGAGGCCGATGATGAGGCTGCGGAAGTCTTCTCCCAGCGCCATGCTGTAGGCGTGCTGCCGGATCAGGACGAAATCCGGCTTGAAGGACCTGGAAGAGATGAGGAGGGTCACGTTTTACTTTCAAATGCTCAGAGGCACTTCAAACCACTCCTTGTTTCTTTTCCATCCTTCCCATTTCTTTTCACTAACACACGTTGCTCTCTGGGCCTCTCATGGTGTGTTGCTTGTGTTATAATGTAACAAACCCAACAAAACCCCCTAGTCATTAGAAAAAGCTAAAATTCAGTGTAGCTGCAAGTGTGAGAGCACAGAAACAGGCCAAACAGATTTTCCGCAGTTTCCATGTCACTCAGGCATGCACAGGAACAAGCCACAAGCGGAGCCAAGGGTCGTAAATTCACTGGTGGGGGGAATTCTCTTTTCTTTCTAAAGGCTTGGCCGTACTTGGCCAGCTCGTCACAATGTGCGACGCAGATGAGGGAGCAAGTTTGTTTCCTGATGATTGAGCTCCATATTGAAGCAATGCCCAGTGGGTGGGAAGATCATATGGGATTTCAAAAAGCTCTCGTACACATCCATACACTGACACACATTCCCCCTTTAATCAGTTTAGTACATACGCAGCACATCCCCGGCTCTTACGGCTGCGAGTCAACAAGTAAAGGGCAGGCATGGTAATGTAATTAATCAAACGAGGAGAGCCCCTCATAGGCTGCTGTGACTCATGGCGTGGACTTCCAGAATATTGTTTAGCAAGACTGGAGCTTGGACTCCTATGGTTCAACAGCAGCACAGAAAAGTGAGGCCCTTTCTAGGGAAGCCAACAGGCAATGGATTATCTCTCAAGCAGCCACATTTCATTCCTTGCTGACGCTCTATCTTCGGAGCCATTCAAAAATATCTGGAAGCAGCAGCTGGAAAGAAACCGTTCCCAAAATGGAGCTCAGCAGTTCATTCTAGAAGGAAGGGGCTTTTCCACTGAAAGAGGGTATTATTTTATATGTTAGCAGAGGTTGCATCAAGGACATTGAAAAATTTCCATGCTGTATTAAAGATTTTCAGAGAAATGAGCTCTGTAACCAAGTCCCATTACCTCACTACTCTCGAACATTTTCCTTGCTAAGAAACTGTAATTTCTATCCTTTGGATGTATGAGCTGGAAATACTTGGGGTTTATAGCCCCTATTTATATTTCCATCATTCTGGCAGGGAAATGTGAGATGATGACTCTGGGCCGGATTGTTGCAACAAACACTGTACACAAACCCCAGCACAGCTTTGTTGTTTTAAAGCTGTTCATTTTGTTTGTTGGCCTTGGACTTTTGTTATCGCCCGCCTGAGACACGGTGAGGAGCATGCCCGGCTTTTGTGATGCAAGAGCCCAAGCTTTAGAAATGTTGTGATTGCCTCCCATGGAGTTTTTTTTAAACCTAGGCATGTTCCCTAATGTACTTGGCACCAAAGGTGGTGCTTTCCTCCAGCAGCAAGATGCATAATGAGCATCATGAGGGCTGTGCTATCGCTGTGCAGCTGATTTATGGACCTCCCTGGTGTCAATGGGCACGAGGCAAGCGGTGACCCCCTGCTGCGAAACAGCAAGTGAATACAAATCTTGGAAAGTTGGAGCTGCTCCGTTCTGCTGGACTTGCTGTGCAGAAAGCACCCTGGAGGCGGGCACAGGTCCTCAAGAAGGATTAACCAGCTACTTAGGACCAGGGCTCAGTACATGTGCTGAGTTACCAAACAGTTGTGGTGCTCTGGATGTGTCTGTCCTCATCCAGATGTCTGAGTGCACGAACTAAAAAATGGTCCTTGTTACAGTCGTTCCCCAGACTGGACTGGCGGGACAGCACCTACTGGGGTTGCACAGTAACGATTCGGATCATTGCTCCAGATGAAACAGCAGTATTTTCCCCTTGAACATCTGCCCCAGCACCCAGGATGGGGATGTGATGCTGCGGTGGGGAGGAAGGATGCAAATGAGCATGGCCAGCTTCAGGGGGGAGGACGCAGAGTGGCTGGGAAACTGCCTTCATTGGCTTTACTTTTGCCAGCGAAAAGCCCAGGAAAAAAGCTCTTGTCTTTTCAGATCCTGGCAGAGAAAGAGTTTCTCCACTTAGACAATGGACACAAGAATACAGAATTAATGTAGAAAAGCCTATTCCCAAACTCTGTGTCCTGTAGGAAGGCAGGGCACTCTCTCATGCAGCAGATGAGGAGTGAATCTCTAAAGCGAAGGTGGACACTGAATCCCTGTTTTGAGCTGTGGAACAATGTGAATGTTCCCATGGATACTGAGAACAAGGCAGTGGAGTGCCAGGCCTGGGACTAGCTGAGAATAAACATCAGCTGAAGAGCACCAGAGCCTGTAACAGAGAAATGGAGACCAGTGGTGAAATGAATAATAATCAATAGCATTTAGGTGCAGAAAGCAGGTCCCCAGCCCGCTTTGTGGTAGAGAAGATGATGACAGCACATCCTGCTGGGAGGTTTCATGCCTTGAAGAGATCTCCTATTTCTTATTTTTGCATACAGCCATAACTCTGGCTTGCTTCCTGGTCCTTCAGCTTTTCTCGCTGAAGCACAAAGAGATTCAAGGGCATGAAGAAAGAACACACAATAGACTATTTGTATCAGAAATAGTGTGATCATTAGACTGTCCCCCTGTACTGAGCACTGGTGAGGCCACACATCAAATCCTGTGTTCAGTTTTGGCTCCCTTGCTGAAAGAAAGACATTGAGGTGCTGGAGCGTGCTGCAGTGAGGTGGGGATCGGCCTCCTCTCCCAGCTAACAAGGTGTAGGACAAGAGGGATGGCCTCAGGTTGTGCCAGGGGAGGTTTAGTGGATGTCAGGAAAAACTTCATCATGGAAAGGGTTACCAAGCATTGAAACAGGCTGCCCAGGGAAGTGGTTGAGTCACCATCCCTTGAGCTGTTCAAAGGGGGTGTGGATATGGCACTTAGGGCTGTGATTTAGTGGTGAAAATGGCAGTGCTCATTAACAGTCGGACCAATGCTCTTAGAGGTCTTTCCCAATCAATTCTATGATTATCAAAACACCTCTTAATGACCCCTTCCACTGTGAAAAATCATTTGCAGCCAAAGGGCGCTTTGTACTTCAGCAGCATGATGGGTGAGAGGGCTTTTCCCTGGTGCTGTTGAAGAAGGGTGGGCTCTCTTTTCAGAAGACTGACAGTCCTACAAGGCACTTCGCCCTTCATGTCAATAGAAAAAGATCTTCCCAGGACACTGAAGATGACACCCTCACTTGAGGTTCTGGCTACCCTCCATTATTCACAAGGACTTCGTTCAGCTTTCAGATACTTCCCAGTGATCAAGACATTTTGACTAAGTTCTATTCCAAAGCCTTTCCTATCTGGCATGACACAGAGAAGAAGAGAAGTGCATAATTAAGCAACATGATACAATAAGTTTTGCATTACTAGCAATTAATGAAGCCTTCAGGGAAGCTTCTGAGGCACAAGTCCAAGCCATAAGTGGCTGCAACTTTTGCCCAAGAAGTGCAAAAATCCCTTCAAATATGCAGTGCCTCAGGTGTCTGACATCTAATAGAATATGGCATTTACAAATAGGGACAAGTTTCTTTGGTGCTTTGTTTGGGTGTTAATAGCATTGTTATTACATTACTGAAAATTAATGTGAAATCAATGACATTTTCCCCTATCCCAGTGTTAGATTTAACATTCTGTTTGATGTTTTAGTAAAGTGGAAAATTTGCTAAGACAAAAATGTCATTTCAGTCGAAACCTCATGTCGTATTTTCCACAGAAAGAAATAAACCCAGCTGAAGTTATTCAAAGAAATAACGAATGTGATTGCTTATATAAATAAGATAACACAGAGCTGGTTTTAGAGAAAAAAGAAAGCAACAGAGAATAAAGAATGACCTCTCTTTACTAGGCTGGAGGACAGAAGCAGCAGTTTTTTTGGACATTGTAATAGAGAATGACTGGGTAAAACACATGGGGGGCGTGGGAGATCAGTGCAGCAAGAGCAGCAGGAGCCAGGAATCACAGTTGCAGTAGGACCAGTGCCACTGCAGGCAGATGAGGACACCCTGAAGATGCTCTGATTTGCTTCTCAGCCACAGATCAATGCTCAACTAACCCTTAAATCATGTCACACACTCTCTGAAGTGTACTCTGGCAGTCTCAAAAATCTGCCACATATTTTACTTCTGAACTGATCAACACTGACAAGGAGAAGCGTGTGGACTCAGACAAAGCCTGAAAGTAGTAACAACCACACCTGCCAACACCAACTTGCCTTCAAAATGCTTGTGATCCTAAGCTTTTACAGAAGGTGATCCAAATACTTTCCAACATCACAGAATAAAGTCAAAGAGTAATTTAGGTTGGAGAGGGTCTTTGGAAACCATCTGGCCCAACACCATGCTCACTGCAGGGCTAACTTTGAAGTGACATTAGGATAATTGCCTTTCCCTGGAAGAGGCCTTAGTAAAAAACCCATGTGGAAAGGAAACAAATTATGGTAGAATTGATTAAAAAAATAGCTGATCAAGACTGAAACAATGTACAAAATTTTTAATCATTCTTGTATTTAATCCTGGATTAACTAATTATTGAGTGCTCTGGACCCTGGCGGCTCATTCCTTATTGGAAAGAATTACTGTAAAAGCAAAAAGGGTCAGGCAGTAGTTTAGTATCTGAGATTCTCCCCAACCCGGTCTGCTCAGAGTGACTTTTGCTTTCTGGCAGCTGCCTGCATACCAAATGTTTTCCCAAAAACTGTCAGCATCCTGCCCGCACGTCGGCTGGGCGCCAGCCGCCGGGGAGGTGAGGGGGGACATTATTCATCTGGGACACCAGCAAACCCCGCAGGGAGAAGCAGGCCTCCAAGCAGCTGTTCAGCAGCAGGAGCTGAGGTGGAAGTAATTGAGAATAAATACATAAATAATCACACCCCACTGTCTCTTCTCTTTTGTACTTCCTGCTCAAAAAAAAAAAAAAAAGAAAAAAAAGAGGGCAGGGACAGACAGGTGAAGAGGGGAGAGATATTAGTGAAAAACAATGTTAGATCATCCCTCATTATGGGAACAATTTCTCAGTTTATAAATGTTTACTAGAGGTGTTAAATTGCTTCATATGTAACTGCTGCTTGCCAGGATGTACCCTGCTAGACACCTCGCCCCAGCTCATTGTCTCAGCAGGGTATTTCAGTGAGGAAAGTGGGCATTTGGCACATTGGTCTCTTGCCTAAACTGAATTTTCAAAAACTTACAGGCGGTTACACACACTTCTCCATTACATTTATGGATTGCCATGCCATCAATAGAAACAATATTGCCCAAATGTTTCTCAGTGTTAAATACACAGCACGTATTGTACTCTGCCATGTGGCACTTTCTGTGAAACTTGGGAGAACCATGAGCTCAACACATTTTTCCATCTGGCAGCTAAACTTTCCCAATCAGTTTCTGCCATTTTTTTTTCTCCTATCTGCAACTTCACAGAAAAGTGCAGAAATTCGGTTTGGTAGCAGCAAACCAACCAAGCAACCAACAAAAACAGCACCCTGCTCTCCCCCCTCTCCTCCAAATCAAACAACAACAATGACTAGAAAAAGACATTCCAAAAAAGACCCTAATTAGGTCAAGAGTTAAATTTAAAAGACAGGGATTAGACAGAGGCTGGCGTTTGTCTTTGGCACAGCCTTCCTGGAACATGAGAAGCTGGAAAGTGACCTACTGCCTACCAATACCTCCTGCACCAGTGTCCAGTGACAGTAACTACTCCCATGGCCTTCCTGGACATTCTCCCTGTAGAAGAACTGCAAGAAACCACCAACTCTTGTGAAAAAATAGGAGAGACAAGAAGACATCCTTCTAGCAATGTGCAACTACTGTGTGGTGAGAAAGCATGGCCTCTGTAGGATGGAAAACCTCCATGCCCCTTTCAGGCAGCTGCTGTCAATGGACCTTTGGGGTGAGTGAACCTACTGGGATGGGAAAGGAGGCAGTGGGCAGAGGACAGTGTCCTCACTGTGCTTTAAAGAGTCTTGCATCCTGGAGCAGGCAGATCTTTCTTAGTCAGGCTACACAACTCCTGGAGTCTACAAGCTCTGAAGAGCAGGGAAACACCTGTGGGTTGGCCAGCTTCTTCTCTACTCCTCCCATGTGAAAAGATTTGCCTCCTCATGCTGAGACCGTACTGCAGCTTGCAGTGTAAAAATATGCTTCAGGAAAAAGCACTTTCAGGGCTTTTGGGGATGGTGATTCAACAGGTTGCTGTCCTGTTGTCACCAGAGCATTGCAGAAGCACTGAATCAGCTGGAAGCAACGGGAATGTCAGTGTTACAGGAATGGGTGGCCTTGTGTAGATAAACTGGAGAATTCACTGACCCCACCCCGGCTGTGAGTGGCAAGGGCACATCATCCAGGGTGAGCAGGGAGAGACACACACTTTACACGGACAGGCCAAATTCAGGCAACGCCTGTAGGACTAAACATCATTCCACGGCAGAGATCCTTCCCCACAGCAAGGGGGAAGTCCTTGGTGCTGCTCCTCTTTCCTTTGCTGAGGTTTTGGACACCCCTCTACACTTGCCAGGGCCATTTCTCCACGCAGGGTCCTCCCCAGTTCAGACCCTGGGCACCTCCAGGTCCATCAGCTGTGCTCTGTGCTGTGGGGTTGCACTGAGCCTGCACACCACACTGTGAGTGCTCTGGCCACCACTCTGTCAGGTCCCATGCAGGAAAATGTGCTTTCTCTCCTGGATGATTGGCCCCGATGGCAAGAGGCAGCTCTACAGGGAGACAGGAGATGAGAGCAGTCTGGTGCATGATTAATTTATCTCCTTAAAAGTCTGAAATGCTCCCAAAGACATCAATATTCCCCAGGTAAAAGAGCTGTCCAGATTTTCAACATATCCGTGCCTTATTCTCATATCTACTGGAATTAATAGCTGAAGTCTTGTGAAGCCCAACAGTCAAGCATAGAACTGCATTTAATCTAATACAGAACCTGAGATCATAGTTTGAGAGTCTAAATGTTGCTGTCAGAAGCAGACACAGCCCAAATTTTCATTTCTACTTAAACACTTTTATAATACCCTGAAAGCATAAATGCACCTCAGAATGGGTGCAGTGCCAACACTGACAGCCTCTTTACACTGCCAAAATACTGATATGAAGGGGCCTTCAGAGAAATGTGAAAATAAAAATCCCATTCCTCACATCTAACCCCAGTAAAAGTGACAAAGTACAAGAGCTTTCTAGAGTAAATTAGACTCCAGATGGTTCTCTCTCTCTCTGTGTGTGCAGACTGTCCAAAAGGAAGCTGTGTATGCACTGGGAAGAGGATGAAGAATCCACCCAAGTGTTTCAAAAGTAGGCATAAACCCACGCTTGTTTTTACACACTCTTCAGTACTCCAGCCATTCCACCCAGAAATGACTCCATTTCTCTGTTGTAAGAGTTGCTGTGTCTAAGTTGGTGAAGGATCCTTTAGGATGAATAAAAACCACCTCCTGTTTCCAATATTTAACTTTTCAGTAGGGAAGGCCTGCTGCCAGTTCTTTCCAAATGAGTGCTGGGGCAACAAGCACCAATGTGCAGGAGATTCCCCACCCCACCAGCCCTGGCTGAGCCCAGCACTGCTGCTGGTGCCCAGCTCATCCCACCAGCGTCCTCAGTCAGGGCAAGGGTCCCAGGGCAGCGACACAGGAAAGGGCTTGCTAGAGACTGCACCAGGTGCTTCATGGCCAGCTCTCTGTCTGAAGGAAATGCGCTGAATAGGCTGGTGGAGCCTTCGCAAACCATGGTGGAACTGGCACAGAAAACACAGGCGCAGTTTTTTAGATTTGTTAGATGATAGCCTCTGTCTCCAGTAGCATATTTTGCTGACACTATCTCAAATCCTCCACCCCCTCCTACAGATGTGCAGAACTTAGTAAGTAAAAAAGAGGAGCTGGAGACCCAGAACATTGTTACTGTAAAATTAAATTCTTGGAGCAATGCTTGTTTTAAAAATCAGGCAAGCAAAGTAATGCCTGGTTTGAGTTAGATTGTTTGGTAACCTAATTTTAGCTACTTATTTCAAGATACACAGGCTAGGAGTCATGTATATGTTCATGTCTTTGCTTTCTGTAATTGCCAATAATATTTCTAAAGCATCTTTTCTTTTTTTTTTTTTAAATTTTCCTGAGACAAATGGTGAATGGAAGGCTTCAAGGACTGTTACACCTTCTTATTAGGGGATTTGTCTTCCAGGTAAAAGAACCACAATTTTTTCCTGGTGCAGCTCAAATCAGTTGACACAGGGTCTGAAAGAATGCCTTAACTCCAAGGTGTCAGAAAATATCGAGTGATCAGCAGAAAAAGGCTTTGGTTTAAACTTTGCTTTACTTGTGCAATATGGTATTTCCAGTTTAAAGAAAGAACTAGGAGACCTGCTCCAAAATGACAGAATTTAATAGGCTAACAAATTGTTAGATAGCTTATCAGTAAAAGTAATGTCAAATTGGAGAGAAGAGCCCAGTGGTTGCTGAATATGAATATGAATATGAACTGTTGCTCTTAAGAAATTTATTATTTTGGTGATTTAAATCTACTGGTCTCTAGTATATTCACTGCCTTTCCACTAAACTGCTACATTTTATTGTTCTCCCTTTGAAGAGGAATATGAAGCAGACAGGGCTCCTGCAGAGGGGCATCCCGAATGTGCTTGTTAGCAAGATGGTGTTGTATTTACCCTCCCATAACTTGTCAGTGGGATTTCCATGACTCTGGGTGTTCAGAAAGCATGATGAGTATTATATTTCAGCATCTAGAAGCATTCTGACTTTTGACTGTTTTGCTCAATAATTGACAGAGGCCTAATAAGTGATGGAAAGATGACAGCAGCAGCAGGGTTGGTGCACACACGTGAGTTCAAGGGGTCTCCTTGTGGCTGGGCACTCTCATGGGTGTCTGTGGCCAGGCAGGGCATGGCTGTGGGAGGAATGGTGGGACTTGAAGGGAGTGGGAAGCAGCTGCATCCATGTGGATGGGTCAAGGTGCCTCTACATATCTCAGTTCCACAATTCACTATTTAAAGTGAAGAGTTTTAATATCTATACCTTTGAGAGTACTGCTAGGAGTGGCTGTGGAAGTTGGCTGACCTGAGCTCTTAAACTCACTGAGCTGGGCACAACAGGGGCACATCAGCACAGGCTGTAAACAAATATTTGCTGCTTGCAAGGATTTTGGCATGTAGTTTATGCTATATAAATTGCATATCCTGACAGGTATGTATTTACCAAGTTCACTTCCCACAACTCAAATGTGTCCTTAAACATGCAGGCATGACAACAAAAAACCCCGAGCCAATGCTATTCAAAACCCCACGTATTTAATATATAAATATCTACACAAAAATGCTAGCTGGAACACCTGTGTATTCACTGTTAGCAGAAAAATGGACACCATGCCCCAGACAGTTTTGAGAAATAAATTTTGTCTTCAGTTTCCATTTAATAGCTCAAGATCTTTCTGCCAGATGTATGAATGGCTTTGGGAGGAAAGACACAGGAAGGAAAATAAAGATGTGATCAACCTAGGAAATGGTTCTTGGGAAACCTTCCAGCATCATGAGCAAGCGAACGCAGGAGTGCATTAGCACTGCACACTGTCTGATGAATGCTCCAGCGGCTGGTTCATGGGACATAATGCTTTGTTTCACTCAGAAACAGACATTTGTAGCACAAGAGAAAGCAAATGTATGTAACAGACACAACTTTAAATGTTTTCAGCAGAGGCTCATGAAATTTTACCAAAGAACAAATGGAGACCTGTGGATGTACTAAGAGAGATGTCAAGACCTGAAATGAATTGATGGACCACAGTCATAACTAATTGACAGTGACATGTTTTGCTTTGCACTGTTTGGACTGGAAATGACATCTTGAGAAATTAAACGGAGGCCAGCATGCTCAAAATCACAGTTTTTCAGCTGTTCTAATAACCCCTTTCAAAAATATCACTGCATGCAACATTAAGGGTCCCTATCTCTAATTTTGAACTAGTTGCAAACAGACAAAAGCATTGATTAAATGTGTCAACAGCATTAAACTCAAAGATGCTGAATACACCAAAAAGTGCAAAAGAATTGTACAAAATGAAGTGGAGCAGCTAGAAAAACTAATTTGGAATAGCAATAAGATTTCAACACAAACAAAGAAAAGCTATTGTGTCAAAGATGAAATGTAGCGTTGTAATGACAGGAACTCATAAAGATGAAGGCCTGGGAATAATAGGGTGGAAAGTAATATTGGTGCTGTGTAAACAGGAGCATCATACACGTCTGTGACAATGTACACTAGTCTTTACATAGAACTTGTAAAAATGCATCTAACATTGGCTCCAAGTTGCTGGCACTGTGGTGCTTGAAAGAGGGGGAGCAATGCTTTTGGGAAGTGAATTGGATGTGTGATTGGAGAAGCATGGCTAGGGAAAAGTCTGCTTGCAATGACTGCAATTACAAAGTAATGCTAGTAGGACAGAAATCCTCATCAAGCAGAGGTAGGTGTTACTTCTGAGGTATACCACAGGGCAAGGCCAGGGCACTGGGAATCTCTCACAAAAAAGGAAGTGGTATTTCAGGAGCAAATCAGGCTGCAAGCATCAGGATCATAGAATCATAGAATAGTTTGTATTGGAAGGGACCTTAAAGGTCATCTAGTTCCAACCCCTTTATCATGAGCAGGGACACCTTCCACTAGACCAGGCTGCTCAAAGCACCATCCAGTGCTGAACACTGCCAAGGATGGGGCATCCACACCTTCTCTGGGCAGCCTGTGCCCATGCTTTACTATGCTCACAATAAAGAAAAAAATCTACCCTCATTCAGCCTAAAGCCATCCCCCCCTTGTCCTATCACTACATGGCCTTGCAAAACTCTGCTGCAGTTCCCTTTAGGTACTTGGAGGTTCTATAAGGTCTCCCTGGAGCCTTCTCATCTCTAGGCCGAACGATGCCAACTCTCTCAGCCTGTCTTCACAGGAGAGGTGCTTCAGCCCCCTGATGGTTATCATGGCCCTCTTTTGGACTCCCTCTAACAGGTCCATGTCCTTCTTGCACTGGGGGCCCAGAGCTGGATGCAGTGTTCCAGGTGGGGTTTCACCAGAGCAGAGCAGAGGGGCAGAACGCCCTCCCTTGCCCTGCTGTCCATGCTGCTTTGGATGCAGCCCAGGACAGGGTTGGCTTTCAGGGCTGTGAGAGCATACTGCTGGTTTATGTCAATCTTCTCGTCCTCCAACACCCCCAACTCCTTCTCCTCAGGGCTGCTCTTGGTCTGGTGATCTGGGCTTAGTGGCTACTGCAAGGGTAGTCCACTGGGATCAGGGCCTAAGGTAGGCTGGTGAATTTGAACCACTGTTTAAAATTAAGCTGAGTTGACAGAGAAGCAAGAAAAATCAAGGGAAAGGAAGATCTGTTGTCCCTTTCATTGGGAGTCTGGAGGCTAAAAAGAGCCTGAGAAGGAGGGATTTGCAGTTGCATGAAGGGTCTAGTCTGGAAAAAATGACTGTATGGCATAATGTGCACCTGAGACCTGATACAAACCCACCAGAGCCAGGCCAGTCTTTTCACCACTTCCAAGAATCCTTGAAGCCAACAGGACTGTGCTGCCCTGATTCAGATACTTGTCACCCCCTGAGGCCAACCTGCTTGCCCCAGCGTTGATCCAGAAAAGCCCAGTTTCCATGAGCAGCTGGGGCTCCTCACCTGACCACCTTGGTGCCGTTCCTCATGACCTGCATGTCCACCATGCAGCCACCCATGACGTAAGCAGCCAGGTTCAACTCGGAGAACTCGGCCTGGAGTGGAGCAAAAGGACAAAGTGTTACTCAAGGGCAGCAGAGACACAAACACACAGACACAGACGCAGAGTTTTCTTCATCTGGAATGTGCCTTTC
>VYXC01010500.1:1253787-1318779 GCA_013397175.1 Platysteira castanea | reverse complement strand
TTTTTTTTTTTTTTTTTCTGTGAGGCAACTGGAGATCCAATTATAGCTGGTTTGCCCTGAGAGACTGCAGAAGTATTTGCGGCTCCCACACTTGGGGTGTAAAAGAAAACAGGATTAGCCTTATTGCAGTAATACGTACTGAAGGAATTAAGAATGAACAAGCTGAAAAATGCACACAGGAAATAATAATAATAATAATAATAATAATAATAATAAGAAGAAGAAGAAGAAGAAGAAGAAGAAGAAGAAGAAGAAGAAGAAGTAAGGTCATTTGAATCCAAATTCCATTTAGAATTATGTCTGAATTGGCTGCTGTGCCACTGGCCAGCTATAAACCTAATACAAAAGATTTAAACCTTTTCAAACCTCATTATGTTGCAGGAAGGTGATAAGCAGAGGTCACCTGATGCGATTTGCTTATTAAGATTTTTACTATTAAAGAGTTAGAAAAGCTGGGTAGGTTGCTAACAGAGCTGCTCAATCATTAAAACACTTTGTATTTTAAAAGAGGTGCAACTTCCAAGGCTGGAAAGGTTGGCAAGGGATGTTTCAGCTGTGGGCAAGCAGAAGGCACAGAGGTGATTGTGACTGCAGCGGATGTCAGCGAAGGTCAGGACACAAACCACAGTGACTAGCTGGGTGAGAGGTGTGATAATCCTGACTGGAGTGCTAGCAAGGCTTGGTGGCCTCAGGCCACTCTCAGTAGGAGGATGGCAGGAGGATTACCTGATCAGGGTTTGTCTTGGGCTTCAAATCCCAACTCTGGCCTTGATAAGCAAATGAGTAATAGAATATCCTAGTGGGCCATGCAGGTGCTCCCTTTCTAACATGATGCAAACATACCTGTACAGATTCAAAATCTTATATTAAATTAGTTCCTGTGATAGAAATAGAAATAAACAGGTTTCATTTTTTGAGGCAGAAAATTTAGTCTTTTCCCTTTGAGCAATTTTTTCCCCCTTCTTTTTAAAGGCATTTTTTCAGACTTACTATGATGAAGACTGGGCAGCAGTAAAATCATCTTCTAACCAGTGGCTGTCTAATACCAGAACACTCAGATGGTGCTGCTAATACTTATGATTTTATTGAGATCCTTGTACTGTTTAATGTTCTTCTGCTACTTCTATTAGCTGGAACGAAAAGATAGTGCCAGGAACAACTTTTATACATAAAAAAGGTAAAAAAAAGGTTAAAAAAAAAAAAAAAAAAGGAGTGTGTTTTGTCCCCATGAACTCATGGAAAAAACTTGCCAATGGAGAACTAGTGCACCTGCAAGGGCTCAAAGGCCAGACGACAAATGAAAAAATCATTCCCAACTTTCTTTTTTTAAAATCCACATAATTTTAAAGCAATGGCTGTGGACTGGTGACCCGATGATGTAATGAGATTTCATGTCTGTGGCCCTGTGTAAACTTTTTAAAGCAACACCCTTACATGATCTTACATCATTGTAACTCCTAATTACAATGAAAAGAGGGGGAAAATTCCTGTTGCCAGGAAATAAATTCTACTTCAAACAGAAACATACACACACGGACACACTCACAGGGAGGGATTGGCAGTGGTTCAGGTGACTGCCTGGGTTTTACTCGTGAGAGATTGCACCATGTTGCCTTGGCCACAGCCACGCTTCTTCAGTGACCCTATCAGATCAGAGATAAGAAAACATGTGCCCCTAAAAGGCATCTACCTTTTCTATATTTAAAAAATCCCAGGAGATCTAGGGAGAGAGGAGTCCACCTTGGACAAATTCAGTACGATCAGATGCTTTGGGCACCATCAGTGATCTCCCCAGTAGGTCAAGGCATGCTTGCTGGTTTACACATTAGCTCCAGAGGCTGTGTGGACTGGGGAGATAAAAGGATGTTTTTCCCACCTCTGTTTCTCCATGTGCCTCAGAGATGTCCCACTCTGAAAGCAGAGTGTTGTCAAGCTGGTCCTCCAGCTTCTGTTGCTGAGGAATGAACCATCTGATGTGAACACTAGTGCCAGAAAGGGAAGTTTTAGGTCTGTGTTTTTGTGTTTTTATGCTTTTCTTCCATAATTTTTTTCCATAATGGTTTGTAGTAAAGAGCTTAACACTCCTCTTTGCTGGGGGTGAAAATGGACAATCTTCATTCGATGAGGGGCACTTACAGTCTAACTAAGTTGGTCTGACAGGCGTTTCCCTGAGGCAGTCAGGCCAAACAAAGCTGCGCTCAGACACCTGACCTGCAAACAGGCCTGAGAACCCCCCGAGCTGGTGAGTGCTTCATGCCAAACTGCCAGGACCAATTTCAGGCCCTGCTAATGTCAAGAGCCAGAAGAAAAGGAGAAATTCCCTTTGGCAACCATTGTCCAGGGAACCCTGGCAAGGAGAGAGAAGTGTAGAGAGGGTCTGGGGGATTCAGCTATCTCACCCCCAAAACATCCAGAACTACAATCAGAGCTGAGGGACAATCCTGACCTTTTCCTGGCCTTCACTTCTGCTTTAACAGACAAAGTTAAGGAATGCTGCTGCTTTCATGTAGCTGCTTTGTCCCATCCAACAGGCTGCTGCTAGCTGGCGTTTGGAAGAACGCTAAAACCTTCAGTCAGCAGAAATTGTTTCCTGTTGATTTTCCAGTGCTCCCTGTATTTTTAACTTTGTGGGTTTTGTAGCCTGATGACTTCCCTTGGCTGGGATTTCAGCTCTGAGATCATCTCCAGGCTGAGTTTACCTTGCAGACAAAGAGGTCTTTGAAAGTAGCCCATGCAGATAGAGTGACAGGTAACTATGCATAAAACAGGAGAGCCCAGCTCCCCGTGGCCTTGCAGAGTCATTTGCATTAGGAATCATGGAACAGAAGAAGGAATTGCATTAGCCTGATGGTGTTTTATACTTGCTTTGCAACTGAGCCAGTGGCTGCAAAAACATTCAGGGCAAGAGCAAACCATGTGTGACAAACGTGACACAATCTGTCTTGAAGAATAACATAATACAGACTGTGGGAGTAGAAATACCTCATACCTCTGTGAGGCTCCGATACGAGATGACGCCCATAGCTACTTTGATCATAGTTTTGTCAAAAATGCCTGCTTCAGGTATTAAGAATCAGAGAACTCTCCAGATCATTTGGACTAAACCTTACGGTACTCTCAGTTTCCATCAGTGTTCTCTGTGTGCAGGAGATCTTTTTGGTGAGCTATTTTAGTGTTTGTTTCTGTTTCCTGATATTAAAACAAGGATGATTTTGTCATTTTAAATCATGCAATAGTAGAAATGCCTGGCTTGGTAGTTATGCCTGCTAGTGATTTAAGGGAAGCACATGTTCAAGGTGTATTTTAAGCATTTTTCATAGAATAACAGAAAGTTGTGTTGGAAGGACTTCAGGACATCACATGGGCTTTCTCTCTTTCCTAAGGCATGACCAGCTCTGCCTCGGCCGTTGTGTGCAGATACTGCATAACCTTCTTCTGGCTTCCATAGATGAGGAACCTCCTCAGGCAGCCTGTACCTTAACAACCATGGAAAGTTTTTCCAATGCCCAACCTAAATCTCTCCCCTTACCTTTTAAGACAGTAATTTTTTGTGTCCATTACTTCTTCCTGCAGAACCTGAAGATTTATTCCTCAAAGATTTGCCTTTCCTCCTTCCTTTTTTTTTTTTTCTAGACAAAACCAACCCCATTCTTGTAAGGTTTTCTTGTAGATGCTGCTTTTCAGTGAATTGATCGGAGTTGTTGCTGTCACCGGGATTCTCTCTGGCAGGTCCACAACTCCCTTCATTTGTAATACTGCCAACCATATGGTTGAGTATGGATTTGTCATACATGCAGCAGTGTGACTATTTTTTAACTCACATTCTGGCTGAGATCCACTATAATCCTTACATGGCTTTGTCTAGGCTACTGACTAGCCTGGTCCATGCCGTGGCTTAGGCACTTGGGATGAGGAATTGCTACTGTATAATCAAATCACATACAGTCTTCAGTGGATTTTATGCCTTGTTTTTTGGTGGATCTTCCAATATGTACAAGGAAGAGCCCATATCAGGCTGCATTCCTAAAGCAGCACATTTCACTACAACCATTACAAGCATCTCAAAGGGAAAGAAAGCAATCCCTAAATCCTGCAGAGGCAGAAAGATGGGCAGATAGTGTGGATATTGGTGGGATGAGGGTTGGAACTACACGTGCTTGGTGTGTGTGCATGCATAATTAGAGATTACACATCCTGATCTCCCATGTCTCTTCCCAAGACATTTTTCCCTGGGCAGGTACCCTGCTCCCCACCTGCCCCCAGTACCAGGATTGCTCTCTGGGAGAAAAGAATGGTGAGAGTCCATCTGTGATGTGAATGCTGCTTTGTGGCTCCAAGAGCAGCTTCCACAAGTGCTCTTCACAAATCCTGAAGCCGCGATGCATTCTCCTAGAGAGAGTGCTGGTGCTGAAGGTCCAGATGCCTTCCCTCGTGTGAACACCTTTTGGTGCATCAGCTCTGATGGCACTCAGAATTGTCTCTTGAATTCTCATTTCAGAAGTATGTGACTGCCTAAAAATTTGAGGTTTAGAAAAAACACATTTCTAAATATTTTGATCCCAGGAAATGGCTCAAAACCATGAACTCTGTAAACCTCCAAAAGCCAATGAAANTGAAAATTAAAAAAAAAAAAAAAAAGAAGATACTATGTGTTTAAGAAAATAATGATTTTAGAGTCATTCTTGCTAGTTGTCCAGGTCCCTTTACTCATGGTTTCTGAATGCTTGCATGTGGCAAAGCTATGAGAACTGCTGTTGCTGTTCTTGCACTGCTTTCCGGCACTCAGTTGGAAAAAACCCCAAATCCTAAACATATAATGAACAAAAATTATACAGTTGTTTGACAAGAGGCTAATTTTCCTTTCATCACAAACGGACCTGTCAGACTCTACCTTTTGAAAGGACCATTTTACGCCACACATGAAAATACCTCTTTAGGGCGGGAAGTACAATGGAGCTGGAATTCATGATTTGTATTACAATTATCTTCTGTGACTGCCAAGTACAACTTTTTTCCTGACAATGCTGCCAATGGAGTCATAATCTATACCACAAGACTTTTCCAGAAGCATGTACATAAGAGTTCACTGAATAATCATTCCCTGAAAATAAACTGAACAGTGGGAACAAGTGAATGAGCTGTGCAAGAGGAATGCATGTCAGACAGACAGATGGACCCACCTCGTCACAGCAGGAAATGGTGGGAAGGAGACGGGTGAACAAACAACAGGAATAAAAATGTAGATGGACCTTTCGGCCTCATGGCTCCCCTGGCACACTTTTCATCCCACTCCACCATCAATTAGCCAATGGCAGGAAAGATGTCTCCGAACATATTAAAAATCTTTTGGGAAATATCTGCAGGAAAGGTACCCTGAAGGTGGTGGACTCTCTGTAAGAGGTGCTGCTTGCTCTTGCCTGCTGTGTGTCCCATTGATCCACACAGGGCACAGGACTGGAACAGCCCAGCAGAGCCCTAGGGTCTAACCCTTCGCTACACCTGGCACCATGCCATGAAAGCCTTTCTTGCACCACAGTATTTACTAAAAGCACTCATGCCTCCTTTATCCCCTGTTATGGCAGGATAAACAAACTCAGCTCTGTCAGTCTCCTCTCATAAGCCAGGTCTCCACGGCCATCCCAGTGCCCCTGCTCTGCACATCTCCTGCTTTGCAGACACCACTCTCCTAGACAGGTGTCCCCCTCATCTGCCTGCCACCCTCAGTGTCACCTTCTGTCCTGTCTGATGGGTCTGTGGTTGGCCAGGTCTCAGCCCCATCGCTGTTGCTCTCTTCTGCTTGTCTGTGGGTGTGCTGGGGATACGTGGCCACAAGGCATTTCCCTTGGGCTTGGGGCATGTCTACTGCCCAAGGAGACCCCACTCAAGGTATGTTATGATCTGAACGGAAAACCCCAGAAATCCTTAGAGCACACAAGATTTAGTTTCCTCTGGGACAGCGCGGAGAGGGTGGGAAAGGAGGTGCTGAATTAGTTTCTCTCTAATGAAGGAAAACATTTGACAGAGCATAAGGCCTACAGTATAATTCCTCCTCTTCCTCAGTGTACTGTGGTTCCTAATGCCTCCTGTCCTCTGGCCGATGAAGAACTGAGGACATAAAAGCAAAATTATTTTTGTGAGAGACTAAAAGGAATGTGGTCTACTCCTGTGGCACTTCAAGATTCTCCTTTAAGTTCAACTTAGCCTTAGAGACATTTATTCAAACTTCTGCTTTTCATTTCTGAAAGAACTTTTTTAGTATTTGTGTTTCTAGAGAAAAGAACTGGAGAGGCATACACTGCAGTTCTGAAAGCTAGAAATCAGCAGGCAAGTAAAAGCAACAACGTGGATCAAAATCTAAGCAGCTTATTTTTAGCATAAAATAGAGATAGTATTTTTAGACTCAGCTGTTCCTTAAAGCTTAGGGCTTTACCCACAATGAGTAAAACTTAAACCATCAGGGTTTTAATGTGAATAGATCACATAGATTTTCACTTTTGGATCAGTGTTTCAATCAGTCTCATGAACAACTATCATTGCTACAGAAGTGGAAAAATACCCAAATAACCAATACATAATCCAAACTACTTCCAAAGAAAAAGGGGCCATGACTCAGGAGAACACTTGGACTGGCTTTACACCACCAAAGCCTTTCACCTCTCTCCTTGCATCCAGCAGAAAGAAGGCAGTGGCACTGCCTGCCTGGTTTCACTAAGTGGTGGACAATAATAAATCCTGCAGCCTTTAAAGCACATTAATAAATACAGTTTCAGTGTTACACTGAAGATTAGAAGAGAAGAAACAAAGGTGGAAACAAAGTCAGGCTTCACGTTCACTTTAATGAATGACAGGAGAGTGGTGTACCCACCACAGTGTCCCTGCCAGCTCTCTCCTTACCCGCTGGCACCAGGTGCTGCCCACAGTAACCCCTGTCTCTTCCTGGGGCTAATGGATGTGAACCAGGGCCTGGGGCTGCTATTGAGGTCATGCAATTCACTCAGTGCTAAAGAACCAGAAAACCTTATCTGAGAGTCCATAAAATCTATTTTCATACAGGCTGAGACCTGCAGAAGCAGCTCCCTGAGCAGCAAGATGGCATCTAACAGTCTCTTCCCTGTGTATTACCAAGTGTCTAATATGAACTGAATTCACCTCTTGCAGAAACTGAGTCTCTTGAAACATCTGCCTGCTTCTCGAATTCAGCTGGAATGAGCCAATGCTTTCCACAGGGCTGGGTGTGGGGGACAGGCAGAGCAGGACAGCAGGATCACATGTGTCCTGCACTCTTCAGAGGAGGGGGGAGGCAGCCCGGAGAGCTGGTAGGGGTGTACAACCAGATTAGATAACTGACTTCCCGCTGCTGAGAGAGGGAGAGACACTGCTGCTTTCAGCACTCCTGCTCCATTACAAATAAGTGATGTCATGCCTTTCAAAAAAATATCACCTACTACCCTGTTCTGCTTCCCCCACAGATTGCTAAAATGGCTTGCTAAGAAAGAATTAAGGTGTAACAGAGATGGATATGAAAGAGGAGGAGAAAAAGTTCAAACCAGCTACAGAACATCCTGGAAGAATGGCAAAAGAGTTAGCATGGTCAGTAAAAATCAGGCAGTGGTTTTTTCCCAGTGTGGTTTTTCAAGAGTATTTAACATTTGGATATTTCCTTTCATTGCTTTCTGCCATTCAAACTTCTTTGTTATTTAGCTTTTCAGATCAAAAGTGGTTTTTCTCCTATAAAACCTAAAAAATGTTCCTAAGGCAAGCTGTATTTCTGGCTGAGTTAATGATGTGTGGTTATCTGAAACAAGATCAAATGGGAAAATGAAAAACTGAATTAACTTACTGGGCAGACCAAATGGCTCAAGAGGTGCCCAAGAGTCAAACTCTCTGATGAAGAGTTTATTCAGAGCTGAACAGCCAGGTTAAGGCTTGTGCACCATGGCACAGTCTGTGTGCCATTCGGGGCAGAGTTACGGGAGTGAAGTCTGGTAAGCTGGGAACTCAGAGAGAAAGATGTGGACCATGCTGATGAACACAGTTATTCCTTTTTTTTTCCACCCCTTTCATAAGAAAACTGTGGAAGAACATTCATTTTTCAGGTAGAGGGGGTCAGCTTTCTGCCTTAGGGGATGTGTTCCCACGAAAGTTTAGGTTCCTGGACTGCTTGAGGAAGAGGGTGAAGTAGTTAGGAAGGCTCCAGACAAACAGGGTAGGAGCAATGAATGAAAATTAAATATCAAGGAATACTGAGCAAGGATGGATGCACAAAATAAGAAGGGGACAAAAAGCCAGAGTTTGAAGGAAGCAGTGCCTCTCTCTTGACCTTAACAATATGCAAGAGGGGCCTAGGGTCAGATTCAAGGACTGCCCATGACAATGCAGCTTCTGTGTTTCCCTGGACAGATACTGATCCAGCTGGGAAAAGTCACATCCCTTCTCCTTCTGAGGTCTGGAGGAGTCAAGAGCAGCTCCCTGCCCACTAAACGGGGGCTGGGCTGCCTGACCTGAGTGTCAGGGAGAGGAAAAGTGGAAATAGCCAGGATCCTTGTTTTCCGTTCCTCAACTCTCCAGCCCACTGCAGGCTTCATTCCCTTGGGCAATGCTGCAGTCCCCACGTGGGCATTTAATGAAAGCTGCAGGGGCCTGGCCGTGGTCCTCACCAGCAGAATCACATCGTGGTCTTGGCTTGGAGCAATCTGTTGCCTCATCTCGAACGGGGAGATTCAGCCTATGTGAATGATTTCAAGAGGTAGACTGGGAAAGTCTCCCCACAAGAGTCCGTGGGGAAATGGGATAAGCTACCTTGTGACAGTGACAAGGGTCACAACTTGATCCCCCAGCAGGGAACCAGGGTTCACTTCTGACCTTCTGCATTCACCAACCATTTGAAGGCAGTTTCTTTACAAGGACCTCAAATGCAATAACATTTGAGGAGAAGGCATATGAGGGGAAAGGCAGAGACTGGGGGTTTAGGAAAGAATCAACAGGTCATTTTGAAGAGTACCAGGTCTAGTTTTGAAGCTGACCCTGCTTTGAGTGATGGAGAGGGTTGGATCAGAGTCTTGAAGAGAAAACCTATATTATTTTGATTTCATGCTTCTAAGTGAGAAGCAGGATTTGAAAATTTTTAAAATTTTTCCTATGCTCTTTTAGGATAACTGCTAAGGCAGCCAACAAAATAAAGACTTTGACAAAGAAATGCCACGAAGAATTATTCTTGCTAATACCACCCAGAGTGACAAGTGTGATATCAGTAAAAAAGAGAAAAATCTGTCCCAGACACAGTTTGATCAGAACATGTATGCTCATGAACAGTCCTAGGCAACAGGATAGTACCCCTTTGAAAAGAGAAGAAACACCTTTTCAAGGGCAATGGGTCCTGAGAAAGTCTTCAAAACCACTGCATTAATAATCCGTACACACACACGATGCAGAATTTATAAAAACAGAAAATATCAGGTCATTCAAACAACATTCAGCAGATTTCTTTATCCACCCAAACATTTTTATAGCCCTAATGAGTATAAAACAAGTGTATGATTCCTTCAGGATCACCATCTTATCTCTTCATCTCTCTCTTCTTACGCCTGCTTTCAAGTTGGGTGCCTGCAGATGATGGCTGTTAATAATAATTTCTACTTTGGCAACAGCATCCAGTCTCAGTCAATATGGGACTTCTGTTTGATGGACACTGCACCAGCACACAGAGCAGGGGCAGACCCCAACATGAAGAGGTTTCAGAGGAAATGAATGTCTGGTGCCAAGGCTAACAGGGAAACAGCATGTGTCCAGCGCCCTGTGGAGCACGTCAGAAAACAGGGACAGATTACCTCTCCTTAGCCCTGTCCACATATATTCCTTAGGGAGAAATTCACTTGTCACTGACCTGTTCCACTCGGATATCAAATTCTCCATTCACCTTCTTCCCCTGGAAATATTTGGCCCTGCAGAAGAAACAAGAGAGACAAACACTGTTAAATACGATTTTTGGCTTTCATTATGTACTGTTTTGCTTCTGTGTTTCCCTTTTTGCTGGAGAATTTCTATCCGGGTCACAGCATGTTTTTCTAATTCCTATCTTCTTTTAGCTTTCTATTCTCCAGGAGAAACCTGCCAAGTGAGATAAAAACCACATTGGAAAGTTCCTTCAAGGCTTGTTACTTTTTCATTTCATTTTCAAACTGGAAACCAAATGTTCTCCTAATCTTTTCCAGGGAACAAGTCTAATCAATGATTCCTTGCTATATCTCATTTAATACTCAATCTTTATTCTGTAGAAGGGGAGCAACATATGGCACAGCATCGGGAACTTCTGATGTTGATCAACGAGCTTTATCATCATAGCTGAAGCACTTGTGAAGTCTGTTCTCATGGTCTCTCCCTACAGAGCCGCTTTCTACTTCTGTTTCTTTTTGCTGTTGATTTAGAGAAACCATATGTGCATCTCTGCAGTGCCACGGATGAAGGATCTCTTCTCCTGAACTGAGAAACGGTGTTCCCTTTGGGGTTGAACGCTGCTGTGAGAAGAACAAACACCTTCCACCACCTCTGTTCCTGTCTCCCCACACTTTGCAGACAACAAAGCACTTCTAAAAGGTTGTTCCTGTGAGGGGAAGGCTGACAGTAATGTTGGAGAAGAAAACAGAGGAAAAGGACAGGCAGTTTTAGCTTTTTGTATTGATATTTGTGTATACTTCCCTTTATATTGATTAGTCAGTGGCGAAAATGGCCAATATAAATTTCCCTGTGAATATTTCTCCCAAATCCGTCCTCTCACCAAACAAGCTTGACTGAAGAAAATATGAATTTATTTTGTCAGTCCTCCTCCCCTACAAACTTTCAGAAGGCCATGTAGGCTCCAAAGGGCTCTTCTGTTTGGAAAGCAATGAAAACAGTTGAGCCCTACAAGAGCTGTTTCCAGAGACAAAGTAACTCTGGGTTCTGTTTCCAATTGGCAAAGACAGGACAGAATAAAGAAGTAAAGGAAAATGAGGGGAAGCTGGCTTTGCTCCCTATTTCATAGTATAAGCAAAAAAAAAAAAAAAAAAGCTGGCTCACATTTTTACTATGTGTCTATTTGTTCCAATAAAAAAAGGAGAGACAGTAGGAAGGCAATTTCCCCCGTGGCTGAAACACACCGGTTTTTAGCTGACTGCTCCCCTCCCCCAGAAACGTGATGTGTAAATAAAAAAGTTGTTTTGCCATTCTGGCTCAAAACAAAGTCAAAATTTTTCATTATAGTAGAAAAATACATTAGAAATGTCAAAAGCTTTCTGCTTAATTCTCACAAGGACTTCTGAATGCTGTATCACACTTCCCTTCCCAGACAGCCATCTATCAGCATGGTTCAAATAAGACTTCTGCATAGGTGAGTGACAATGTAGCAGCCAGGTGTAAACAAGACCAGGTGACTCGAACAACCCCTGTTTGGTATAAAAAGCAGATCTCTGGCCATTTTTCCCTCTTTTTTTTGAATTTATGAGCGTTGCATGAAAGCAACTCAGCAGACAAGCTGAGACATCATGCCTCTAACAATAAGCAGGAACTCTAAATGCACTTAATAATTCCATTAAATTTCTGGAGGCATGGCTCAAGTGGGTCTGGCAACATTCCTCACCCCTAAACACTGGGGATATTGCTGGAACCAGTGACTTCTTAAAAACTTTAGCAATAAGCTTTCAGAGGGCTCACAGGAACTGGTCTGAAATTTGAGGCACACTATTCCCTGGTACAAGTTTATTTCTACTCCCAGCATGCTCATAATATATATTCCTTACCCACATTTATGAAACACACTTCCTCCCTCTACGGCCTCTCCTCTTTGCCGACCAGCTGGTTGCAAACTGCTTGGTGATGCTTTGTTTCAGTTTGTAATGAAGGGTGATCAACCACAGTCTTCAACCTGGTTCAGATGGAGCAAAGAGGCTTCCACTGCCTGGCCCAGGAAATCAGCCTCCACACGGTTACAAAATCCTCTTTCTCCTCTCTACAGTTCTGGCTGCGCTCATGGATGGTCACACAGAGGGTGCATCCAGCGTTAGGAGTTGCTGGAGCGGTGCAAGGGACCTCAGCTTAGACACTGTGTGACCTCTCCATCCTATCCCTCTTTCCACACAGGTGGTCTCATCCAATGTCCCAAGAACTTCCCTTTAACAGCACAGTATGTCCCTTTCTTTCCAAGACAGACCCCCAGGAAGCTGAACCTGCTCTGAGTGTCTCTGAAGACTACAGGTGCTAAGCAATTTGCAGCCAAATATTTTGGTCCGCCCATCATTTTG
Source organism: Platysteira castanea (assembly GCA_013397175.1). Lineage (NCBI taxonomy): Eukaryota > Metazoa > Chordata > Aves > Passeriformes > Platysteira > Platysteira castanea. The sequence goes on along the minus strand of VYXC01010500.1, from coordinate 1,306,504 downwards.
ACATAGCCCAGGGTAAGAATAAAACACTTCTTACTGAAATATCTCTAAGATGGATGGACTGATGTTTTCAATTCCCACCTGGGATTTTGGAGCCCCTGGGCAGTAGAGGCTACCATGTTGAAATGAAAAATGGCTTTAGCATCCTCCTGGAGCCCCTCAAATTTTAAGCAAGCTGGAATCATTGCTGATGCTGTGGAACATCATACTCCTTGCAAGAGAGAGACACTCTTTTGGTCAGTTCTGCACAACGTATAAAATGGCTTGTGGTCCTTACAGTGGGCATGAGAGAGACGAAAGGAAGACCGTGCTACTGTGGTGGGGATGCATGAGAAAGAGAGATGGATGTTTCTGGCAGTCTCATGGCTGTACAAGACATTTGTGGGTGCTCTCTGCCCCAAAACCACCTGAGCAAGTCTCTTCCAGACCTCTGCCTAGGACCTGACTGCTGTTGAGTTATCTAGGCAGCTTGTAGTGCAGCAGAGGAGCGGTGCCCAGAAGACCAGACAAAAACCTTTCTGGGGAGCCTCGGAAGTGACCCCACTCACCTCCAGCACAGCCAGCTGCCAGCGATGAGAGGAGCAGCTCGCTGCCCCAGGAGGGCTCAGTGTCCCCAGCTTGGGACACTGGGCAAGCCCTTGCCAGACCCACCACCTCTCCCAGGCAGCCTGCAGCACTGACCACTGCTTGGCTGGCCACCCCTTTATTTGAGAGCGTGTCAGATGTTCAGCTCAGCAGAACACAGAGCTATAATTTGGCTAGGCAGGGTGCAGATGGGGTGGTGCGGTTGCTGTGATCTCAGTGAATTAGCATGTAAACATGTTTTGACTGAGGAAAACTGCAGGGCCATGCTCAAGAGCACTTCCTGGGTGGGATTTATAGAGCCAGGCAATCCATTTAAATGTGGCCCCACGGACTGGGAGGGAGAAAGCACCGTGACAAACAGCCAAAGGTCTGCCCTGGCTTGCCGGAAAGAAGCTTGCCTTGAACCCCTCTCTCTTTCTGATGAAGAAGATGTGTGCTCTGGAAAAGGACATATTTTCTGGGTGCAAAGGCAGCAGACAAACATAACTTTTGCTTTCTGCCTCAGCTCTGACATGATTACAGGGACATAAGAAACCCAATGCCTCTTTTTATGAAGTAATCCAGAAAGGATAGAAGTTTATTTTGCAGAGATATTCTGTAAACCAGCCCCAGTCTGCCTCGATTGCCATGGCTGGAGGAAGCATATACAGCAATTTTCTGTCAGATATGGAGTGTACCTTTAAAAGCAGCAGGGAATAATAAATGATCAGCTCACCTCCAGTTACCTATCTCAGGCTAATTCAGAGATTTTCAGATCTTCCTATGAGAGACCTCAGTGGAACTGATATAGCAAATACTGTAATGCTGTCTTGGAAGCTGGGAAGCCATTCTTCAGAGGCACTGATAAGCCTGAGCCCAAATCCCCTGTGACGTGAGTGAACCCAGACTCACAACTGTATCAGTGTTCAACAGAGGCCTTGAGCTACCAACTCAAGACCTGGCTTGTACCTTCAACCCAAAAATGGGCTCTCCTCACTGAGAGCTTACAAAAGAAGGACACGAGGATACCAGAATAGCAAATTGCTCCAAATCCTCTGACTGAGCTTGTGCCTCTGGATCAAGACACAACAAGGAAAGAAAGCCAAGCCACACTTTGGATGGAAACCACTTCTTATCAGGAGCAGGAAGCAGCCTTTCCCACCCTGCAGAGGGGCCAGAGCAACACACGATGGAGAGAGAAATGTGTGGGACTCTTGGGGAGAGGTGGGCAAGGGAGTGGGTGAAAGAAAGAAGGAGAGAAATGGTAAGAACAGACCTGGGTAAACAAACCAAAAGGCGTCCATGGATAAATTCTGGAATTATCTGAATGATTTCCCTGGCATCACATTACACATATTTCTCTCAAGCCCTTGGGAAAATAAGGCATGTAATTTCTTTCTGGATAATCCGGGAAAAGGCGAGGCTGCAGCCCCCTGGTTTGGGTGTGGGGGCACCTCGGGGAGGGTGGGGAGGTGGTGAGCCACTGTACAAAATCCCCGTGTCAAAGGGCCTGGGGGCCCAAGTGATGCACAAGGCACTCACTGTATGTCCGCATTGTCTCCTTCATAAAAGGGGCTGGGACTGGGAAAAAGGAGGCAGTTTCCAGGATACTGGCCAGCAGCTGCTGGAATGCCCCGACCCCCCCAGCCCCTACACGCTATAAGGGCAGCAGGGAGGGGAAGGGGGAGGAGAGATGCGTTTGTGCCCTTTTTTTTCAAGGGTGAAAATAAAGAAGGTTTTCCTCTCAGGAGCCAGTTCTCACCCCCTCCATCACTTTCCCCACTTTAGAAATTCTCAGCCGTACATAGTAAGGAATTTTGAGATGGTCAAGTCCTGACTGCCCAGGGCATAGGGATGGGAAAAATCACTCCATAAATGCTGAGGTCTGCAAACTGCTGGAGATTTTGTCCACATCTGCTTTGGCCCAGAAACCTTTATGCAGTGTTCAGCTGTGGGATGGACTGGTGGGTAGTTAATACTTATTCTGCAAGAGTACCTTGGGGCAGAGGGTGGGGGTGTCAGGATGGCGAATAAGAGTGATGGATGTGTGCTTTGACACTTTAGAAAACAAGGTTTGAATGAAAAGTTCAATGGACCAGAGACAAGTGCAGGAAGAAAGAAAAGGTATTTACATTGTACATACTGACAGGGAGGGACCAATGGGTAAACCCCAGGCTTGTGTCGGGTCAAAAGGTAACCCTAAATTCACTGATACTATGGCAGGAGCTCCATAGAAGTTTTGGCTTCACCCCTGGGGCACAGCAGTGCTGTGACCAGCCCTGTTCCTCCCCGGGGCAAGACCCCCTTGCTCTCGGTGCTGTCCCCACCTGACTTGCCGTGGCCAGAGAATAGAGCGCCAGCTCTGCAGCGCTGCAGGTGTGTCCCCAGTGTCCTCGGTCGGGCTGTGGCAACAGACTTCTTTTGTTGCCTTCTGGGAAGAACCACAAAACACAGCCCACTCTGGTTACTGTAAAACCACCCCCAAAACATTATTAGTTATGGGATCACATCAAGGGAAGGAGTGCCTCACCTGAAGGGGGTTGTGCTGGGCTCTGATGGCCATATGGGCTGGGGTTTTTTGGACAAAGGAAGTCCTCCTGATGAGGTCCTTGATGAGATCTGAGGTCCCACCCTACAGGGCTGGGAGGATTTTCTTGGCTTGAATGCAGACGGAAAGGGAGGCTTTGGGGCAGCAAGGGAGAACGGTTTTTAAAATCTTCTTTTGTGAGCCCTCCCCTTCTGAAGGCCTGTTTTCCGGGGAGACCTGGCTTGGCAAGCCACCAGCACTTTAAGGATCACAGACACAACCATTCAGGCCACTCTTTCTATTCAAGGGATGGCGGAGTCCCACACAATACTGGCCTCCCAGCATCTTCCTGTGCCATCTCCTGCTCATCAAACAGGGGTAATCAAAGCCATCCCCCCACCAAGAGAAGAAGCACTAGTTAGTGCAGCACTATTGCTTTTGGGTACAGCTCTTTGTGCTTCTCTGAGCTGTCAGAATAGGAAGGACACTTTGCTGTAGGTCTGGTCCCCCACCCAGGCTGTACTGTGGTCACATTCCTCCTGCCCACAAAGAGCCGGGGGTAGGAGGGGAGGGGGTGGAGGTGGAGTACTGCCTTAAGTACAACACGAGGCAGCAATCTGATTTTGTGTATTATCAAACTACTGCATTACTGGAGCATTTCCACATTGCTAAATCTAAATAATATGGCCTGGAGCTGTTTGCTCAAAAAAAAAAAAAAATCATTTTTTGTTGAAGATTTTGCAATATTTTTTTCCAGCCTACTTCAGTTCTCCTTGAATTTGAGGAGCAGGAGAACTGGCCTAACTTGGACCAACACTGGGGCAGGTCTGTGGACTTCAGGCAGAAGAAATCTGGCTCACAAACCTTGAGAAATGTATCTCAGGGTTGGGTTTGTTGGGATTTTTTAACACATACAGGACTAGGCAGGACATTCTGAGGTTAAATTCTATGCATTTATAGGAACTCTGGTAAAGTAATTAAGGACCCAGATTTGACTTGCATTAGCATAGTTATAACCTGGTGGGGAATGTTTTCCATATTCCCTGTGTCTATTTTTGTAATGATACTAATCCTGTACATTTCTGTATCACCTTTCATTTAGGGGGACTAGATCCCAAGACACTTTACATATGCAGGACAAAAATACAGACAGACACGACGGTGATATACCTAAAACAGATTGGAAAGTGATGTGATAAATGCAATTTCTTGTAAACTTTTGACAGCCTTGCCTCCCTCTCACCCCTGTGTCTGTGTGCTAGGGAATACAGAAACTCCTGTACAGAAATGCTGCTTCCAGGCGTGCACATGTGCACAAACACACGCACTCCTTTAACACAAAATTGCCCCCACTTTCTGCTTTCCACTTCTCCAAAGTGGAATTTGGCAAGAAGTATAGGAACAAAAATATTCGGTCCTGGGTAGACAAGGCTAAATGATGAAAATATAAGGGCTTTTAAACCAGATTTGTGAAAAACGTAAATTTTACATGTAAGTTTTTTCAAATTATTGCTGCACTGTTGCACAGGACTTGTGAAACCTTAAAAGGTCACCACTGCATAAAAAAAGCTAATTGATAATAATCTATTGTCAGTGACCACCATGTTAGACGATTTGAAGCTTTCATATCAGGAAATATAGACAAAACTTTGCAATTTAACCAGAAAATTCCTAAATTCAAAATTTCCTAAACTACAAAACTTGCCATTGTGTTCAAATTACTTAGGTGCAGAAATATTCCTCTTAATGGGAACCCTAATATATCACCTTCAGCCTACTGAAGGCATGAAATGACTCATGACACTCATTGAATATTTTAAAAAGGAATTGCTTGAAAAAACCCTAGGATTTAGGAACTCCCTTGTTAATACAATTCAGTATTAGAGTGGTATTATTTGACCAATCTCATTTTAGGCAAATGACATATTTAGGGCTCAATATTTTCATGTTTCAGAAGTAAAAATCATTTTCTTTTAAAAAAAAGTTGGTAATTTCCTTTGACCGCATAAAACAGTAATCCTGTCAAATCAGTCCATAATTAGATCTGAATCATGACGTTATTGTTATACAAAGAACCATTTCAAATGTCTTAAGAGGATTTCATTCAATGTTAATCACACTTTTTTTCTTCCTTGATCTTAAAATTTTTGGAGACAGTATGCTCAGTCAGATTTGGCTGCAAATTAAAGGGGAGAAAAAGCAGTGCAGCTTTGTGTCTCCTAAAATATCCTCTGTGACTTATTTTTTGGAGAAGCATGTCACAATCCTCATGTGTGGAGCTGCTGCACACAGGGCACGTGTATTTTGGGCAAGGCAGCAAACACAGCACTGTGAGCTCTTGAAACAGCCTGAAGCGTGGACAAAACACACCAGCGCCTTTGAAAAGCCACATGAGCTGTTTCACAAGTGTAACTTAGATACCCAGCAAATGCAACAAGAACAACTTTGTTATGCTGTCTGGTCTGGAAAGCAACGCTTTTAGCATGTGTGGCTAATAGGAGCCTTAGCTGTGCTTGATCACTTCCCCCATAAGCTGTTTAAACATGAGGCATTAGGCTGGAAAGCTGAGCACTTTCACAGAGGGATGGGGGTTAATAATTCACAGTATAAAATCCTGTTTGATCTGCTGAGAAATTCAGTCCAGCAGGAGCATAATTTTGCTTAATAGCATGGTGGGCGAGGAGGTTGCAAGAGGTGGGATGTTCTCCTCCTGGCTGAGGTCAGGCTTCCAGAGCTGGCCCACGTGCCACCACCTGGAGTTCTGCTGATCCCTTTCCTCGTGGTCCTGCTCCCTTTTGCTGTGTGTTTAACACATGCACGTGTATTCATGTCTGTGCTCCATTTTTTCTGGCAGCCGCTCTAGGTGAGTTGTGGATGCATTTTTGGCAGCCTCCCAAGGCACAGATACTCCCAACCCACCAGAAGGAGCCTCATTCTCCAGGTGGAGGCTCCCCAGCTGAGAAATGTGCCAATAACGACAGCAGAGAAGCCAAGCTTCTCCCTGGAGTGTTGATGCACAGGTACATTCACTGCTGTGCATGCCTCTGAGGGCTGCCTCTCAAAGCCAAGAGCACAAGGGAGCTGTACAGATAGGATTTTCCTCTCGTGCACATCCTACACATGGCAATTCACTGCGCGCTTCCTTGCAATGTCTAGAGCTGCGTCTTTGAGGAGAATGGAAAATTTGTCAAAATGTTGCCACTTCAACAGAAAGCTGGGTGAGTTCCCTTGTTTTTAATAGAATGTACCTTTCTTTTACTGCTGCTAATGCAGAAAGCAGCTGATCATATTCCGTGGGACTCACATTGTTTTTATAGTACTTTGCCTTTGGAATAAACCAGAGCAAATTTCATGTCAAGAATGGCAAGGATTTTATGGTGGAAGACAGGCCATGGATTCCCATGGATGCTCTTTCTTTCCTTCAGACCTCTGAGAGAAATTGAGTGCTACGCTGGACCATCAGAGACATAGTAGCTCCTCAAAACCAGAAAAGATTGCCATTTGCCACTTTACAGTGTATTCTGCGTGCACTCGCCTGTTTGGGTTGTTAAAGCATTTCGTCAAGCACTTGTGCAACACCTCATCCTAATCCACAACTGCAGCCCTTTGCTGTAATACAAACAGTGATGATAAATTAATGTCTGGCTTGGCAATATTGCTACAGTCTCCAATTCTGAGAAAGTGTTTTCATTTAGAGAAGAGAAATCAAATGGCAGATTCCACTGTCTCTCACCCTTCCTGTCCGTGAACAAGCTGGTCCTTGTTGTAAACCCTGTGTAACTTGCTCTGGGGGAGGAGGCACTGTGGAAGCCCCTCACTCTTAAAATAAAGGCAGCACTTCAGTAGTTATTTCTTGGGGATTTTTTTAGTAAACTATTTCAAAAGGAGGAGGAAAGAGTTTCTTGAAAACCAAATACAAAGGTTTCACAAGTAGAAAGACCAGAGCAGGCAGAGGTGAAATGCATTACAAACATGATGCTCCTTCCAAACCCAGAATCACCAGCACAGAAGTAACAACGTGCTGTTGTTCACCTTCCAAAGACGGGACTGTTTCCGTACATGATGCAGAGTGGATAGTCAGAATCCCTGGATAATCAGTTTCATCAGCTGGGCTCGCACAAGGCAAACACTGCTTCCTGGGGCTGCTCAGCCTGAACTCACGTAACACCCTGGCTGAGACCGAGAAGGTGACTAGCATTGCTCAGAAGTACCTCACCAAAAATAAACATCCACGGAGCCATGGGGCCACTGCTCTTCAGTGCTGCTCTCAAGGGCTCACTGAGTTTCCTGGAGACACAAAAATCAACCAGCAAGAAGCACTCCTGGCCCACTGGAGTGGTTGCATTGGTATGTTCTCTCAGAAAGGACCTTGTACTGCTGCCTTTAAGCTGAGGAAGTTTCCAGGCATGTGTTTCTGTCCATGCTACAAAGAGCCATGGTAGGGAAGGGTTAGTTATGTTCTTTCCTTGTTTTTCATGTCATACATCCATCAGGGTATGATCATGAATTCATACCCTAATTTTGTTCAGTGTCCTCACAGCCTTAGAGAAAGTAAAGGCAGGGAGCCTTTGCAAGCAGCATTTGATACCTGCAAACTTGTGGGCTGAGTCAGAGAGCTGGGATAAATGAAAGGGGTATCCCATCATTCCTAGAAACTGCTCAGTGATAGAGAGCAGAGGGATAGCCGAGACAGCAGGGTGCATGGAGTGCTTACAGGAGTGGAGGAGTGAGGACAGCATGGGTAGCCATACCTCCTCTTCATACATCCCAGCTGCTGCTCCCTCAGCAAGCTCAGCTCACAGACCACAGCCTGCATGACAGAACTGCAGCTGGGAGATATAAAGGCGGGGATTCAAATGAAGAGTGTGTATTTTAAATCATGAAAACACTGCAGCAGGGTCCAAGCCCTCCTTGTCCTTTCCCCTGCCCTGGCTACCTTCAGCACCATCAATCTCAAGGGAAAACTAGACTGGCCTCTGAGCTAGGGCTTGCCTCTCTGATCACAGTGTTTGCACTACACAGTGCCGGCTAAGCCCCAGATGCTAGAGCTGTGCATCAAAGGCACTCCCATTCCCAGACCGAGGATGCTATGTTAAGGGACTGCCACCTGGCAGCATCTCCAAGGAACTGCAAAAACACACCACAGAGACAGAGGTTAGTGAGTATCAGCCTGCGGGAGACTCGCGTTGCACCCAGGAAGGAGAAGATCAGGTCTGCTTGAGCCAGGCTGGTGTTGCTGCCTGAAGGGGCTGGCATTGAGGGGCTGCTACTGTGATGAAAGACACTAGGCCAGGGAAACATTCACGGTGACAACCTTATCAGTGACTTTCCCACTCAGTTAAGAAGTTGCTTTTCCTTTGAGAAAAATCCCACTGTTTTCCCTCTCTTACTTGAAGTTGGCCAAAGACGCCTGACCTAGTTGTACTCAGTCATGGTCCCTTTTTAGGTAAGAGCTAAGCTCTTGATTTGTGAAGATACACCTAAAAAGCTGGGTCTCACCTTGTCCCCACTCTTCTAGTTAAACAGAGAAGAATGGAGGTGACAATTGTACTGAAGAGTGGTGTGGGATGGAAAGAAAAATAAAATAATCTCCCTTGGCCAAGACCCAGTAACCCAACTTCTTTCATTTGTAAGTCTTTTATACTACCCCCTTACCTGGGCTACTCTTTCCTTTTTTTCTCTCATGACAAGCTGGCAGATGAAATGAGAGCATCTTCTCAACACATTCTCTGGATTTTTCCCCACGTAAGACTCTCAAACAGGTTGCCTAAAGCTTTCTAAACCAGCTGACTTTGAAAAGGAGCATACAAAAAGCAGTAAGTCATTTCTCTAACATTTCAAAAGACTTCACCTGGCAACACTTTGGAAAGTGTGCTGTGCTACCCAATATCACAGGAAACAAACTTCCAAACTTTTGTTTGTAAAGAGACCTGCATGAACAAGACAAATTTGAGGCTTAGCAGAGCCTGAGATCCCTTTGCCACTAGTTGTTGCTATGCTTAGCAGGTGAAGGGCCCTTGACAGGTAGTAGGAACCTTGGGTATGTTTTCATAATTTATGTGTAAATTTGCATACAGAGGAAAGCTCAAGAGAGATGGAGAGCTGGAGAGATTAAGTCACTTTTAATTTTCAGAGTCAGCACAGTGGATTAAGGTCCTGAACCACAGCATTAACACACCTTCAGCTGTGACCTCTTAGGACCATTGCTAGATATGACAGCTTGGCTGAGCCTGCTGAGTCAAGAATGCCCTATGTGTGCTCATATATTAAGGCTATGAAGAGGTTGGTCAATGAATACCAAATGAACATTTTTTATGGAGAAAGTGATGAAAAATCCCACTCTGGCCTTCACGCAAGTCATCTGACAGACACCAACCTGGGGCCAGAACTGGTGATCCAGATGTGAAGTATCTGTGCACCCCCTGCAGAATATCCATGATTCCCACACCCCTGAGAATGTGGAGCCGAATTCAGTGAGGGATCACTGCTGACTTACCAGTCCGTGTGCGCGTCATCGATCACCAGGAGGATCTTGGGTTTCTGTGCCACGGGGGGCGCGGGGCCGGCCGAGTGGTCCATCAGTCCCGCAGCCGCTTGTGTGGTTTGCTTCATGGCGCTGGAGATGGAGCTGAAGATGCTGCTGCCGGTAGAGGAAGAGTGCGAGGGTTGGGGCGGCTGCAGATGCTTCCTCTCCGTGGCGGGAGAAACAGGGGAGCTCGTGGAGCTGTCAGGGCGCTGCAAGTCCATCATGTAGCCATTGGGCAGGTTTGCCACAAAGCTACTGTCTGAGAGCCGGCGCCGGAGGAAATTCATGGTTGCAGCGCTGTGTGGAAACTTCCTCACCAAGAGCAAGGCTGAACAGTGTTGTTACCAGTCCTGGAGGATGTCTCTGTGTCCCTTTGGGTACCTCCTTACAGTCCAGGCAGGCAGGCTTTCCCCCTTGAAATCCTGCTGGAGAAATATGCCTAATTTTTTCAGCTATGTTTTCCTTCTCTCCTGTGGGAAGAGAACCGAAGACATATATGTGAGATACATACTGTGAGACTGAGATAAGAAAACCCCTTTTGGTCTCTTAGGTACCTTAATCGACAAGAGAAGAAAGGACTGCTGGTTGCTATGCAGTATTCCACACTAGAATCTTGGCTGTCTAATCTTCACATATTTTTTCCTCTCTTGTTGGTGTTTTTTGGGGTTTTTTGTTTGTTTGTTTTGTTTTAACAAGAAAGCTCTCTTTATTCTCCTCATCTCTTCAAGCGAGAAAATTAACACTGTGAAATATAAGTATTTGACTCTTCTCTCTTGACCATGGTATGATGACTTTGTTTTTAGTCCAAATACTAAGTATTTCAGCAGTTAAATAATCTCATAGTTTAAAAAATTTTCACCTCTAGGCACACCCCAGAAAACAGACTTCCACAGTAATTTCCTGAGGAATTTTTGTCTGCTAAGACAGCCTTTGAGTCTTGGTTGGTGAGATTTAAGGGAAAAACAAAAGAAAATTATTGCTGGTAAAGCATATATGTTTTTCAACACATAGATATTTGCAGCAACGAAAATGAGCATTATCCCATACATCAAGTGAGATGAGTCATATACATTCTTGATATCATTGTTTAAATTATGCCTGGCCCACTTCAAGTGTTTTTGAATGACCCCCTACAAATATTGGAGCTGCTTGCCTTCACCTGGTTTTTTCTCCCTTACTGCTCACCCTCTCGTCCCAAATTCTGATTGCCTCCTGATGGCAGAAAATTGTCTTTTCCCAGTCGTCCAAGACAGCTCCTTGTGAATCTCCCTCCTGGAAGTGCGGTTGAGAGCTCATGGAGCAATCAAACAGCTTTCTTAAAATAAGCTCTCATTTATTTTCACCTACAGAGATTTACAAAGCTTTACACACAAAGGATTCAGATCTGTCTGTGTCCATATCTCTTGTAGCCCCCAAACCCTTAGGGAGGCTCAGAGAAGCAAGCTACAAAGAGCCCCTTGGCACATGTCCCCAAATCTCCTAATCCATCACCACCCCAACTCTGCGGGCATAGGATCCATCTGGAGCAGAGGGCTCCCTGCTGGAGCTGCTGACATCGGCTTATTAGAATAATTTTTCTTTTGATTTCTAAGCCCTGACAGTGCAAGTCCTCTGACTTTGCTGGAGCCTGGAGGTGGTCTTTTCCCAGCGAACGGCTCAGGAAATCTTTAATGACTTCCTGCCACATTTACAGTCGATAACGTATCTCTGGGTATTGTGCTGACTTCCCGCCTGGTCCTGGCGCACCCGGTGACTGCACAACATCAGCAGACACACACCAGGGAGCACTTTAGTAGCACTGACTGGTTCTGCAGCAATTGTTCCAAAAAGCAGGTAATGGAGAGCGCCCATGAATCATGAGCTTGCTACTCACCTCACGTATACACCCGCACAACACTTGTCCTGCTGCAGGAAAGGTGAGGGCCAGCACAGAGCCACCCACCCTTACCTGCCCAGGATGACCTGGGTGGTGCAGCCTACAAAGGCTTTGGGGGATTTATACACCACAGGTGGGGTAAAACTGTGCTGTGCTGAGTCTGCTCAGGAGCCTGGGCTTTCTCCTTGCATAACACAAATAAGAAAAATCCCCTCCCTGGACTGACAGTCCACTCAAGAGTAGGTGCAGTCCTGGTTAAAGAGGAGCATCCCAGAGATTTGTCTACTGTCAGAAGAGGTCCAAATAAGTATCCCACTACTGGGTAGAGCAAGTAGGTGTGTACTCTTTTCTAGGGCCTTGGTGCTAACTGGCAAGATGCAGGGCATAAATTTGATGCTGGTCTTGGGAGAAGCATCTGTAGCACAAAGTACCACCAGCTCTTTGCATGACTTGCACAGCATCACAGAGCTGCTGGTTCCTGCTATGGCAGCTCTCAGCCACGGGAGGGAACCTGCCCCCAGCCGTCCAGCCTGGACAGGGCTCTTGTCACAAACCAGTAACCTTGGGACAGGGTCCTTAAGGACTTGCAGGGTAGTGAAGGTGCTTCTCCCCCGCTGCCAGGTGCTTGCACAGCTGCTTCCTCTCTGAGAGATTTGCACTCTCCAGATGAACATGGGTACCTCGCAAAGCACCAGCAAGTAAATAAATGGGCAAATGTCTCTGCTGTGCCCTGCAGTGAGGGAAGACAGCATGGAGGCTTGTGACCTTGGGCGTCCCAAGGCTGGGTAGGGCCAGAGTATTCCCTGACGTGCATGGAAGGCACACGGGTTCCCTCTGCAACAGGGCTTCCCAAACTGTGACCAGTGCTCGCACCAAACAATTTATCATACTTAGTGCAAGGCCATGACCACTCTCCTCCTGGACCCTTTCAAACAACAATATCTGCAGTAACCTGTCATTTTTTACCACCAGAGGTTTTGTAGTAGAAGATGTTGCTCAGGAGATGTTGGGAGCTGGCAAAATTCTCTTGTCTAGAGAGTTTGGGATGTTGCACTTAGTCTGGCCTTTCCCTCTGCCCCTTGGCACTGCCTCCACTATCTGCTAAGTCTGGGCTGCATGCCGTTGGCTTGGGAAGGAAGGCGAGGAAATCTAAGCACTGAAGTCACAGGGAAATCTCCCTCTGGCAAAGCACACGGAGGTTAAAATCAAACAGGATGACACTACCACAGCAGGGTAACACCCGGCTCCACTCTGGGGTATACCTTCAACTTTGGGTATCTCAGAGTGATGGCACAGACTGTCCTCTGCTCATTACACACATTTTTCTAATGATCTAGCTAATGTAATTAAAATAGATTTTATCTTTTTTTTTTTTTTAAATGAAGTTGTTGGTGGCTTCGCTGTATCGATTTGTCAATTTCCATTAGTGTCGCCACAGAGGAGATCTTCTCTGCAACGGGAGCAGTGCAAACTGCCAGGAGGTTTTCTGCCAGGAGGTTTTCTGCCAGCAGTTTGCACTGCTTTGGTTACTGGAAAACCTCACAGTCTGCTTCTGCATCACTCATACTTACTGTTATTTAACTTTCAGAAGTAGGCGTTTTCATACAGGCACAGGCTGAGTAGGTTAGGACCTCATTTTCCTACTGCTTGAAACTCTCTGTGGACTTCCTGAGGGCTCAGCCTGTCAGTCCAAATCTGGCTCTGTAGCTCTCATGCAGCACAGCATCCACCCAGTGCACACACAGATCTTACCCTAGCAAGGGAGCAGGGCTGCAATTTTAACAAAGCCAGGAGCCTACACCTCCATCAGAAGCAAGACAGATCTTCTGCGTGGTATTTTGTCACTCCAGAGCCACAGGCAGGAGAGCTGCTGGCTCTACACCATCAAGTCGCACGTTCCATGTGTACACCAGTGTTCCTATGGCTCACATGGAGACACGCCACCTACTTAATGCAGTGCCAGGCACAAACTCGCCTGCAGGAAGGGAGCTCCCTGCACAGCTGGAAATACAGCCCATGGGCTGCTTCCAGACGAGGCAACAGCTCCCATGGAGTTCCTCAAGTTGCAAGACAAGCAGCTGCTTCTCACTGTGCAGGAGTCATCTGCTGCTGAGCGAAACAGCTGCTCCTGAAAGCTAGCTGGGAAAACAGCATCAGGGCCATGGAGCTGCAGGCTGGGTGGGGATCTGGTCTGTGCTTCAGGATGGGGAAATAATAACTGAGGCATAGGAGAAGGATTGAGCCCTGAGGAAAGAGAGCAGGCAAGATAGATGGGAAGAGGAGGAGGAGGAGGAGGGGGAGGGGAAGGCACAAGCAGAAAGGGAGGAAGCAAGCAGGAATTGACTTAACCAGAAGACAATGCAGGAGCACACAGAAATCCCAACAACGTGAGCACCATCAGGGACTCAAAAGGGAACAGTGTGAGCAACTAAATGAGGCAAGAGGAAGGTCAATTAGAGCTGACCTTGAAAACGACAGTCAAGAGGCTGGCACTGTCAGCCCCTAACACACAGTTAAACTTCCTGGCTGATATTTTTGGAAGAGCAAGGGAGGATATGCAACCTACTCACTCAGCACACTGACAGCAGCCAGGCACCTACCTGCTTTCTCTCAAGGATATACTCCACGGAGATGCAAGTTATCTCAGAAAACCTGTTGACATGTGTTAGAAAACAAGAACAAAATGTTCACTCAAACCTCTTGTCGGGCTATTTTCTGATGCGTGGTAGGGTCCAGAGGGAACCCAGCTCAGCTGGCTGATAGCTGTTAACCACGCTTAGATTTCCCCCGAGCTTGTTATCTCATGCTGCCAGGTAATGAACTGACACGGCCACGCCAGCCTGCATCTCACTGCTGCTCTTGACAGCCTCAACAGAGCAATGCTGGGGGCAGCAGGATGGAAAAACAATGCGGAGGGGTTGTCCCCCCACCTCACCATAAGGGACTGGACACTTCCTTCTGCCCCGCGGTGGGTGGGACGGTGAGGGGATGCTCCTCACCTGGCAACAGCCATTGACTTACACCCCTCACATCCATTGTGCAGATAGCCTTCTGCACGCATTCAAGTTTTAATACATTCTCATGGATCCCTTTCTGCCCTCAGGCATACTGACATAATGTGGGAGTCAACTTCTGTGGAGGGACAGCCGTATTAGGAAACTCCAAATACAGCTGGATGGCTTTCCATATAAGGTATATTTTTTAAAAGTATATTTTCCACATTTCTAGTATATTTTGAACAAGAGGAAAGCATGAGATTATTTATTACTGTCAAGCTTTCAGTGTTTCACCCTGAATGGCTTCAGCATTCCCAAGCTTGGGAACTTGGCATTTCTTGGGAAGAACTGAAAGCAGAATAAGACAAAACTTTCTGAAGTTAATTAGAATTTTTGTTAGATTTTTAATTCATTTGCCACAGTCCTGGATTCAAGAGGTTCATATGTTTGAACATTTCTTGGTATTTTTCAGCAACAGTTGAAATTCTGTAAATCAGGAAATTACAACAATATGGGTTAGAAAAGGAAAAGGATACCCTGCCAAATAGTCCACGTCTTGTAAACCTGAAGCACCTACAAAAAGCGTAAGAGTTGGAAAGACTGTATACCAGCCCAAAGAACAGAGGGAAGCAGAGTTTCCATACTGGTTTTCAGTTTGCAGAGCTGTCCCAGCCACCAGCAATAGAACACAGCCCTAATGTAGGCACTGGTTCAAACTTTCCAGAGCATGTAAAACTACAGCACAAATCCCACTGACACCAGCAGAGCCATATGGTGTCTTTTGAGGCAGTTGCAAGAAGTCAGGGGCCTGCAGCTGGAGGGGGAGCCAGGCAGAGGAGCAGAAACAGTTATCAGGACAATTATCTTCCCCAGAGCCCGAGTCCTCTGCTATGTGTTAGACAGCAGCTCACCAGAATCACAGAATGATCTGGGCTGGAAGGGAATCTTAAAGATCACCTAATTCCACCCACCCTGCCATGGATTTTCACAAGAGGTCAGTCTCTCGAGCATTCACTTTCTCTCTTCAAACAGAGAGGTTGTCAGAGATGGCAAGATGTTTCTTTGTCAGAAGCAAATCACTTCACAATGTTCAACATGCTTCATTAAGCCACTGAAACATATAAAGGTGCAATGATTCCATTGTGTTATTGCTGCATTCCCGTAGACCTTAAAAAAATCCTCTCTGCTTGCTTGGGTGGCTATTTAACTGGTAGTCTGGGTTTCACAAATCTTATTTCTACTTTCCTTTTGCAAATCTGCCAGTGCTTTCTACACAGCAGTTTCATGGCAGGGGGGTTGCCCTACCTCCTGAAGATAGTGGGGGTGTGCATATCAAACCAAGTGCAGATGGGACCACTTCCCAAGAGCTACACCCTCATTTGCACAGCAAATTATTTCGTCTGCTTCCTCTTTTGCCTATTATTCATAATGGCAAGTGAGGAAAAGAAGATGGAGAAGAACAATCTGAAGCAACAAAATATCACTGTAAGATCATCAGACTTTCAAGTATATTGCAAGGGAAGATGACTAAAACCATGAACAATAGTGAAAAATTTTCTAGTGAAAAATAAATCTGACTATTATGATAATACTCTCTGGCTTTAATATCCCCCAAGAACAAATTATGATGTGCTACTTCTTGGAAACAATGTATTATTTCCTCATTTTAGTCTCACTTTGGAAATCCTGTTGGCACCTAATGGCTGCGGTGTTGCCTCAGTGGTAATATCCTCTGGTCAATGAGCTTGTGGAGGCCCTTTGTGGACTCTGTTCAACATCAACAACTGCTTATCAGCAAAGCCAGACCCAGCTCAGCTGGAGCAGGCAGCATGTCTTATCCTTGAATGCCACAGAGCCATCTCCATCTGAAAGTCAGTTGAGTTTGCATCCTGGCTCCATTTCTTGTTTCCCAAGAGTACTGTGGTCATTCCTACCCCGAGCAATAGCGACACTAACGCTTCCATTAAGGCTGATAGTTACAAACATGCCAGAGTGGCTCCTCACAGTGGTAGTGAAGGAAAGCAGGAGACAGCAGTACAAACCAGAGAATTTGGAGAAAAACGCTCTGCATATTAAGTGGATGAAATTGAAAGAAGGAAGCAAGCAGGGCTAGGAAGGCCCTGTCTTTTTCCTTCCCAGTCTTGGAGCTGATGCAGCTCATGTTGTGTGTTGTGAGACATGCTCCAAGTTTCCTGCAGCAACCGTACAAGTCTTGATTTCATGGTGATACGAGTGGAAGTGGCACCAGACACGCCATTAATAGAGCAGGGATTTCCTCAGCTGAGAGGCGTGCTGCTTTGAAGAGTGCTGATCTGAATAAAATCAAGAAGCTGGGTGTATTTAATATGTAGGGCCTGCCAATATGCATTAGGGCTCATCCAGATAAGAGGTGCCTCAGGGACTGACAGCTCGCAGGGTCTCAGAGGAGACTGCAGCAGCTTGCCCGGTGCTAATGGGGCTCATGTCTTGATTGTGATCACAAACACTTCCTCACTCCTGTGCCATTTTCTTTCTATTCTATTTCAGTTCTGCCACAATAGATTGATTATTAAAAATGCTTGTAAACAAAATATTTCAGTACCATAGAGTAAACTAGATATGTTGCGGGGAAAAAAGTGCTACAGGCTGTGAAATAGGAAGAAACAATAAACTAAGAAATTACAATATACATCAAATAGAAAATTATTAGTTAACCAATAATGATAAGAAGGTTTTTTCTGTTTGGAGCACAAATTGTATGACTTTTGACATGTTTGTAAGACAAAAATCTATTGCATATTTCCGAATGACAAATCTTCAAACACAACTTCATAATGCCTGCATCTATGCTTCTAATTAATTTTAAGGTGCCAAGAAAATTCTCTTTCCCAGATGTTCTATGATTCTAGGGGTTAAAAAGTCTTCCTTCAAACATCTAAAGTCCTCTAAACCTCCTGTAGTACTAATATATTCCATCTAAGTTTTGCTGCCATTTGCATCTGCCTCATTTCTTCCCCTTGCATCATTCCAGGCACCACCATATTACAGTTTCCCAGATTTTCCCCATATGGCAAGGAACCCTTTATCGTCTACTTGAGATTTACTTAACCTGATGGTGTGAACAGCAGATATCTGGAGGAATAAAACCTGTAATTTGCCTTTGTGTAGCTCATTTGCTTTCTAACCATATATGCCTATCTCATGTAGCAACACAAAGACTAAGCCAAGAATTTGAGCACACTTACTGACTTATTTTGATGATGTTAGAGAAAGACAATGTTTTACTGCATTCTGGGCAAGATTTGCGACACAGCTGTAAGACAGATTGATGTCAATTCTTTCACGTGATGTAGAAGTGGTGGGAGATTGGCTGGCTGGACTATTCCTGCCAAAGAGACAGAGACAATGAGCATTGGTAGACCTTCAGCTGGAGCACTGCAGGGGTCTGCCTCAAGGTCTGTAATAGCCAACCCAAACCACGCTGAGCTTTTGTGGGAGATGTTTTTCTTCACTTTTTTGTATCTTTAGTATTGCTCACATGGAGACACATGAAAAGATGTGTGGGTTTGAGGAACATGTGCCTTTTGCTCCCACCATGTATGGTCACACTTCTCACACCAGCAAGTGTACAATCTCCTATCCCAGCGCTGCACTGAGCACCCCAGTCTTTGTGACAGTGCCAGTGCCTGCTTCCCTGCTGCAATCTCATAAATGTCCATAAGATCCTGCTCTAGCATAGCTGCAGCTTGGAGATGCAAGCCAAATGTATTTGTGGTGCCCACAGGAACCTCTGCAGGACTGTCAGGGGGTAGGTGTTTAGCTCCCTTATAATAAAGAATCTGGATAGGTTTTGAATGCCGTTTATGAATTTATGTTGTCTCTGTAGGGACACTGTGCTGATAAAGAATTGCATCACCAGAGGTGCGCTGCTAAAATGAGAACATAGCTTTTAAAAAGCTACCAATAAATTATATCACCACCTTATTTCACTAACCCTCCTTTATCTAGTTGTCTTCTCTCCCAGTTCCTGCCTGCTTGCCTATCCAGCCTTTGTACTCATGCTGGATGGTGTAGGAGCCCCCCACAATTGGCTCCAAACACGAGATACTATGTTTAGACAAAAAGCATCAGAACATACAATACATGAGAGTGGGAACTGGGTTAGATTCCAGACCCAGACAAACTTCTGAGAGATCAGGCTAGTGGGCTGTGCCCAGAGATGGAAATAAAGCACAACATGATTTTAACAGAGCTTTCTGCCATCAGTTTGGGGGCAGATCACGCAGTGTCAGTGCCTTGGTTTCCCATTTAAGAGGATAAGCTGTATTTTTCAGAGTGCAGAGACATTGCAAGGCTCAGCTCATACACCTCCATGCTGCACCTCTGAGCCAAGCACGGGCAGCTTCAAGAGCTCTGCTTCCCCTGCTGATCAATGGCTGAATTACAAAGCTTTTAAGGGTTACAAAAGTGGTCAGCCTTATTTAGGAAAGCAACCACCAAACCTTTCAAGACCTGGAGAGTATATAGCCACCATGAGCGGGGGGAAAAACAAAAAGGCTTTCTTCAAGGAAAAAGGTGACACTTAGAACAATTTTGTAACAGGGAACACAAAGGATGAATCTGCACAGCTATTTTAGGTTCTCCTTCTGTGCTTTGAGAAGTTCTTTCTCAAGGAAAAAAGAGAAGGCAGGGGAAGAGGAGCATGTAGCAGCTCTGCAGCTGGACAGCCCCAGCAGGGCGCTGTGAGAGGAGCTCAAGCCACCTGCACTGATGTGAGCTCTTGCTGGGCACACACACAAGTATGGTGTGAATAAGTGGTTACAGAGAGCATGAGCATCACAGAAGGCAGAGCAGAAATGGGGACATCCTACATTATCTGAGAGCCACACTGGAGCCTCCCCTTCCACGTCTGTGTCCTGACTAGCAGTACAGGGAAGCAGTCACTGCTTGTGTATTTACACAATGATATAGGTAATGATAGAAGAAGCATTGCAAAGTATTCCTATTCCTCTCCAGGACAATCTACATTTTCCAGACCTAGGCAGGGCCGTCCCACATGACTGAAGGTTACAGACAAAAGCCACTTTTACTCTGGATGTGCATTTACAAAACGAAAAGATGTACCCAAGAGTAGACTGCAAGATCAGCTGAAGAATCCAAAGCAAACTCCACAGAGCTCTGAGTAACAGCTGGAGAGCTGCCTTGCTCTGCTAGGTTTATTTCCAGCTCTTGCCCAGACATAGTGCCTGTGCTCTCAGGATCATAAAGGTCAGAAAGTTTGAAACTTTCTCTCTACCTGATAACAACTGCCTCTCTTTGTCATCACTACGGAGGCACAGAGCTGGTTAAAAACCCAAACCAAACCAAAAAACAAACCCCAGAGCATAACTTCCTAGCTTCCAGATTTCAGTGGCTGGCACGAATGGCCAGGTGTAAAAGCAGGCTGAGGAAGTGTGTTTATTCCCTGCAGCTTTGCAGAGGCACTCACCCTGGCCTCCTCCCGTTAAGATGACGAGCCAAAATCTGCCTGTGCTTACACTTGCATATCCAGTGTTTTCCACAGGTTTGAGCTGAAGGGCAGAGCTGATATTCCTGCACGCTGCAGTACAGCAGTCAGTTCTCCAAAACACACAAAACATTACTCTTTATTTCAAGACTGCACACAAAGGAAAACCAACCTTTGGGGTTTGTGGATCTAAAGACCGGTTCCTTTCTCTGTTTTTTTTTTCTAAAGGACTTTAAGCAAGTCACTAACTATATAAATAAAGCAGGAAAGGCTGAACTGGGTCAGATTTGAAAGAGACTGATCTGTGCAGTGATATAAATACAGGTTGCAGAGGTGTTCAATAATATGCAACATAAGTACAGCAACTGTTTAAAATTAAATCTACCTGAAAAACATATTACTTGTTAACATGGAAGGATATACAGAGTTCTCAGCTCAAATGAGTACTGCTAATATCACTGGAGTACAGTTTCAGAGCTGATTACGGCAAAAACTGTTGTTGGTGCCCAGAAGATGATCATGTGTACCAAAGCAGTGTATGAATGATCTTTTATAAATAAGCCAGGTTAGACACAAGGAGTTCTGTCCCCTTTCTTACCTACTTCGGTGCAAAAACAATAACCAAATGTGTCCCAGTGATGGGGTTATAAAATCTGGTATCATCACTGAACTTCATCAAAGTACTGAATCACCGTCACATGTTTGTGGCAGGCCCTGCACATCCACATGTGTTTTCCTAAGAGTTGCATGAGCAATTCTGGTTAAATCCCTTCATATTGGAACAAAAATGTAAAACCAGGCCAAGAAAGGGCCATATTGTGAGCACAAATAATGTACACTGCATGATAACAAATATATAGAAGTCATTCACTATCATCAGCTTAATCACTTGCTCTTGTCTTGCTTCAGCTCTCCATCATTAGTATCTCATTTCTGAAAGAGGATAATTGCTTTGGATCTCTTCAATTAGCACTAAAGCACTGCAGAGCACTTGTAAAAATCAAATGAATTTGAAGACTAGGATCATTGAGCTTGTCCTCCCACTAGTGCAGCTTGTGTAGTTTCTCCCATCTCCTCCCATCATGAGTTTATAATTTCTGATTGAAAAAATGACTCCAAGGCTAGTTTGTAAATACTCACCAGCTGGTCCAAACCAGTCCTGTATCTAAGCCATAGTCCCTGCAGCAAGAGCAAAGCAACAGCTGCCTCAAAGCCTGAGTGAAGAAAACAGTGTTTTCTCCCAACTTCAGCAAGGACTGCGTGACCATATGACACCCCAATGCAAAGACTCTTGCTTAAGCATCCCAGGAGAGCTCAGATGTTCATGCTGCAAACCAGAAGCTCTCTCCTGGGCAGCTAGATCTCGAGCAGCAGCTGCTGACAGTGCATCGTCTGCAGGGCTAGGCAGTGCCTGGCAGCACTCCTACCTGAGCTGATTTTTCAGTTTGTGTTGCCCTGAAAGTTGAATAAGAAATATTACCAAGTGATGCAGGAGATGGCAGCTGGTTTGTTAATTATTGCTGATGATTACTGAATAGGGCCCTGAGCAACCTGACCTAGTGGAAAGTGTCCCTGCCCATAATGTGGGGGGGTTAGAACTAGGTGGTCTTAAAGGTCTCTTCCAATCCACGACATTCTATGATTCTATTACTATTTCACCTCCTCCACCAGGTGCTACCCCTGCCCATACGATGAAACAGGCATGTTCTGTGCTCTCTTTAAAAAATCAGAGTTTTCCTTACCTGCCCATAGTCTTTGATGCCCTATCACTAAGCCTGAAAACATGCACTTAGTAATTTAGACAGCTAAAGAGTCTATTCATTCTTCACCACCTACTCTGTTCTTGGAAAATATACTGGTCTTACAGCATTGTGTGAGGTAACCAGCTATTGCTTCTATTAGCAGATCAGAGCATACAAAAAAACTGTAGCAATGCTACTTATTTAACTGGAAACTATCTCAGAAAGCAGAAAGTCAATAGCCCTTCTAGCTCAAGCAAAATTCTCATCAACTTCTAAGGGATTCTCTCTGAAATAAAAAAAAATTGGGATTTAGAAGTGATCCCCCTCTCTTACTGAAGACGGTGGAAGGCAGATGATCCTGCACCAGAACTTGACAGCCAGAAAAGATCCTGGACCAGAAAAGAAAAAACATTCTTGATTAAGATAAGTCATTACATAACATCACGTTACAGACTTGCACAGGGATGCCACTGTAAAAAACAATTACATTACTTTTGAACTAATATACAGAGAGGAACAAACAGCTGGTCTTTACCTGCTTCTGAAAATGCAACAGTAAAAGGACCACTACTTTCTGTCAGTGAGCAAAAAAAATAGTAATGAAGGGCAGTGAAAAAGCAAGAAGAGAAGTGAGGAGGGAGTACAGGGTAGAACTCATTTCCTTGGAATTAAGCATAGGTTCTAAAAAATTTAAAGCCAAACAAAATGTGTCTGTGCTGTGTTGTACTTCTGTTCCTGGAAACAATCCATGCTTCCACCTAAGCTGTGCAGTGCCGTGTACAAGCACTGCACTTGCCTGGCTTTTCACAGCCAAGAGGCAGGACCATGGCTTACCAAGTTTTCTAGAGGGGGGGATTAGTACCATCTTGCCAGATGAGCTGGCATGACTTTTGTGGGAGATGTCAGCTGTGACTCCACAAGGTCCTAGTCTGCCCTGGGTGACTGAAAGGCACTGTCCTGCTCTGAGGGTCATGCCTTAGGAGGGGACACTCTGACCATGGGGCTCAACAAAAGAAAGAGGTGGCACTTTCCTTCAAGAAAGAAGCATGACATGTAAAGCCAGAGGTCTGTGAACTGTGACCAAGAGTCAGAGACATCAAAGGATCTTCCCTGGAAAAGCCTCCCTGCACATTAATAGGAACTGTCAGCTCTAGCTCTTGACAGGCGCCATCCGCTCCCATGCCTTGTGTTTCTCAGTAGCTGGTGCCTTGAATGGCCTCAAGAAACTCTCATATGTGAAACTGCCCCTGTGGGGAACAGCGTGGGAAGCCCTGACTGAAAGGCTCTGCTGAATTATTAAGGCTGCCCAGAGTAAACTAAGGTAACCTTCATGTGAATTCCTGTCAGCCTCTTTCAGTTTTATTATAAAGCAGCAAACCCCTACCTCGCCTACTCCTCTCTCTCCTGCTAAAAGAAACTTCACAAGGCTGCTGAAGTAAGAAAGCCTGCCCAAAAGATTAACTAAATACACACAGGCCTATTTTAGATAGAAGCATCAAGCTAAATACAGCAGCCTTGAGCTGCTGGAGGGAGCACAGTGTTTCATCCAACCCGTCTTTCCAAAGTGCAATCAGTGCTTTAGCGAACATAAAGGGAAATACCAGCACTGAATCTCATCTTTAAGCAGCAAACCAAAAAACTTTGGGCTAAAAAAAGAATAAATGCTTCCTAGCTTGTCACATCATTAGGTTTTGTCAAGCCCACTTCAGCAAACAGCCGTGCGCCGAGTGTGTTCCCCTGCCCACAGGCTGTGACCACAGCCCCCGGCAGCTGCCAGCGATGGGCAAGGCGCATCAGGAGTGTGTGTGGTGACTCAGGGACAGAAGCACATGGTACCATCACCTCTGGCACCATGTGATCATTCTTTATCCCAGATTTGCATTTTATTGTTCACTGCTTCACAGCAGTGTCTGTAAACAACTGTGCTGTGCTAGTAAGTTTAATGAGAAAACTCCTGATTGTCCTTCTCCAAGAAGGATCTGTATTTTCTAGCATCGTCCTCTGGAGTTTATCAGCTTGCTCTGCAGAGTCAGGAAAAAGTGTTTCTGCAGCCGAGAATGTCTTTGACACGTTCCTGGGCTGCAATGCACTACAGGGCTGTTCAGCCCTACTCTAAACCCAGCAAAGTACAGATAAAAGTGGGGGAGAAAAATGATGGCGTGACGGATATGTTCATTGTATTTTGCAAAAGAAGACAACCACACAGGGCCAGAATATCCTATATTAAAAAGAATACATTTTATCTAAAAAAGGAGTGTTACTATATTTTAAAGGACAGATTTTAAGGGTGTGAATCATCTTGGAGCTGAATGTTCTGCTGCTATTGGTTTTGCTTTTCTAATAGCTCTATGTAAATATGCCTGTGTTTGCTTATAAACTTAATTTAGTGCTGGTGAAAGCCTACCAGTCCTTCTAGATTGAAAATATTTTGCATTGGCTACATAAAAGATACGATGTAAGCATTTCTGGCTGTTTTTTTCCAGCAGGCTTGGAAATCCTGAGTCGCAGAGGAGTGGGACTTTCTCCATTCGCTTGGATGGGAATCAGTAAACTTCTTATTTGACACCAAATAATGTGAGTGGCTTTAGCTACGGCTTTTACCAAAAACTGCTCAATTAGTACCTTTTCTTAAATGGCTTTGTGGTTTTAAAGGGCTCAAACCAGCAAGTTTAAATACTATTTCCTTCTTGTACCATTGTCAACTAAATGTAACATTAAACTGTAAATTAAATCATAGAGCTTGAAGTAGCACACTTTTTAAACTTGAGGGAGCTCAACAAATAGCCATTTCAAACCATGAAGACCTGGCTGAAGACATTTTTTTTTGCCATCTTTTAAAAGGAGCTGGTATGTGTATGTTTGCTCCTCTGTATGAGAAGAAACAAGGAAGCCAGTGCTTTTCCACAGTTCCCAGCTGAAGTATACAGGGAAGAAGTGCTGGCTCTGGCTCATGCTGAGAGTGGGAAATAAACCAGCCAAAACCCATAAAGCTTGGCAGAATCCAAAATTTCCTTCTTCTAAAAAAAAGGCACACCCCTCTCTCTTTGTCCAGCTTTTCACTTGGCTCTTCAGTCCTACCTTTGTCCTACCTTTTTCCTCCCTTTAACATGACTCTGATTTCTTTTTCAGACATGCAGGAAAATGATGCTGTTTGTGTTCCTCAGGCTGGAGTATGACACAAAACAGCAGCTCTCTGTCTTGTTCATGTCCCTGTCTAGTAGTTCAGAGCAAAATTTAATGTGCTTTTAGAAACGACTGTAGTTACTCTCTCAAAGTGATATGAAGGTAATACTCCCGGTCTCAGGAAACCTAGGAAAAGGGTCTTTCCTACCCCATCCAATTCAATTTTTCCCCCTCCCCCCATGCCAGTCCACCACAGACCATCCTGGGGAGCAGACAATCTTTTCTTCCCCTTCCTGTGACTCTGACGGCAATACAGAACTCAGCCCTTTGCAGTGGAGGGCTGCCACCAGGACAAAAGATCATTTCCACCCCGAGGCCACACCACAGACTCTCCCTCCTACTTTTCAGAGGCCTTGTCATTAGTTTTTCTCCCCTTTATGAGCAGGGTCTAAATTACACAGCAGGTGCCCTGGGCCGCTCTTCTTGTAGGCAGAGCAATCTGCTAAGGGCAGCAGAGCCAAACTGCACCCTTGCTCTAGTGTTTGATCTGCCCAGACACAGTAGAATTATTCCTCATTAAACAGACAAGAGATGAGTGTCTGGAACCTGATAGCCATTAATACAGACATCATTAGTTCTGCATAATCACTTCATTTTCCTTGATAACTGTATTACAAATATATATGAGTCTACAGGCTGGACTGGTAAATGATCTGCTACGGTTGCTAATCAAATCTCTGTTATTTGTCAGCATTCAAAAAAGCTCCTCGACATTTTCAAATCTCTAGATGAGGTAGGAGAATACCACAACAAATCACAAAGGATGGGAAGAATTGAAGAATTATCCGGAATGGAGAGAGAGCTTGGCTTCCTCACTGCTTAAACAGAAAGGAAACCATTTTATCCCATAAATAAAAGGTCTATCCAGAAATTGGAAGATTTCCATTTGGTCTTACCAAGTCTGTTTGAAAACTTATGACCCAGGCCTTTGTACACCTCTGGGGACACGAATCAGCCAAAACCACAGAGGCCTGAAGTGAGAAGAACAACACTGGAGTGAGCGGGAGGGAGGGATACATGTGGCAGAGCAGTGATGTCATTCGACACATAATGCTCTTACAACAGCTCTGAAAATGCCCTGGGTGGTTTGTTCGACGTTTCCAGTTAGCAGTTTCACCTACCAATAGATTATCAGACCAAGCTGCTGCAACTTCCTCAGCTATTAGTTGTATTTGGGCCAGGACAGCTCTTTGTAATGCCCACCTGGGAATTTTAGGCTTATTTGCTTAGCTATTAGAGAGACAGGAAGAGGATTTTTAGCCTAAAAACATCCAAAAAGAATTAAATACCCTAGAGCATTTACCACAAAACGTGGCATTCTGGGGAATTTCCAGACCAACTAAAAATTGATCCTACATCCCTACAGACAGAGCAGGACCCTCTGAGGGGAGAATTCCATGATACAACACACCAGCCACTGAGCAAGAAGAAACAAACTCACCTCTTTCTCTCTCTCTCTCTCTTTTTTTTTTTTTTTAAATGAGGATAATACCATTTTTCTTGTTGGAAAGTGCAACGCAAATGACATAAATAAAATAGTTAACATTAAAATAATTAAAGCAAAAAATCCTTGTTGCAGAGCAGTTGTGGAAGTTCAGGGTGTTATGGCTCAGTCCTCTGGTGCAGAATTTGCAATACTGCAAATCCCATAAGAACACTTGCTCACACATCCCATGTCACCTCCCCCTCACCTCCCCTTAAAAAAACAAGGAAAAAATGGTACCCTTTCTGGGGGAGGAAGGATGATGTGGAGAACGCAGTGGCCAGTTTGTTGTAATTAGTGTTAATATTGGTGAGGAGCACAAGTTTTGCATCCCATCACGCCTCTCGTTACTAGAGTACATAACCTCCTAACCTCCACCCAAGAAAATGATATCATTGCATGAATTAATCATCTTAGCAATTAATGGCAAAAAGCGGCCTCAGGTTTCCAGCACAGTGTCTGGCACCAGTGAATTGGCAATGACGTCAGCTTCCCTGGGAATATGCTGGCATTTTGCCCGTTCCTGAGCCTCCCTGTTGACTCTGAGGGCAGAAGCAAACAATGTGGGCACCCAACCGGCAGTAACTGCTGCAAGCCAACACCAGGCTGCTGCTGCTGCTGCTGCTGCTGCTGCAGCGTCAGAGGGATGCTTCTCCTGCCAAATCCCTGCGTGCATCCCCCAAGGAAGACACACTCCCCAAAACCAGCAAGAGCAGAGGACTCCCTCTGATGTGCAGAGAGAGGGACTCTCCGGGGAGCTGAGTTGCTGCCCATTCTTTAGTAGGGAGAACCTCCTGCTCTGCACCTGGGAGCTGCACAGCTTTTTGCAGTGTGCGGATAAGCAAGTTATTTGAATATTCCTCTGTTTCTGGGGAAAAGGGAAAGAATTTTATTATACTAGGGAGTTTATTCTCAGATGGCCAGGCTTGTTTTCTTCATTTCTTGGCTCACTCTGTTGCTGTGGGTGCTTTGAAAGCTGGAGTCAAACTCAGCTATGACTATATGCCCTGTGTTAGATCCATTTTTTAGTCAGCTATTCCAGGTGAGATGAGGAGAGCCTGCCTCTATCCTACAGGAATCTGCAACACAATTCCCTTTTTTAAATCACCAAATACAAACATCCTTTGCAAGGTGGAACCTTTTTCCTGCTTTCACCACGTTGAGTATCCCTTTGGTCTCACTTGGGGTGCATGCACAAGCTGTGAGACACAGGGGGTCAGACTCAGCCCACCACTGAGGAGCACAACCCGCAGACTCCAGGAGATGTCATGGGGAGAGTATAGACATGAGCATGGAGGTGCTCTCTGATGGGAATGTCAGTCATTTTCTTCATCTTCAGGCCACGTGAGAAAACCACAGAAAAGAAAGAAAGGGTAGAGGAAAGCTGACCCCTGATGTAAGAAATTTGGTGTCAGGGAGGAAGGAGAATTTATTCGGGTAGAAGGGTTTGCCTAATCCCAAATAAGATATTTTGTTGCTTCTCCCTGTGGGGCTTTCTGCCTTACCTCTCTTTCTGGAGGGAGCCTCTGCCTGTTGCTTTCTGAGCAAGCAGAAAAAGCGTATCTCCCTCCACACTCATCATAAGAATGAGTTTCCAACAGAGATGAGATATCCACAGGTGAGCAACGTCTTTGTCTCAAGAACACTTTCCTCTCGATCCCAGCTTGAAAAGAATGAGGTAGTGAACCACTATGAGAAGCAGCTAAAAATTTTAGTGCCTTACAGTGAGCTGTGATCGCGGCTCCAGTCAGTGACCGGGATAAGGTTACCCCAGTTTGGGACAGCCTTGTCTTACAGGCTTGCAAAGATGTAAGCTGAAGAAGTGTGATTGTAACATCATCACTGCAAACGACATTCGCTGTCTGCATGGCTTAATGCCACTTGCCACATTTGTAATCCATCTTCCCCCACCTGCCTTGTCTGTTCAGCAGTCACTTGTTATCAGAGCAAAGGCAGTGAAACAAAAGGAAGGGCAGAGGCTAATTTGCTTGATGTGGTCTTGTTCTTCCAGATAACACTAATTTGTGGGCTCTAACCTGATCCTCAGAGATGCTCACCTTTGCATCATTAAAAGGGAAATAAATCTGCGGAACCAACTCAATAAGCTAACACTCTATCAGCAGGCACAGCAGGCAGGAGGGTTTGAGCATAAATTTCTCTAACCAGTGACATTACCTGTCCCGATTCCCAGCCCATCTCCCCCTTGCTTTCCAGGTGTAGCCAGCTCAGCAGATAGGATTAATCCACTTTCATACTCACTTGCATACTCTGTGTTAGAGAATCTGATTACCCAGATTGCCTGTAATTTATCTCCACCTGCAATGCCTAATGCTCCAGTCTGAGCTCCTCTTTCCCATTTTAACATCTCACTGCAGATCCAGTACATACACGGACAGAGGCAGACACACTTGCTCTGTTTTGTTTGCAAACAGCTCACTAAGAGCCTCGGTGTTTTCATTTCCAATCAAACCAGAAAGCACTACTGTTTTCCCCACTCTGCCCATGAGGTAATTCCTCCCTCTGGACTCCCCTCGTTACATTTATGCTGCACAGGCTCCATACGCTGCTGCTGGATCTGCACAAACCACAGGAATCTCTGTACAGACACGCTCGATGAGCACGCAGCGTTATATAGCCCTGCAGCACACATAAAGACAAAGGCACAGGCTACATACACGAAGCAAGTGCCACCACATGCATTCCGGTTCCCCCCAAACCCTGCAGGAAAACATTGCCTGCAGAGTGCTTTCCTATAAACAAAACCAGCTTTTCAGCAAGAGTCAGTATATGATTCAGGCAAATCCCCTTCCCACCCGCTCCCTTACCTTTCCTTTCCTTATTCTGCTGATCCAGAGGCCCTGGACCGATTCACTTTCCCTCCTGCACACAAACTGCCAGTCCGTCCTGCTTCACATTCACAGCACACCAGCAGGATTCACCGTCATCCCATTCTGCCGGATCCTTATCGCCCTATTGGCCAATGCCAGACAGTAAATTCAATTAGGCTCCTCCTTATAACTATATTATCACAGGAACAGGAATGAATAATTTAGTAAAACAACAAGGGTGTGCAGGCTCCGGTGTCACAGACTTCACCCCCACTGTCAGGCTTTTATCAGAGAGGCGGGTAAAGAAACCAGAATCTGTCTGTCACTCCTGAAAAGGAGCCCTTAGATTACCCACTTGTATTCCCCATTCCACCCCTCTTGTCCTTGTCACGCTAAGCTGTGGCATTCCCATTTTATTGCTGCACCTCCATCCTCAGCCCACAATACAGTACTTCCCTTGTGAATGGTCATTACCATCTCAGAGGATGCAGAGATTTCTGTCCAGGCAAAGCAATACCGCAGCGCATCAAACACTTTGCCTCTTCCCTGAATGCAGTATGTGAGAAAAGAATGAAGCCGTTCTGGAGAAGGGAGTGACAAGACAGGCAGATCACAAGGAAGGGGGAGAGTCTGCCTTGTATCACAGTACCCTCTGTAAAGCAACTGCGCTGTCATCCCATCAGTTCAGACACCCAGAGGATGCAAGTACATGGTTCCTGAAAGAGAAATGTTCATAGATGCACTGCCCAGGGACTGTGATCTCACATACCGGCTGTGGAAGTTTGGATCCCTACATAAACTCACACCAAAATGGCAGTTTTCCCTCAAGCCAATTGACTAAACTGTTCTGTTTTGGCTTTTTTTTTTTTTTTCTGACCAGAAATTTATAGTGACAACTATCTATACTTGTATTTCCTAAGAAGTAGTTGGTCCCAAAATGAACACTGCTCTTTTTCTTCAGGTGATGCTTTGTTTGAAGAATTACAGAGCATTGCAGGTTCCCTCAACAGCAACCTCAGGCTGGCTCAGTTGCCTAGAGTTTTATTCTTATGGGAGGAGTAGTGGAAGTGGAGGAACTCAGCAGGACAACCCTTTTGCACCCTCAGAACAGACCAAGGAGCCCACAGGGATTTTTAATGACAAATCACTGCAATATGGAAAGCTACTGCTTTCAATACATGTTCATGAGCACAGTATTTACAAACAGCTGTACCATTCCACCATAACTGAAAAATAAACAGGCAGGATGAAGCTGTAATTCTTCTTCCCTTAGAGTCCAAGAGCACCCTTTGCACTCAGCTTCCCATGTGCTAACATTTACTCAGTAGAGTCTATATATCTACTACCACAACGATGAGAGGTTCAAATTTGCACTAGAGCCCAAACTCCTTCAAGCAACTCCTACACCAGCTCTCAGTTTGGCTCCTCTCCCAGGCCTGGCAGGTTGGGTAGCCTCAGCTCTGCCTCCAGAGGCAGTGGGACACCAGGGTGAAGTCAAGCCCAAGTACCAGCAAAGCTACAAAGGCAGGTCACTGGTGACAGACAAGAAGTTTCCCTAAAGGCGGTGCCTTTCTTTAGGCACTGCCTTCACACTGAAAGACTAGCAGGAAGCTGGGACAATGCATGGGGATTGCCACCTCCTAAATTGCTGGGCTGTCTACCTGCATCTCAGTCTTGATTGAGCTGTGCTGCCTTCCCTGGGAGAAGAGAGTACAGGAACGGTGGATGCTTTTGCCCTTCCAACCAAGTTCAAAGTGATCTAAAGGGTGAAAAACTAAGAATCTCACCTAAGTTTTTGTCCTTCTCTGTTATGGACTTCTTTGCCACAAAAAGGGACAAAACTGCCCTCTCGCTCCTGAAGATGCTTCACTTCTGAAGAATGGCAGCTGCTCTTTTCTTCCTCCTCTTTCCCTTGCAGCCATCCCAACTTCTAAGAGTTAAAGGAAACTCTGAGTTATGCACTTGGTGGTAGCTTCAGAGCAATTAAACTAAGCCATGTGGCAAGTTGCCCCATGTCACTACCAAAGCCCAGGATGTTTTAGCATCATTTATTGAGAAGCTTTTACATGATGCTTACTTAAACCACAAAAAGAGAGCAAATTAGGCTGTTGCCATGACAACTACAGAATCTGCTCAAAATTCAGGAGATGCTGGAGAGAGGGGGAGAGCTCTTCATTGGAGATCTCCACATCATGAATATGGCCCTTGGTTATCAAATTCCTTTCCAGTTAATTCCTAGCATCAAAGCCTTCCTGACAAAGGCTTTAATAACTGGGAGCAAAGCTTGGCTAAAGAGAGAACACACCAGCCCTGCCAGCACTAATGTGAATTTCATTCTGGTGAGAGGTGCTCAGCTGTGAGGTCCACAGAGCAATCACAGAGGTGGCAGCACCACAACAGGAACACATATGAGGCAGGGTGGAAGAAGGGGCAGGGGCTTCACTGCAGACAGGCACTGAAGAGAGAGGCAGATCCTGAATCTGTGGTGCAGTAAAGGTGAGTGACAACTTCCACAGAGGAGAGGGAGAGGGAGAGAAGGAAGAAGGGTCCTCACCGCCTCTGGTGGAAACCCTCTGGAAATTGAAATAAGCTGAGCAAAGTCTTGTGCCAACCCCAAGAAATGAATTAAAGCACATAAGAGAACAAAATGGCAGGATCAGTGGTGTCAGAGGAAACGAACAAACTAAGCAAATGGAAAACAGGCTACTACACTACAGTTCTTTTGAAGGAATTAAATCCTTGGTAGGATTGTTGAATATTTTCCATCAAAGGTGGTTCTCTGTCTCCTTTTTTTTCTTTTAGCTGAACATTTTTGCTGTTGTAAGCTTTCTAAGAAAATCATTATTTTAATAGAAATTTTTCAGTGAAGTCTTTTGGTTCTCAATTGCAATAGCTGAAAACTATTCTTGGCTGAAAACAAAGAACATTACTTTGGAAAAATTCCAGAAAGTTTTGTAGTGTTCATAGAAGATATCTCCCTCCTCATAATTATTTTTGATCAATTTATTGCCAGTGGAAGTTCTGGTGTTCTCCTTTGAAATGATGCCTTACTGGGCATAAGTGCTTTTGGAAGGTAGCTGCAGTAAGTAGGAGCACATCCAAAATTAGGGAAAATTAAGCACACAGACAAATGGAGTAAATTGCCAAAGTTTCTCTTCCTCCCTCTTCATCCCCAGACAAAGAACTGTGTTTAGCAATGAAAATCAGAACCAAGTGAGAAATTTAAGGATCGATAAATGATTGCATTGTAGTGAGCGTTACACTCCAAGTAGCACACTTGCAAAAGCAAAGCAAAAGCATACATACTATAGGGATCCAAAAGCTCAAGAAACGATGAAAAAAACCCCACTAATAAAAACTATGCATTTTCAAGTGTTCCCATATCCGAGATCCTGTTCATCTTTTGAGCCCCAAAATTGACTGTCAGTCTGCCTTACTTGGGATGTTGTGGCAATATTTTGACACCTTGAGCCAGAGCGTTGATCTTCTGATGGGGTCTCCATCCCAGTGCCTGGGTACCACATACACAGGTTGCTAATAGTGTCCAGTGTCTGACTGACCATAACTGACTAGAAAACAAGGCTTTGATCCGTTATTTACTTGCAAATGAGACTGGCTATTCCTCCATGCTAATTTGCCAAAGCCTTGCACAAAACATTTGTTAGGTGATTGCATTGTAGCAGCAGGAGTAGGCTGGGCTGCACACAAGCCATGTGGGCTTCTTTTGGACCCACAGTACGTGGCAGAGACAAGAGGCTGAAGTAAGCTTTTATTTTTTTCATATTGTGACAACCTCTTTAGCAGATGTCAGTTTGGCAAATGTGCTCATGGGATGGCAGGAGCAGGAACCACCCTTGAGCAGATGGCTCAAGGGGCAGGTTCTGCAGAAATAAATCTGAAGAACCTGAGGAACAGAGGACAGGGTGGTAGAAAGAATAGAGCAATGCACAGTGGAACAGGAATGGGCTCCTTAGAAGTGTCTGGGATGCTGTTTTCTGAAGTGGGATGCCTTTGGGACAAGTAGAATTTATTTTACCTAATCATATTGACGCCTTATTCTGTAGCTTCAATGCTGCTGCATATGTGTGTGATGGTCTCTATAAAAAGCATATTACCATCCCACTGAAAACATGTTTTGTTATCCTAAACATGTTCTTAATTAAAATAATTTTTCATTCTTCAGTAATTGTGACTTATTTAAATAAGCTTTTCAAGAAATTCCAGGTATCATGTCTTAATCTAGGAAAAGAAAAGCAAACAATTTTGCTACTGGCATTCTTTACTTACTTCAGTAAGTAAAGGTGAGGAGCGGCTGAGGTGGCTGGAGTTGCTTTGCCTGGAGGAAAGGAGGCTCGGAGGAGACCTTTTTGCTCTCTACAACTACCTGAAAGGAGGCTGAAGCCAGGTGGGGGAGTTGGTCACTTCTCACAGGTGACAAGCAATACGACAAAAGGAAACTGGCTCAAGTTGCATGCCCTAGAGGAGGTTTAGATTGGATATAAGGAAAAAAAATTCCCTACTGAATGGTTTGCCAAGCACTGGAACAGGCTGCCCAAGGAAGCGATTGAGTCACCACCCCTGGAGGCATTTAAAAGACGTGCATATGTGGTGCTTAGGGACACAGTTCAGTGGTGAACTTGGTGGTGTGAGGCTAATGGTTGGAATTGATCCTTTGGGCCTTTTCCAACCCAAATGATCCCATGATTCCATGATTCAGTGATATTTTTCTATAATTAGCTTATTCATTGCGGTGACTTCTTGCTATCTCAAAGGCAATAGCAATGAGGCCTTAAAAAGCCATGTTTTACCCCACTATGCTGTTCTTACACAAAAAAGCACAGGTATCCATTTTTCCCATGAGGGTCTTTGAGTGAAAATCTATCTGATAAGTTTTAATCAACTTTAAAAATACATCCCTTTTTCACCAAATACTGTGCCATGTTTTGCAAAGCACTGTTTCTAGGCTGTTTTCCAAGGCAAAAATAGTGTTCCTGTTCACTGGTGGTACAGGTTTTCCTCTCCCAAAGATCAGAAAAGAGAGAGACCTGCCCTAACTCCATGTCAGCATAGGCATATATCCCAAAGGTTATAGCACTCATTTAGGATGCAGGAAACAGAGAGCCCAAACCTGAACAAAGCCAACAGGAGACTCACCTCTGAGTCCTTCCCAGGGCAGAAAGTAACTGCATCAAGATTCTGTCAGCTCTTTAGAGGAGACACTATCGTTACACCTCCTACAGAAATGATTCCACTGTATAGAGACCCTGCAACGCTGGGCCAAAGACTGAATGGATGGCCAATGGCCAAGACACTCATCAGAAAGTGACACTCATTTCAGAAGCTTGTAGCTCACAGAGCAGAAGTTTGACTTCCTTCTCCCACATTCCTGCTGCGTCTAAGATTATTTTCATCCAAACAATAAATCTTACACTGGACATATTTAATTGGAAATGGAAACTTCTACTTTGCTGTTTCTTTATTTTCTTGAATTAGAAAAAACTACTTCATCTTCTAGAGTTTCTAGCCCTTTTGACAATTAAGGAAAACATCATGTACAAGATCTGAGGTTAAACATCACGTTCATAAGGGACAACTGAGCTGAATTCTTCTCTGGCTTCCTCTTAGCCAAGGGGCACTGCTCAATCACACGGTGTACCTAACAGAACACAGGGAAGCTCTGTGCAATGAGCAAAGCTCTTTTCTTACCTGACTTATTCCCACTGGAGAAGAAGAGTTCTGGCACTGCCAAAGGACTCATACTGGGATGAAACTCATGTTAAACATCAATTAAAGCAGAATCACGGTCCTCACCTTTGGCAGACAGCCATCTAAAGAGGGCCCGTAGGAATGACCTCTTGCAGTGGAGTAGCTCAAGAGAAACAAGAGCTGATTTGGCTGACTGGTTTGCTACAGATGATCTGCTTCTTCAGATGCCTCCATGCTCTCACATCCTCCTCCTCCTCCCTTCCCTGGTTGCCAGGCAACTACAAAAAGGACCAGAGAGCATGCTGGAGGAAACCACCTTGTGGGACACTGCACGGGTTTGGGTTTTCTTTCCTAGGAAATGCTCCAGGACGAAGTGGCCTCGGCTTTGGAGGCAACATCTTGCTGTGAAACCTTGCTTTGCATGAACACTGGTCGTGGGGCAAATGATGTATATCCATGATTACCATAAAAAATACCTTCGCAGACTCAAAACTTGCTTCTGAGATTTTTCAGTGGCTCAGCTGCTCTCCATCAATTCCACAGATCAATAGTTTAAGGAGCTCAGGCACAGAAGTTGCCAGCCTGTGCAGCAGGGGGTTTCCCCATAACAGATACCCCATACAGCTGAGGAACATTGCTGTAGCTGGCCAGAGCCACATGTTTACAGCACTGACTTCACAGGGCGCCCCATAGAGATAATGCAAGAGAAGCACAACATTTTTGACCAGAAATGTGCGTGCTCATAACAGCTCAGAGACTTTTGGACTAAGTGAGATCAGCCACTAGAAAGTGAAACAGAAAGCCCTCTACTGGATTCCATGAAATCGCTTGGCCAACTTGATGTGAGAGCAGCTGTCTCATTCTCCCAGCTCTATCTAGCTTCCTTCCCACAGGGCCTACA
Source organism: Platysteira castanea (assembly GCA_013397175.1). Lineage (NCBI taxonomy): Eukaryota > Metazoa > Chordata > Aves > Passeriformes > Platysteira > Platysteira castanea. Next base: position 1,270,690 of record VYXC01010500.1, on the reverse strand, counting down.
ATTGAGGGATAAATCTCAAGTATATGAATAACCTTCCCTCAGGATCTGATGGTTGGAACCATTATTATTTCAAAAAGTAATTTAGTTTAAAAAATGGTGGCATGAAATAACCAGAAGTACTAAGTCTGATAAAAAAAAAAAACCTAGAAGATTTGACACACACACACACACCTATGACCTTACTTTCAAAACAAGCTTAATTTGCCAAGTCTTATCCTGTATAAGACTGAATCCAGAAAGACAGAGAAGAAACTTTGTTTCACCAACTTCAGTATCACTTTTCATTTCCTGTAATCACACTGAATTCTCGATGCTTTGCAGTATTTCAGGCATATTTTTGAGACTTATTAAGACACTCCAAAATCTGGTTTATACCCCACCTCCATATATCATGCCAGAAAAGCCATCTTTTCTACGCAAAGTTTTCCATTTCTATTTTCTATTGTGCTGCCTAATCTGATGAAGGCTGTACCCTGAGGCCATTCAACCTAACAGCATTCACTACAGACTCTGAAGTCACAGTTCACATATCCACTTTACCACATATCCCAAATATCTTGGGAATTTTCACAGTTTCCCCAAGAACTCTCCTTCCCTCCCTTTTGAGTAGCCTCCTGCTATTTCTGTAAAGCCCACAAACATTAATTACTGCAGATCTGAATGAGCTGGTCCTGAACAGACTCACATATTGCTCGCAGTGGAAAGGAAAAGTGCTTTTCCTCCTCACCTGTATCTCAACCAAGGCTGAGTTTGACTAACAATGAAATAATTTCACAACTGCAAAGGTCCCTCTCTGGATCCTGTTTTTCTTCTTTGAGCCCTTCTTAAAAAACTGCATCCAGCCCTCAAGTTTACCCCTTGCATCAGCCATGAGAAGCTGGTTTCTCCTTCAGTTCTTTAGCAGTGCAATACAGTAGTAGCTCATTTTTTTCCTGATTTTTTTTTTCTTTTTCCTGTCACATCCAAGGTCACATTTTGGCTTACTGTCTTTTCTGCTGAGGTTTGAAATACAAAGCAGTATTCTATTACAAAATCCCAATAGTACATTTGCAGTTTTTGGAGTAGAAAATTGAAGTTTAGAGTGATTAAGGAAAGTAGGATTTAGGAACAAATATTTTGCTGACTTGTCCTTTTCCTCTTTTACAAAAATCTTTCAAATTTGGTAGAAAATGAAACAGTTGTTCTAATTAGGTGTTCATTTCAGCTTTTTAATCTCAAGGTGTCCCTGCTATTATTCTGAGAAAGGTATGGATGGGATTATGACTACTGGCAATCAAACCATGCTGGTTTTTAAAATGGTCTATCCCTTTACCAGCTGAAGAGAGAAATGTCTTGAATAAGAAAACAAGGTATGAAAGGATTTCCCAAAAAGAAAGGGATAGGCAGGATGGATGGACATATTTTTCTGCATGATACAAAAACCTCAACTATGTACACTTGTGCAGCAGCCTCAGCCACGGCAGCCCAGCTGGGCTCAGGAACGGGGCAGATTTGACATTGTCCCAAACCCCAGGGGGTTGGAATGGGCAGGCTGAGGCAAGAGCAATGAGGAGGGGGAATACAAGGGGTCAGGGAAGGAAATTGTGAACGGCGGGGTCGGTGAACAAGTAGAGTGGCAGGCAGGTGATGTGGAAGGAATCTGGTGTAGCCATGCAGATTCCTCTTGTTTGAAGTGGTTTAAGCCTTGTTCTGTGTGGAAGAAAGGTGAGGGAATAAATTCTTTCACAAGTACAGACGTCCTAGGGGAGCATTTCAAATAGCAGTCTGCAGTGGGCAAGAAATGACTGCATTTAAATACAGCTCACTTAGCAGGGGTATGGGAATCAAATACTCTTAAGGCTGCAAAATTAAACACAGAAAACGTCAACAGAAAAGTCATGTTTTAATTTAGAATTACTCACTGACTGATAATGAGAGTCAAAATATAAAGACATTTCTTAACGCTGCTGGTTAAATGCCTTTCTCTGAGCATTTTAAAGGAGAAGGAGAGAGTGACAGCAGGCTGGAAGGAATCTGAGAGAGCTGGGTGTATGCTGCAGCACCGGACAGAATGGCTAGGACCAAATGACACAGCAGAACAGCGCAGATATTGACCACCATTTCCTCTCAGTACCTTTGGTGTCTCCTGTGGGTAATTATAAAAAATGTGACTTCATAGTTACTTGGGAAATAACCTGTTCTTCACTGAGGATGATTTTTCTGGGATTGAGTAGGTCAGTCATCCCTAACATTTCTTAGGCTACATCCTTGAAGCACCCAGCACCTCGTGAGGGTGCCTTCAGGTCTGTATCTCATTCCAGCTGAGTTCCTGTGTGAGGAGCAGGGCCAGCCCCCTGAGATAGAAGAGCACACGGGTGCAGTTCAGGTGTTCCTGGTAGCTTGGTGCTCTGTGCCATGCAGCCACGCTTCCGTGTTCTCACAAGGCAGCAGCTCTGGCTGTAGGGACTGTGGTGCTAATTATTATTGTCTCCAGCCTCAGTAGTAAAAAATGGGCTGTATGTGGGTTCTATAAAGCATGTAAGTAAGGGGTAATGATAACTCATAAATTTCCACTGGTTTTCACCAGTACCGGCCCACAAATATATTTAAGCAGAATCACACAGTAATCCTGAACAGCAGAAGACTTTTGTATCTACAGCTCAGTCAGACTTGGCTCAGCCTCTGTCATGGAGTCTTCCTTATTTCTTAATTGTTTCTATTTCTGCTGCTGCTTAAATGACTTCCTGCCTATATGACACAATGACAAAAAGATGGAAGTCTTTTCATTTTCACAGGTTTTAAATTTATATCTTAGGTATATTTCTCTCTCCAGTTCTTCATGCATTTGGATTGAATGTATCTGGGCAGACTCATGTACCTTCCAGACCCAGGGCTCTTTCCCAGATGCCCCCAGACATCTCAGTCAAATGCTGTTTTCCACACAAGCTTCCTTTCTCTTCTCCAGTCAGTAGGTTCTAAGAAACCCCACAGAGAAGGAAATACAACACTGAGAACCCCAAATGCTGTAGCTGTAGCACCTGTACTTTCTTTGTGTGCATTGCAGGTGAATCGCTGCCCATTCTGTTAGTCAGCGTTGGGCTTGGAGCAGAAGTTCAGAAACACTTTGCAATATCCTCCCAGTGCAACCACATGCTAAGCACTACCAGTAAAACACAGAGACTGATATTTTCAGAAAAGAGCTACAACAATTTATTTGTGCTGAGACTTCTTCTCCACGGGGTCTGTTTACTCAAATAAAGCAATGTGTGAAATTCAACAGACACAGAAGCTCCGAGAAGTCTTCTGTCTGCTCTTATTAAAGAGAAAAGGAAAACACCCAAGGATCCTTTACTGTAGCAAAAGTTAAAAATATCAACAGGAACCACTGCGGGTGTATGAAGCCTCTACATTTTAAGGACTTCTGACATATCTTTAAGTCCTCCAGGCTTTCAAACCATTACAATACAAGGAAGTTCTCTGTGGGCACTAGACAGATAGACAGTGTTCCAGGTTATATACCACCAGTTGTTAAGAAGGAGAAAACCAAAACAAAACATCTTCTGCTTCGAGGAAGGAGAGAGAAAAAAACACATCACCTTCATTTTTTTTTTTTTTAGATTTTATAGAAGTGAGGGTAGAGCAGCCCTTACCCTGAATTAAAGATCTCTGAGTTGTACATCACAAATAAAAAATAAAGTAAAAGTCAAATCTCAAGAATGTCAGTTAGGAAAAATATAATCTTACCTCTGCAAAAGGGAGAAATTCATGTGAAAGTACAACTACCATGCTTTTCCATATTCCTTCCATGTTGTGTGAGTTGAGGTTGATTTGTTTGCAGTATTTAAAGCTCCTTTTTAATGAGTTGTGTGAAATCTGGCAGACACATAACCTCTTTGAACTACAAAGCATTTCCTGCATTAATGAAGGAAGAAGGAAAGCCAAGAATTAATTTATTTCAGCACATTAATTACTGCATGAAATAAAAGTTCAAATAATCCGCAGAAACCACAAGGGTGAGGTAAAGGTGAGAGAGAAGATAAAATATGTACATTCTGCTTTGGTGATGGCCAAAATGGGCCCCATTACTACCAAACAAAAATATAAGAAATGCAGCTGGAGTGTGTTACTGCAGAGGAAAGGAATTATATTGAGGCAACTTCTAGAAGTCTTTTCTTCTGATAAAAAACTGCTCCAATCTCACACAAAGGGAATAAAATAAAAATAAAGAGAGATGAACCATGGCTAGCAAGAGTGGATAAATATACAGAATTTCACTACTGGTTCCAAGACAGGTATTTCACACATGGAAAAGGCAGCTGCAGACTTGGAGGAAATTTTACCATCAAGGGTATGATTAAAGAATTTTTTAAAACCCCCAAAACACAACCCTATGAAACTTTTTCCCCCGAAGCAAGGCCACCAAACTGTATGTTGTAAAACTGTGCACGTGCATGGGTAGTAGGTGTGTGTGTTTAAACACAGAAGGTACACGACTGAGGGAGGTAGTGAAAATGTCAGTCCTACAGGATGAGAAGTGAACACAAGCGTTTGCTTGCCTGTGCATGCACAAGTGGAGGTGAGGGTCTTCTCTTGCAGTGGAGTAGCTCCTAGAGGCAAAGCAGCAGAGAGCAGCATCCTGCACATCCAAGCATCCCAGCGTTGATCAGATCTAAAGATCTCCACTCAAACAAGAGATAACAACAATCTTGTCCACGGCCCAACATCTTCAGTCTTGCACTCCCCACCTGTTGCCACAGCTCTGAGACCAGAGGACAGTACTGCATGGTCTGTACCTCATATATGGTGTACTACATACAGTAACAGTGACAAGCCTCTGTAGCTGTGCCCTGTCCTGGCTGATGACCAGGAAGAACTCACTCAGTGCCACTTGTCACGTTTTCATTTAAAGGTGTACTGGGAAAAAGCCATAATACTGAGTTTGGGCTATGAAACTGCTGACTATATACTTGCAGGACTAGCTAGCCTGAAGAATTTTGCAGAATCCAGTGCTGGAATAGAGATTGCCTTCTTTAGTTTCCTGTAAGATGGTCTGCAAATCTTTTCACTGGAAGCACAAGAGGAACATATCTGTGGTTCTAGGTTTCCTCAAAAGAACTATGGTTTTACACTAAGAGATGGGAGTGATAAAGATTCATCCCTTAGATGTGAACCCACAGAACCAGAACCACAGGTGGAAGCTCAGATGTCCTGCAATGCTCCTAACATTGCCCTCTGTGTGAGCAGTCAACACTAGATAGAGTCACGTTGTGAAGGGTGTCTTTGGTATTTGTTTCTGGATCTCCCACAAGGAATACAGATCTCTTGCTCTGAGAAATAAAGGATGACGTGAGAATGCTAACTGCAAAAGGAAATGGATCAACTAAATGCAAGACTGACATACTCAGAGGGCAAAAACTGGGCACACTGAGAGCAGGTTTGCTCTAAAGGGGACTATCTCTTCAGTCCTCCTGTTTGGCCATGCAGGACACCTCAAAGACCACACAGAAATCCTGAGCTGCAGTGACAGCCCAAAGAGCTCCAGCATCCTCGGCAGTGCTCACCCAAGCGTGTGTGTGAGGACAGCGTTCCCTGGAACCAGAGCGCTGCTCCCTTCCCTCACAGCTCTCCCACTCCAAGCGCTGCAGGTTGTTTTGTGAACAGCCTCATTCACTGCAGGCTGCGCTTGCCTAAGGCTGGAAACTCATCTCCCCCCTTCTCCCTCCTCCCAGCCTGCCGCTAGTTTTGATGGGATATTTTTCTATCCATATTAGCCTGCTCTCTGCTTCCCTCTCTTCCCGAGCTGGGCCTGTTTCCTCCTTCTAGTTATTCATGCAGGAGAGCAGATGGCAGGGGGAGTAGAGCTCTCACTCGCTCATACACACACGAGGCTTTGTCACACAAAGGGGGAACAACACCAACTGCAGAAGAAAGCAAGATATTCCAGAGCCTGGTTCCTAGCATCCCCCAATTCTCTGTTTCTCTTTCAAGCACAATATATTTTGGGAAACACCATTCAGTTCCCAGTGTGTATTTATGTCGGTTACATCACATCATGCTTTTTCCTTCTCTTGTTTTTAAAATTTTAATTTAGCTGAGAAAAAAATTCACAGTGCAGCATTTCTCAAAATGAATACAGTTTTTTCGTCTCGAGAAACAACTGCAGTCCTATAGTCACAAACATTTGGGATCCCCATTTTCAAGTCTGCAGTGGAAGCATCGGTAGCCCTGTGCAGATGTCCCATAATCAGAGCAGGTCAGTTGTGATGAGGTAGGCGGGGGACGGGCAGGACCTTTCTGACCTGAGGAGAGGACATTTGTGCATCCAGCTTGTCTGCAAACTGTGCTAGGATACTCACCAGCCATCCCTGTGCCTGGTTCAGTGATGAGGGCATTGCTGGGAGTGTTCCCAACAGGCAGATTGCACAAGCCATGCTCTTTTGTAGCCCAGCAGTATTTACTGTCACAGAATTAGGCCACTCCATGCCAGTTAGCCTCAGTACCCAGGGAAACTCCTGGACACGTGTAATTTATTAAACTGGGTGTAACTGTGCCACAAGTACCTACACAGCTGTGTCAGGTGGGCTGGCCCAAGTGACCTTTTTATCAGCATGCCAAATTGTTGACACTGGAATGCAGCTGCAACTACCATTGATAAAGCTTCTGTTGCAGTCACCAGCATGACCAAAATAAAATGCTGATGAGAATATGCATATACCTTCCCAGCTCTTGCAGTCTGACCAGCTCTAGCTGACAAACCACTATTAAGGCCTAACAGCAAAGCAACTGTTGTTGCCTCATGGATAAAGAACAGCAATGGTTTACATGAAGTCTTTCAATCAAAATTTTGCCTGGTAGGATCTGTAGCAATAACAAAGTGCAGTCACCTTTTGATTTATGGTGACATTCCATGGGTACCCCAGAACAGGACAGAGAAGTCACTGGTAAAGGCCACTGGGTCTGTGCTTTTTTAACAGAAACAACAATGCTGTCTTTGACTGCTACACAAGTACTGCCAGACTTTCAGAGTTTTTGCTGTTTTTCAGAAAGCATGAACTGAAATGACCTTGCAGAAAACTATATGCAACTGAAAACAGCTATTCAGAAAGAATGGAGAAGTCAACCAAGTCCAGATTTTAATCTGTCGTTTCAAAAGCTTCTCTCATGCTCTAAATTAAGGTAACTAGTGAGTTGTAAATCAATGGAGCTGCAGTGGGAGAAAGCTGGTGAGAGAAGACCTGCCTGATGTTTATCACACTAAAGCAAAATCTCAATTTTACATCAGGAGAATGAGTAGCAGGAGCCAGTGAGCTTCCATGCAGCAAATTTACCAGTTTATCAGGAGAAGTATTGCAGAAAAAAGCCACCAAAGAGGAAGGAGGGGAAAAATCTTACATGACAAAGTACTTTAAGATACTGTCTTCAGACATCAGAAAAAAGGTAATTAAATCTGTTACTAATGTAAATGCCATCTTGCTTCCGTTTGACATCAGTGATGCTAGACTGTCCAGGTAACACAGACAAAGGAAACTTAACGCATGTGTTTTCATTACATATCTCACAGAAAAAAGCTTTGGCAGTTTGATGACAAATAGGAAGAATTAGAACATTCTCTGGTTTCTTCATATGAAATACACAGTGCATGTACCTCCCTTCTAGGATGGCTTCTTCATCACTACAAAACTTGGACTATTGTAGCTGTAATTGTAGCATATCTCAAGTTGGATCCATAAATGCACCTACTAATCAACTTCTCATTAACTGAGTCCCTACCATGTTTAATTGAGATGTGGCTTTTGCCATGGAGCCAGTCAATAAATGTTCTTGTCACACAAGAAAGCAGATCAAGGGCACTCAAAGAAGGTAACTATAAGGAAGGCAAACTGAATAATCCTCATAATTCTACAGGGAAGCCATGTTTTTGATCTATCGGTTATACAGTGGTCAGTAAATCAATCAATCAATGAGGAGTTCAGTCCCCTGAGCCCAAAGCTGCATGATGGCTTAACTGCTTTGAACTCATGCCCTTCCAGCCCAGTTTAGGTTGAGACTTGGCCAAACACTTCAGAGTGTAACTGTTTTGTTGAATTGGGAATTCAGCCATGGGATAATGAAAAGAAGTTTTTTGTGTAGGACTGTTGTAAACATAAAACCTGGCCTCGTGTAAGGCTATTTACTTCAATAAAGACATGGAAGAATATCAACAGCTTTCAGAGTCAACCAGGAGGCTCCTCTGAGCAGTTTCAAGTTACGTTTACAGGGCATGGTCTTGAAAAACCATTATGAAGCACTTATCAAAGGGTTATTCAAGTGTTCAAGCCCAGTCACATCAGTACCCAAAACAAAGCTTTCCAGTCATATCAGCATTTGCTATTTGTAATACCAGCAGGCAACCCCATCCCACCCCCTCCTTATACTTTTTAAACTTGGATTTCCTCCTCCTCCACTCCCAACTGTTGACTCACCATCAGAGTTTTTCTTCCAATTTGCTGTAATTGCTTTATGTTGAGGCTCTATTGATCTGTCGAGGATGTGCAAGCGGGGGAATTTCTTGACAGCTCTGAGGCTCCAGGTGTCTGCCTGCTGGCAAGCAGGCACGGACAAGTCAGATGGACAGAGGTGCTGGGCCAAATCTCAATTTCTTTTTACTGAACACCATCTTTCCTGTGCCAGCAATACCACCACCTCACTTTACACAGCATGACAGAAGTATTTTAAATGACCACATGGAATTGTCCTAGTTCCTGCCTCTCCCAGGCCCTAACATAGGCAGAAAAACAAACAAAGCAAAGCAGAGTCTAGCAGAAGAAAGGGCAGGCTAAGCACAGGTTACCAACAGCGACACAGATGTTTGATCAGGTGAATGACTGAACCCAGATCTTGCAGCCCAAGCTGCTGGTTAGTCTCCTTTTCCAAGCAGTTTTTGAAGTACTGTAGTTGTCTTCCCGAGGAACTGCGCCGCTGTCCCACCCACCTCTCACAATGAACATTTTCTCTCCCTTAGGCTGTGCACTCTGCTCGGGTAGCACCGCCCTGAGCACAGCCACAGCAGCTCTCACTCTCTGTGTCCTTAATATTGATAGCTTGAAGGCTACCAAATGTTTATCCTGGCTCATGGCAATGACCAGGGATCTTCAGGAGTCTCATTACTGGTTGATGAAATAGATATTCTGTTTGTTGTGGATCAGCTCACATCATTCACCCAACCAGCCTCCTGCCTGATGTCAAATGCCAAGGTTTCCTCAGCCAAGCTTCCAGGCATGAAGGTGACAGCACTTCAAATCTTCTTATTCCTCAAGTCTTTGGACTGACTTTGTTGTGTGGGTGCAGGCCAAGCTGGGCCTAGCAGAACACATCAAGAACCTGCTTCTCTTTGAATTGCACAAAGCTCTTTCATTAACAGTTCCTGCCCTGCAATGTCACTTTGCCATTCAGGCAAAGAATTGTTTGTGAAAACAGCTTAGTCCTTTGATTTGCAGTGCTCCCAGCACACAAGTAGAAGGATTTGCTAAAATTGAAGGTCTGTGGTGGTTCAAAAAGCAATTATGATGTGCACCTAAGCCTTTGGAAGACGTTTATTCTCTAGCCATGTAAGCTGCATTGCAGTCAGTATTAGAAAAAATGGAAAAGATGAGTGGGTGTAATAAGGCAACTGCAAATGGGGTGTGCAAACATAGCAAACACTTCTATGTTCTAGCTTGAAAGATTTTTATAAGCAGAAATAATGAGGCCTGACTGAGTTGATATAAAAGAAACACTAAGCCTGTTTGACTGGATTACAGAGAAGGTCCTGTTAGAGAGCAATGCTGATGCTGAGCAGTATACTTACATCACATGGGATATTCTTCCCACCTGTCATGACACAAAGATTTGCTGTAACACGCAATAAATTTCATTTTTCACACTGTAACTTAAAGGCTGGAGACTTTGTATTGTTCTGACAGCACTGGGTCTGTGCTTATTTTAGGATGTTCTAGCAACAAGGAAACCAAGCATCACTTAACTTTGGTTTATTTTCACTTTAGAGAAGAAACAAAGGTTCTTTTCTATGTGTTGTGTTGAGTGCGCCCTTCCCCACCTCTGTGCCATCAGTGACCTCTCCCCTAATGCTGCACACACAGGGCTCCCTGTGCAGGACTCGTCCCTCAGGTGAGAGGCTCTGCACTGAACTCACCAGCCTGTCCCGCAGCGTGCAAGGGAACTAAACACACGCAGGGAAAGCAAAGAGTCTTGTTGATGTATAGACATTTTCACAGATGGCTGCAGAGCCCCTGAGGGTTCACCCTCGCTCCAAACAGGAACGGAGCTCTGCTGCCCTTGCCCCTCCTGCCAGCAGGCAGGGCAGCTGCCCTTTGCTGCCTGCAACATGCAATACTCAGTAAGTTTATTGCTGCCAACATATTGGGTGAGCAGCTCAGTTCCTCCGGCTGCCTAATTCACCTCCTTTAATCCAAACACTTCAACTCTCACTTTATTTAATTCAGACCCCTCTAAACATCTCCTGGCCTGCAAGCCATTGTCAGGTAACAACACAGCTGAAATACAGTACTGGTAGAACTTGGGCTGTGGTCTTGCTTTGACGTCAAAATGCTTTTGCAACTTGAATCTGACTGTTTTGGCATCGAGACTACAAGACACAGGACTCTAGTGAACAAGTAAGAACAGGCTGAATAACTGCACATGGCTGCCTGTGACCAACAGCCTCTGGGTTTCTGCTAAGTCCAGAGCACGGTTCCCTTGTGAAGAACCACTGGCAGTGCAGGATGCTCCTCAGCTTTTCCTGCACCCAGTCCCCAGAGAACACCAGCAAATGAACACTGCATGGCTACTATGGAAGCACGAGTTCCTGTTGTTCAGGTAGGAGAAGGTTTAGAGATAACAATTAAAAGAGAGCATGAAAGTCAAATGATTAAAAAATAAACCAAGCAGGAGCCCAAGACTAAGGAAGAAATAGCTATCAACACCGTGCACCTAGAGCTAAAAGAGAGGGGTAAATACCCACTATCAACAGCACAGCCCTCCTGGAGAAAGCCAGAGGACCCTGGCAGCTCATTACACCCTTCTCCCCTCACACCACAATTTTCTGTATAACATTTTAAAACTGTATTAATGAGGCTTTTCTGTACTGTTCTGGATTATGAATGTTTAGTATTGTAGCAAAGCCAGCAAGTACTGTCAGACAACAGTTAGAACAATTGCCATTGCCATGCTTGTCTGCAAATTTCTGGTGTGGAGACTGGAGGCAGTGGCAAGGTTTGTTCCCATGACACTGGGCTGCAGCACACTGACCAGCTCAGGCTCTCAAGGATACAAGGGTCAGATTCGCACCTTTGTATCCTTTTCCTTTCCTGACATCTTCCACAACTTGGGCACACACCACAGGATCTGGCAGTTTTCTGTCTCATTCCAGGAAGAGATCTCTGTCCTTATTTGTAAACAATGCAGGCATTTTTATGAACATCAGATCATCTTCAGCTTGTTACTTGTATCCTAGCTCTGGGGCTTCTATGAACTTTTAAAATCACACTTCAACCCTGAAAAAAGAAGAATGGTAACCCCTGAAATTATCTAAAAATTTTCCTGATCTGATGTTATTAGCTGTAAATGAGGGGCAGTTCTGGAGCAACAAGGTTAGAAATGGTATTGTGAAAACAGTTAACCTGGAATTTAATCCACAGTGAATCTCTAATTGTCTCACTATAGCTATCATTACAGCACACTCCAAAAAAAGTCCCCTTGTTCCCCCAACCCACTTCACAGAGCATAAACTGAAAAAATCCCACCTATAACAAAAAAAAATCATGGAATCATAAAATAGTTTGGGTTGGAAGGGAGCTTTAAAGGCTTTCTACTTCTTCCTGGCAACAGTCTTAATCTTGATCCTAAATGGTTTCTGAATTTTCACATGCAATATGTCAAAACATTAGGAACTTGGGGATTTTTAACAACTGAAATTCAGGTTGAAGCCTCAATAGAAGCAACAGTCTTGCATTAACAGTACAAAAAATTCTCAGAAGAGTTTGAAAGTACAGTTCTTCAATCCTGTATATAGGAAGACTTGAAGTGACAACCCTTTAATTTTCCTTTGTCAGGATGAAAGATGTAATTTCTGATCAAAAGATTTCAGCATCTCTAATTTGAAGACTTTCAGAAAGTGTTTTCTCTCAGTACATTTCTGCCTCTGTGGACCAAGGAAGGGCCTAATTTTTAAATGTTTAAGCTTTCCAGGGGTGGAAGCTATTTTTGGACCAGCTCTACTGAATATGTTGTGTGCCACTTGATCTTTGTGCCAAGAAAAAGCTTTCAAATCACCTTTCAGATACACAGAAAAAAGCCAGCCTAATTCTGCTCTTTGGTCCTGGAGTTCTACATCACACCGGGCTGCCACCAAACTGAGAAGGTTTACATCAGAAATGACAGATGGCAAGATGGTTGCCACCTCTATCAACCCTGTCCTGTCACTGGTTCTTGAGTTTGAACGTGCCTGACACAAGGACAGCCCCAGTTTATAGCTGTTAAAGCTGAAAGGAGGTATTTTTCATGTCAAAAGAGTGGAACAGTTGGTAATTTTTCCAGAGGAGAGATTGCAGCAGGCTGCCAGGCAGTCATCAGTTCTGACACGCCATTCGGAGAGTCCCCGTTGCTGCACACCAAATGTCTAATCCACAGCTCAGGAAAGAGCTGCAAGGTGAACGAGCAGCTGACGCGCATAGAACAAGCTGGCATTTCTGCAGCATGGCCATTTTCCTAACAGTCCTTTAAGGATCATAAAATATGCCTAGCCATTAGCTCAAAATGCTGAGGTTCAGCCAAGATTTAGTCCAACACATACACTGACGTGAGGTAAGCATTCATGTACACTCATTGAACAGCAAGTTCTTCAATTAGTCTGAAACATTTAACCCATTTAGGTTTGGAGATTGAAGGGCAATGCCATGAAAAAGGAGTATAGTAATTTTCTGCCCTTTTCCCCCTTTGCAGCTGGGGAAACAGTGAAGAAGGTTTCTCATACAAGGGCAAAAGTGGGCAGGGGACTTACAGAAGTATATAGGTTTGGATAGGGACTACTAAATGTTAAATCAAAGCTCGATCATCATGTCTGAAGTGAAGGCTTATTTCAGCCCTGTCGGTGAAGTGCTCTGGTGCACTCCAACACTTGGTGAGCAGGTTGTAACTAAAGGAGAAGGCAGCCTGCCTAAACAGCAATCACCCCTCCCCTGGCCGTCCTGTTCCCTCATGAAGGCAGCACTGCCCTTAGTAGGTCACTGGATCCCTCTCCCAGGGAGAAAAAACATCCCTCAGGAAGAAATGTCTTGGCTGTTTGTTGTTTGGGCATGCGTACAGATAACTCTCCTGCTCCTACCCTCAGAAAGTCTCCACGAGGCTGATCCCTACTGTTCTGAGCCATCTGGATATACCAGTTCCAAAGTACTGCCACAGAAAAGCAGTCCATAATGTGCTAGAAGAAAATATTCAGTGTGAGCTGGGCAGCAGAGATGGGGTGGATTAAGTATTCCTCAACAGCTGTCCTGTGCCATTTGTGCTGTGCCTGTAGGGTGTGTGGGTATTCAGCAGACACGGCTCTCACTTGAAACAAGACCTCATTGACCAGAGTGTTTAACAGTTAATTAAAAAAAACAAATCCATACAAAGCCGTGATTAACCCATGTAGTTCCCTGCTGTGAATAGTTTGGGAGGTTGAATAGGTCACTTGCTACACCTTAAAGGTCTTCTAGCAAAACTGGACTGCAGGGCTCCCACGGCCTTGGCTCAAGGCCTGGCAAGGCAGTCTTTATAACACTAGGAAGGATAAAATTGTAACAGCCATTATTTTTTGTTCTTCACTTAAGAAAATGACCCACCACCTAAAACTAGGCTAAGATAGCTTCCCTTAAAGTACAGTGTATTAAATAAACTATGTAAATTGCACGCCCGCCTTTGAGGAATTCACATCTCATAAGCAAGAAGGGCGAGGCAGTTCCTGCAGGAAGTTAGCTCTTACCCTGTTATGTGTCTGAGGCGATTCCCCACCTCTTGTACAGAGGCATGAACAAATCCCAGGCCAGCTCTCTGTGTGATATAATTCCATCCAACAAAAGAGAATTATGAGATTACGCTAATGCAAATGCATCAGTAGGAAAAAGGGTCATCTGCTGACTCGCCTACCATTTTCCTCAAAGCATTTCTGTCACCCTGATTTGCTGCTCTTCTGTCTACAGAAGCAAAGGGTAATCCTGTTGTGCAATTACCTCCTTTCTCCTGTAATTAATTTGTTGCTTGAAGGAACAAAACTAAATGACTTTTAATTTTATTTTGAAATAAACTGTGCTTTGCAACTTCTTTTGCAGAAACAAGAAAAGAGCTGATTTTCTTCTGGATTGTATTGTTCTTCCTTAGCATTGTGTGCTTGGTAAATTATGTTAGCACAGCATGAAGCTGGCACAAGGTACATGATGCAGTCTCAACTGTAAAATCAAAACTGCTTGGCTAGAAGAATAAAGGATATTTCCTCCGCCCCCTCTATCCACAACATTCAGGGAAGAGGAAAAGCATAGCTTGGCTAGGTTTCTTAAACTGTCATTGAAACATGTAGATATGTTCTACAGCAAATTCCTTTTGGCTGATGCTAAATGCCTGACTAATTATGTAGGCCAAGATCAGAAGTGACAAATCTACAAAATTTGTACTAAGTCAGTTTTAACATGACATACATTATACTTTCTTTTCCTGGATCAGAAGCAGCTCACAGACATCATTTTAAAGAGTTTTCCTCAACCACTGCAAAGAGTTCTGCCAGCTGTATAGACTGGATGGCCAATAAAGAAATCCAAGATCATTGATTCAGGATCTAGCCCCGATATATTCCCTGTCAAAAGGAATAATTTCAACATCTTGTCGGGGTGGGACCTCTTTAGTGTGCCTCACTGAATAAATTTGGCCAAGACACTCAATCCACTCAGGAGGTATGTTGTCATGAAACACCTCTTTTGCTGCTCCCATAAGGCATGTCTGGATTTCAGATAAGTTCAGAAGCCCCAAAGATTTCCATTAAAATAGCCAAAATTTTCTTTTGGACCAATTTGATGTTGAATAAATGTTTTTCCTGTTCAAGTTTTCAATGGACAAGAGGATTGAGTATGACGAAATGTCAACCAGAAGGCATTAAAGGAGCTTTATATCATTTTTATTGAAGTTGTCTCAGAAATCCTCTACTCCATGTTTAAATCCAATTTTGAAATTTACATGCTGATTGTTTCATATGGCAGGGCTTCATTCATTTTGAAGATCATAAAAATTCAGTTATCTTAAACTGACCCTCTGCCTTATCTTGTTCATTCTAGCAATTAGCAAACTCTTTAGAAAACTATTAGCTGAAGTTACCTATGGCACTGAACCTCAGATTCAGCTGTGTTAGCCCTGAAATAAACTCATACTAAAGAAAACTGCAGGTTTTGGATTTGGATTAAGACCTTTGATACCCTTCTTTCAACATCTTAAACACTCATGGGTAATGTTAAAACAGAGTAGAGCAGAGGACTCCCAAATTTGATGGAAAGAAGTGAGGATTTGGCTTCACTTCAGGTAGCATCCCATGAAGCAGCTCCCCCACTTTGGGCAGGGGAACAAAGGTGATTCCATCAAAGGTCCTTGACGAGCAGCTGCCTGCCCACCGATGAGCACACACATGAACCGAGTGGGGCTTCTTCCTGAAAGACAGCAGCCTGTGGGGTTTTCTTGCTCAGGAAGACTCCAAGGAGTCCTAGAGTTTTGACACTAGCAATAAGGATGTTAGGGAGTTAAGTACGGAGAGAAAAAGTGGATGAAATATGAACACAGTCTCTAGGTTTAGTAAGACACTTCAACAGCTACAATGCAGAGGCAGGGAGGTGAAGAATGCTTCTTAACCACCACAGCTGTAAAAAGCTGCCAGAGTTTTAAGTCCACTCAAGGATAAGCAATATAAAAAAGGAAAACAATTAAAGCATGTGTAGTTATAGAGTTACTACTTCTGCACATGGTGATAACANAAAAAAAAAAAGGAAAGCAACTAATATGGTATACTCAGTGGATGAGTGATATCTAAGTCATAAAAAGCCTTCAGAACTACAGAATTCCCAGCAAAACAGTCAAAGAGTACACTGAAGGGCTCTAGAACTTCCTAGGTGTCTCAATCTCTTTCTTTTTGCTAGCATTCTTCAAGGAAAAAAAAAGGCTCACTTGTTTTGACAGTCTGGCCCTTATTTTTAAACCTGAGCTTATTCACTGGAGAGGAACAATTAACCTTCCAGCACAAGTACCAATTCATAGACTTAAGAAATTACATTGAATGAGTGATGTGCAGTCTGAAATTAGACCACACAAATGGTGTAAGCTCTTAAACAGACTAATGAAGGTAATTATTAGGACAGAAAGACATTCTCTGAGGGAGCCTGCTGAACTGAAGGCCCCAGCCTAGCCACAGGAATAGCTCCTCATTATGTACCACAACATGGCACAATAAACTGTCATCCACTGAAGTAGAGAACTTCAGCCCAAAATACTTCTAAAAGATGTAGCTTTTCTGAAGAACTGCATTCAGACTGCGTACCTTTCTATTAACCTGCAAAGCAATAAGGTCAAATTGCATAATTGAGCAAATGGGATGAGAGATCTGACAAATCCTTCAATCCCATGGCAGTTTAGCAGTTTACTATAACTTACTAGGCAAGAAATATGGAGATCTTAGCCACTGCCTGGAGTGCAGGTTTGAGTCTCATCAGCACAGCCAGTCAGGGCACTTCCAGAAAAATTTCGCTGCACTTGACAAGAGCTACGTGTACTGCAGGGACCACCAGCAGTGAAGGCATTTTTGTCCTTCAGGAAATCACTTCATGCTGATGTGCATGTCTTTTAAGAAGGCTCAGGCTGATTTCTTCTTCTTCTTTTT
>VYXC01010500.1:968849-1253767 GCA_013397175.1 Platysteira castanea | reverse complement strand
TTTTTTTTTTTTTTTTTTGTCTAGTGTTAGAGCAGCACTTGCCCAACAGTGTTACGCCACAATCAGGGGGAGTCTGAAAAAAAAATAATTCCCTATCTGTTTATTTGCAAGACTTTTACAGAAGATTAGCAACAGTCGCATACAAAACCCAGAGGAACTTTGTGTCAGAAGGAGATCTAATAAAATACACATTGAATTTTGAATTCAGGCAAGTGCATTTTTCACCTTCCCCAAGAGGGGAAACAAAGCTGCTGTCGCAGCACAATGTGCTGGTGTTCCATTTCAGAGCTATAGGCAGAGAGACTAATGTTATCTTTGCAGAAGCATCATTAAGAAGCTGCCCAGAAGACAGAAAAATAGAGCTTATGTGGGGCTGCACACACACACACACACACAAATTTAAATTGCAAAAGGCCTGACAAAAATTGACTGCATTCCAATTTTAAGTACAAAAATAAATTCCACAGACTAGACAATTATTCTCACAGGCTCTAGGCTGGAAAATTTTCTGTATTTTTACGCAATATTTTCTAAACTTCTTTTATTGTTCTGAAAGATGACAGAGGGCAGAAATGCTTCAGTGTACATCTGATATTCTTATTAATGATGAAGAAACTGAAGAAAATACTACATTAGTGCATTCTGATGGACTCTGTGGGCATGGTTAGGGTACCAATTTGATTAAAAGACTAAATCCTGGCCTAATTCCATTACTACAAGGAATTTAATTACTCTTTCTTGCTAGAGATGGTATGCAAAATAGTGCAAATTGTGAGATCTCCATACTCAACTCCCATAGCTAGGTGAGAAACCATTACCTAAAGCATGCTCTCCCTGAAACTATATATTAATCAAATCTTAAAAATCTAGAGCAAGGGCTAAAAGATACTGAACCAATGTGATCTTCAAATGAGTTACTGAAACTCTAGATCAGTCACATCAGCCAAATAATCCAGGTCAGCTGGACTTCACTGAAAATACAACAGCTAGGTGTGAGCTATACCCAGCCTATTTAATGTGAGTGCAGAATTTGCTGTGATAAAACAAAGTAGAAAAATTTTGAGGGCACTAGAAGGTTTTGAGACTGTGATGAACTTTTTTCCCTACGGCTGATTTTACAGTCAAAATAATATGCCATAACTTTTCCTTAAATTGAAGGTCCCTCAGAAGATGTTGTTTAGAAACTCCCTTTTCAGAGGGAGCTACTGAGCATTTCAATGCCAAGTACCTCTCTCTGCTCTGAGTTTTAGATACTTATCATAAAATCTTCAGATCAAGTTCCTTGAAATTGATGTGAAAATTAGATAAACATAACACGTTAAAAAAAAATCCTCTGATTTTTGAAAGTTGCTTTACAAACTCACTTCTCCAAGTACTGGACACTAAGTTACATTTTCATGGATCTCAAATTAGACATACTAAATTCTGAACTTCACCTTCACTTTAGTTAGACTCATTTTGTACTGATGATTCTAAGTCACTCTATACTTCTGGGAATCTGACTTCTCATTTGCAGGGTACCATGTCCTTCCCTTTCCCTCTTCATCAGATTCCACACTGAGTCCCTGGAGGAGAAATCAAGCGCCAGCAGCCTCCCCTGGAGTACACATGTCCAGGCAGTGAGACCCCTCTCAGCACAGTAAGACAGCAGGACACGGAGCTGAGTGCCTGCAGAGAGAATTCCAGTTTGCTGCAGCACTTGGGACACTTTGGCTTTGGGCAATTGGTTTCTGCAGCCACCCAAAGCTTCACCCTTGGAGGCCAGAGGTGCATCAGCTCTTCTTCCCAGCTCATGCTGCCCTGTTACATTGACTGCATGTTTCCCAGTCTGGGTGGTAATTTAGTACCACGGGAATACAAATATAAACTGTGGATGACAGGGATTAGTATCTCATGTCACACAATCCCAGATTTTTAGACACTATTTGCAGTTGGGTGTATTTTGTTGACCAGTGGTGGGACAAGCCAGGATGGGACAGCCCAGCAAACACGCCAGGATTAGCAGAACAGGCAGAGCTGCTGCCTATCTCATGTACACCAGAGTCAAGCCAGCCAGGAGGAACAGGGCGTGTGGAGGGCTAGCTCTTGCTGGGAAGGGGGAGAAGAGAGCATGCCTACATCCAGGGATGCTACAAGAGCTGAGAGAGTGGAAGAGAATAGTGTTCTACACACGCCGCCAGACAGAGCAGCTAAAAATGGACAGCCTACATACTTCAAAGTAACTGTTTAAGTACCCACTATCAAGGTCTACCTGTGCCTGACTTTTCCAAAAAATGACAAGAAGAAAATTGATAACTCCTCTCTTTCCCCACCCTGGACAAAACACTTTGGCACCACTGACAGGAAAAGGGGAGCAGAAGACAGATTCTGGTCTTTCCCTCACTGGGTTTGCAATGGAAATCACAACTACTGATAAATGTGTTGCCAAACAGGCAATATATATTTACTCATTTTGGTTCATTTGTCTTCATGGAACCCATCAGAGAAAATTAATCTCCTAGCTGGAAGTATGTCACTGCCGGAGCCAAACTCCCCCAGCTTGCCTTCAGGGGACTCCTCGCCTTTCACTGTGATTGAAGGCCTGTACTGCACAACTGAGCTGCACCTCGCTAAATTAGCACTGAGCAGACTTCACAGAGCTGCCTCCTTCCTAGCACCATGAGAGTCAGAGCTTGCTGCTGCCATCAGGAGTGAGCTGCTGAATGTCAGGAAAACATAGACATTTAGCCGTAATGAGGAGACAGAGGTCAGTAATTTCTGTGCCTCCCTCCCCTAATTAATCAGAAAGAGATAATGTTCTAATTTTGGTTTCAGCAGCCTGGCTTGCTTCTGCTAGCTCTAGATGACTTTTATCAACTTCGAGAAAATTCAGGCACAAGGAAAATTCTTTGACTCAGACTTGGGTCAGCGTGAAAGGCTTCATTAGCAAAGCCTACCTCTTGCCAGAGCATTCATGCACTTTGCATTCAGGCACATATTTAAATAAATCTGCAGGCTTTAATCCACCGATTTTGTAGAATATGGTGGAAGGAAAGAAATGAAATGTTGGAGACATAGCCTTTAAAAAGATGCTCATCTTTGGAGGCCAACCTTTCCAAATAAAAGGAAAACAGTCTCATGAACAGCTACTGAGAGCAAAGATAAGGCAAACCATGTTTCCAAATCCAAGTGTGAAACCCATTGTTTATGAGGCTGAGTAGCTCAAAGTAGCAGATAAAAACTGTTTTCACCACTTGCCATTCAGTGTGTTGTCTGAGCTTAGACAAGTGAAGCTGGACAGCCTGTAAGGAAAAGGATTTCAGACTAAGTGATGCAAGGATTATTGCTGGCTTTAGGAGTTTAGGCTGAGCTCTTATCACACTCTTCCTGGAGTGTGAGCCCACACTTCAAATGGTGGTCCAGGCAGTACAAGGATGAGGGGCTGATTATCATTGTCATTCACTCCTGAGACTGAGCCTGCCATGGGAGAGTTAGATCAGTCTGTCAGAGATCTGCAGCTGGTACCAAGCAGTTCAGTGCAGCTCTCAGTGCAGCGTATCTGGAGGCCCTGCTGTTCACTTTTTGTCTCCTTCCAAGCATCCCAGAGTACACCACAGAGAGCTTTAAAGGGCAGTTCTGGAGATAGAAAGCCTGTTCATGTCATACCCCATGTTAGTGTCCAGTTTGCTTTCTGCGTTGCCACTCGGAGCCCCCGCTACGTATCTGAGAGGCTTGTGAAGTGAGATGCTCTGGCACTGCATTCATGAGTCGCAGTAGGACTTTCTTCTGAAGGAGTCAGCTCAGTTGCAAACAGATGTTCTCACTTGGCCTACAAACATAGCATTAGTGTGTCTCACTGCATACTGCTGCCCCCCTGCTAGAGCACAGCTCAGCCTAGGTTTGTCAAAAGGAATGCTAAGGTTTTCTTGCTGTTAAACATTGTTCTCACCCAGTCAGAAAGATTAGAGAGGTCTTGAACACCTTCAGAATATCTGGAGATTTATCCTGTCAAGTTGTGGCACGTCCTGCTTGCAATTTAGCTACCATACTGGATCTGCTGTACAGCCAAGGACAGGCAACCAAACACTGAGCCGCGTGCAGGCTGTGAAAAATGAATGTTTCATGATTACTACTACTTTGTCTGAAAGACCACATCCAAAACTCAAAAACTTCTCTGACTGAACAGCCCAGCTGTTCCCTCTGATCCCTTTATCAGACTGGGCCTTCTGAGACTTTTCCCATCTAGTGGAAAAGAGAAGAGCTGTGAAGGGCACCCTACCTTACCCAACCTGCAACAGCAGTGCCTTCAGGTGGCTTCCCCCTGCTGAACTGAACTGAGCCTGTTACACACAAATGGAAGCTAAAGAGTAGAAACAGACATTATCCATCAAAAAAGCATAAACTCACGTTTAAAGAGAGAGGAGAGCAAAGAAACAGCCATGGGAAGAACTTTACTCATATCCTGGCTTGTAGCAATTACTGCCTCTCTAGTGCTTTGGGAGTCCATCTTTTTGTATTACTTGAGATGAGTTCTGCTGTTTCATTCACTTCCCACCAATTTACTGACTAGCAAGTAGCAGCTTGAGCACTTTCTGAAGATCAGCAAAAACACATCTTCACATTACCTACTACTGCTTTTAAAAAATGAAAAGAAAAGAAATAAGAGGGACTTTTCAGCAAGAGTTGGAGAGACAGCTCAGCCAGCGTGGGCTGCAAATCACTTCTGGACCTGCAACATGCCCAGCTGAATTACACTTATCTCTCTGCCTCGCTGGCACACTGCTGAAGAGGCACATTGCCCTGGTCTCACTGGGGCTGTTTCCTATTCAGAAGTTAGGACCAAAGGGCTCATATTTAAGTTTTATCTTTCTCACTGAATTCCTAAGTGCCTTTGCTCAACTAGTTTACTGCTTTCAGTAAATGGGCTACTTGAAAGTAGCTGAAACTTTTAAGTCAGGATAAGGCTAAGGCATCTGCACAGAAAGGGCTCTGAGCAGACATCTTTTTTAAAAAGCTTTAAACCAGTATAATCTATTAATGGTTCTATTAGTTTTCAAGGTTTTTGTGATGCTTCCTCACTGGGGGAAAACAAAAAATCTTTCAGTGGGAAAATGAGCCTTTTCTAGACTCCTTTCAAAAATGTTTTAGACAGGAACCACAGTCCTTTGGAGCCTCCTGGAAAGGAAGCTGTGAGCTTGGCTCGTCTCACCAGAGCCCTGTTCAGCATAAAGTGAACATCACACGCAGGATCTTTCCTGTGTGGCTGTAGTCAGCCTTGGTATCTCAGGGTACATCAGCAGTACCTCCATGCACCACAGCCAGGCCACCAGCAAGGCACAGGTCAAAGGCAGAAGGCTGAATCCTCAGGTATTTTGGTGCAGTAACAGGTACTGGGTCCCAGAGTATCCCAGATCCCCTGCTCTTGTCTCCTAGTTCTTATCCCGAAGCACATTTGTTCAGCAACTTGGATCTTTTTTAAACGCAGGAATCTCATGCTGTACTAATAATTTCACAGGGTCAGAACCATGACACCACTAAAACACATCCAATCTGGAAGCTGGAAGGTGAGAGCCAACTTCACAGCTGCAGAGAAAGGAACATTTGCCAAGAGACTCTGCAGTTTTGAGGATCACTGTAAGACACGAGGAACAGGCAGGTTGAGAGACATGACAGCTTTGCTCCAACAACCACTGCACAGCCAGCTGCACAGAGCTCCTTCTGCTTCCTGTAACACCACACAGCAGTCTGCCTCCTGCCGTTCCACAGAATCCATACAACCTATGGTACCTAAAATATAAAACATTTTCTTCCTAGAAGTATATTTCTCTAAGGATGAAGACCCACCCACACCCACCTTCCCTGGCTTCCTTCAGGAAAACTATTTCAGAGACAGCTTAAATAGCTGTAATTACCTACTGTCTTATCAAACCCCATTGCTTTAAGTATGTGAAAAATAGGGTATAATTTAGTCAGCACATGTAACATGCAGAACAGCTCCCTCACTAACACTAGGTAAAAGTTTAATATGCACATCATAGTTTTATGAATTTAATTATCCATTCATACCACATTTCTTGCTGGACAAAGCCCCTGTTATGGAGTGAAATATGTTGGAAGCAGAAAAAAATTTTATGCTGACTTTTTTAAAAAATAAAGAGGAAGTTTGCACTGAAATAGATGCTTCATAAACATGAGGCATTTACATAAACAAGAGGGATTTACTAAACAAGAAAAAGATTTCTGAGGAAAAAGTTAAGAAACATGAACATGTCTTAATACATGCTTATTATAATGCATAGTGCACTCCCAAGGTTGTAGACACTTGTAATATATAGCATTTGCAAGTATCTAGAAGAAATTACTGTATTAAGAGGAATATAATTGGGTGGTTATGAAGCATTTTGAAAGACTGAAGTTATATGACACAGTTACTCTGAATGCTCTTGCACTGTTCTTAGAATGAACATTTTACAGGTCCTTTATGACTTCCTAATGCTTCTATATCAGGCTTCAGGAAAAAATCCCTCCTCCCTTCAGGTCTCCCCATCAAATTAAATATCATGCTCTCCCTGCATAAACAATTTTGTTTAAGAATAGATCATTACAAACACTGAATTTCTCAGTGAACAGACGATTCAGTTTGACAGGTCAGCTCCCATGATTTCAAATGGACAAGTTCCAGTAAAAAAAAAAATACACAGGAAGAGACATCAGGGGTTTCCTTCCTTCACCAGCTGGGACCATGGTGCCTACATTCCATGGGGAAGCCTGTTATAGCTTTGAAGGCTTAACTGACAGGCTATTAGTTCCATATTTTCTACATCAGCTGCTTAAATATTTAATCTATTGACACTTCTTAATGATATCGCTGCCTGCTGAAGGTTCAGCTTTCTGAAGGCACTTACTAGCTGCCCAGCACCCTGCCATAGAAGTCCTTTGGGAAGCCAGGAAGCAAAGGGTTAAAGCTGGAGACGAGGGGTGTAGACACACAATAATTGTAACTAGCCCTCGTTTAGGCCTGCTTAACGAGCATAGCAGATCGTTTGTGATGCAACCCCAAGCAAGTAAAAAACCCCAAATGAATTTGATGCATTCCTATATGGCATGGCTAAGCAGAGGGGCTTTAGCAAGTTTAAGGAGAAATGTGAGAAGGCAAATGGGGTTAAACAGCTTAGATGGCAGCTGTTCTTGTCCCTGAAAAGAAAATGTGTTCAATTATTCATGTTCAGCTTAAACTAACAATGAAGCCAGCTTCAACAGAGCAATTCTTCTGCATTATTCATACCATGGAGAGAGCAGAGTCTCTGCAATGAGGTGTTTTTGCAGATGGATGAAGGCTACTAATGGTTCAGAAGCTGGGCTCGTTCTTAAACTCAATGGAGAGAGTGTGTGTGTGATATTTAAATATAAAAAAAACCCCATTGAATACTCCTGTGAGCAAATAGATAAGGCTTACATCATCTGGAAACTAGAGAGGCTTCAGAAACATTATTGTGGGAAATTTTAAACCATCGCAGAATGGGTTGGAAGGGACTTTAAAGCTGATCTAGTTCCAACCCCCATGCCATGGGCAGGAACACCTTCTAGTAGACCAGATTGCTCAAAGCCCAATCCAACACTTCAGAGATGGGGCATCCACAACCTCTCTGGACAACCTGTTCCAGTGCCTCAGCACCCTCACAGTAAAGAATTTCTTCCTAATGCATAATCTAAAACCACGCTCTTTCAGTTTTCCCATTTCCCCTGTCCTATCACCACAAGAACCTTCTAAAAGGTTCTTATTCAGCTCTCTTGTAGTCCCCCTTAGGTACTGGAAGGTCCTGTAAGTTCTCCCTAGAACCTTCTCTTCTCCAGGCTAACAACTGCAATTCTCTCAGCCTTTCCTCATAGGAGAGGCATTCCATCCCTCTGATCATCTTCATGGCTTTTCTCTGGGCTCATTTGAGCAGACCCATGTCCTTCTAAAGTTGGATGCAGCACTCTGGAGTGTCACCAGAGCAAAGCAGAGGGGTAGAGTCACCTCCCTCAACCTGCCAGCTACACTTCTTTTGATGCAGCCCAGGATACTATTGGCAAGTATCATCAGGAGGAAGCAGTGAAGTTCACACCTCAGGTGTCTGGTCATTGAATCTGTTGTTCTGCAGGACACACCAGAGAAAAATCCATTTCATGTAGTGGTTATTGCATCCCAACAGGTCTCTTACTTATGCTTAACTGAAGGGCCAGGGGTTCTCAGTTTCTCCAAAGACCCCAGCTAGCCTTCAGAGCAGCTTCAGCAGACAGCTGCACATCTTTGCTATGCCTCTCAAGGAATTCTAACAGCTGAGCTCCTCTAGCTGTCAACAGCTGGAGAAACTGCTCAGGTCTCTGAAAATTACATGGGGGGGGAGGGGGGGGCAGTCAAGGTAGTACACCTGCAAAGAAAATTCTTCAGAGGGTATTTTGTGACTAGGAATTTTAAAGACGTCTAGAAGTATTGCATTGCTTGCTCATGACCGCGGAGCAGAGCTCTCCTGCAACAATTACAGGGTTCTATTTGACGGGAGCACCACACAATCCTGAGTGCTTCATCACTCCACCACCCAAAGCAGGACCTGCACCTATCACAGCCATCCCTTCCGTTCCTCTCTGAACTTGGTGTTCTTCAGAGTGACATCCTACATGGATACATCCATTAGACCTCAAAGTTCCCGACAAAAGTTGTCTGGTTTAGCCACAGAGTGTAACAGAGAATGGGCTGCAGAAACACAGTAGGACTCTGAGCAAGCCAGACTGAGCCCTGTTCTGCAGGCAGATGCTCTGAAGTGCTGTCAGCAGAGCTGAGAGGACAGTTTATCAGGGAACCTCAGATGATATCCCTCAAAGTGGCATAGACTGCGATGGCTTCCTTTTATTCCAGCTGATTTTTCTGACCACCACCACAACTCTGCATGAGAAACCCTGCTTCCATTTCTAGTTTGAGGAAAGCAGCCATATAACAAAACCAGATCAGTAAATCCCACCACTCTTTGCAAGCCAATACAGCCTCTCTGGGATATGCCATTACACTCATTTATAACCACAGGTGTGCAAACTCAGCTACAGATATGTATCTGAGGCAAGCAAGGAGCTCTGAACTCCAGAAAGGAAGGAAGTGTGGATGAAAACAGATCACTGACTACAGTCATGTAGGACTGGGCATCAACACAGCCCTCGAGGTGCATGGAGAAATGTAACTGTCCCACCATAAATAGGTATCCAGACCAGCGAGCTCACAAAATCTTACTTGGCACTGCAATGGAGAGAGAATGTGCCAACCTGCAGTGACACATCAGACCACAGATGACAGCAGCTCCCTTTGGTACTCCATGTTCTGCGAAGACCAGAGTTAGAGATGGTGCAGGCCTGCAATCCAGAGCGGGGATCTTAAGCTGAGCTCCTGCAGCCCGTGGATGCCAGTGCACAACCAGCAAGGCATGGCAGAAAGCTTGCAGTGCCTCCTCTGCATCACGCAGCTCCAGGGAACACCCCTGTGCACACACTTAGTGACTGGTGTCACAGTGCAAAGCTCATTTATCCCATCTCAGCCTCATCCATGTCACATAATCCCTTATTCCTACTCAGTGGTCTACACAAGCACACTTCTGAGCACCTCTGAAGCTGTTCTATAATCGCTTTATTTCAGAGGCTGAAGTTCGCCCTCTGCAGAGCAGACCTAAAACGTCTGTGGAAATTTCTGCATCGAGCCCAAGCCCAGTCTTTGGGATGTAAAGCACTTTGAGAGTGAGAGCCAGGATTTTAATCAAGATTTAAGCCACAGACCTCATGCCCTCTCTGCAATTAGTCACCCCATTAACCAATTATCCTCACTGCTGGGAGCTGGAACTCGATTTTCAGCCAGACTTTGTCTCACTTCAGGTGGCAACCACTGTGCATCATAATTTTCTCTTGGGTTAGAAAGCCATCTAGCTGTGGACTCATCACTTTGCAGACTCCAATAGCACATTAATCCTTTTTCATATAAGCACACCAAGCATGGATTTTGCTACATACACTTTCCTGAAGTAACCTCAAACATTTTTTGAACCTTTCCAGACCTCCTCCACCACCAATTACCCTTTCTGAAATGCAGGCAACATAGACTGATGAAATAAAAGCATTCAGGGACTTCATAAGAGGTGACAGCATTACTGTTTTACAGGTTATCATTTTACTGACTTGTTAATTGCAGGATTGCCTCTCATGACCCAAACCAACTGATTTTCAGAGCTTTATGCATTTTCACATCATATGTTCCTAGCACAGATTGATCTTTCACCGTGTTTTTATTGGAATCACAGTATCGTGGGTGGGTTTTCAACATTCCACCTGACGTTTGTGTAAGATATTTTAAGGAAAATGTTTTATTGCCAATAGGAACCCAAGCTAAACATAGCAACATCCTGTCTTTGCATGTGTACTGCAGGAAAGAGCACACCCTTCCCTCAAGGGCTTCTAGACCTGGCTTCTCCTCCCCCCCAGCCTTGGCATAAACCACAGCACTGAAACACAGTGGCAGAGCACGACATGTCTGGAACAGAGGCTTTCATCCCCCAGCTGAACGCACGCTTGTTTTAGCAGCATGATTACAATAGCAGAAGAGTAAGCACCAGAGAAAGAGGAAAAGGAGAAGGAAAAAAATTAGTCGAGATCCAGAACAGAGATGAGCCCTGGTGCAGTGAGAACATGGTCAAACACATATCTGTTTTGCAGATGTACTTGTCATTCAGACAAGTGACAGGTCCCAGTCTGGCTTTATTCCTAATCTTTGAATACACTCACTGATGTAGGTAACCCCAGACTCGCACCAGCCAGAATCCCTCCTTGAGCACTTAAGAGGTGTTTCTGACAATACACCAGTCCTCAGGCAGGCACAGACCTGATACGAACAGCAAAGCAGAGGGCAGTGCAGCTCTTTGCCTCCTTGGAGAGAAAGAGCTTCCACACTCTTCCACTTCCACATCCCTGCTTCCTCCACTACCAAGGCAACACGAGCTGGCAACGCTGCCACGGAGGAGAAGGGGGCAGGGACTGTAGAAAAGTAAACTCATTATGGCCCCACAGTCAGAAGGTCAGACTTGTAATAGGCATCAAAGACACAAGTCTGGGCTACTCTGACCTCAGTTTTAT
The DNA here is from genome assembly GCA_013397175.1 of Platysteira castanea. NCBI lineage: Eukaryota > Metazoa > Chordata > Aves > Passeriformes > Platysteira > Platysteira castanea. The sequence continues at coordinate 1,242,640 of VYXC01010500.1, read as the reverse complement.
TACTTATTTTAACAAAGAAAGATTCTAGGTCTTGAATTTTTTAAGGACAAAACGGATACTGTGATGGAAGATTATGGGTGCAGGAAGTAAAAATATTATTATAAAATTAAAAAATGTGTAGGGTGATGCTTAAGATGCTCAGAAGTAGGGTTTTTTTTCCTGGTGGAGGTGATGTTCCTAATTTTTTTGCTCTCTTTGTTTTAGTTAATATTGTTACTACAAACATACCTGTATCCCAGCTCTTTTGGATATGCTTCTCCCTACGCCTGGCTTAATAATGGAATAATTTAAGTCCTTCAGATCACTAACAGGCCACAAGATGCAGGGATCACTTCTGCCCCTGTGATTCACCTAACTGCACGGTCTTCTTGCAAGTATGAGCTGCTGAATTTCTTTCTATGTTGAAAGGAAAAAAACCACAGTTTACACAGAATCAAAAGTTTTCTCTTCTCTCTAAAGCATGTTTTTTTCTTTGGAGGAGCTCACATAGCAGAGGTTAATGCCTCAGCATCTTGTAAAGAAGAAAACAAAGCAGTTTCCACTGGCCTTTCCAAGGGACAGCTCTGCCTGTGCAGGTGCACACGCACTGCCTGCCTGCGCAGCCGAGGCAGGGCCAGGCCCTCTGCTCCTGCCATCGCTGTGCAATTCACCCCACTCACCTCCATGCAACCACAGAACAGTTTGGGTTGGAAGGGACCTTCAAAAATAATCGAGTCCAGTCCTGCCCTGCAATGAACAGGGATGTCTTCAACCAGCTTGGACGCCCAGAGCCCCATCCAACCTGGCCTTGAATGTTTTCAGGGATGAGGCATCCGTCCACCTCTTTGAGCATCCTACTGCAGTGTTTTACCATCCTCATTGTAAAAAAAGGATTCCTTTTATAAATTTACCCTCTTTTAGTTTAAAACTACTGTCCCTTCCTTGTCCTATTGCAACAGGTCCTCCCCAAACATTTGTCCCCATCTTTTTTACCAGTCCTCTGTCAGTATTGAAAGGCTGCTATAATATCTCCCCAGATCCTCCCTTCTGCAGTCTGAACAACCCCAGCTCTCAGCCTTTCCTCATAGGAGAGGTGCTCCAGCCCTCTGATTATCCTCATTGCTCCCCTCCGGACCTGCTCCCACAGGACCATGTCCTTTTTATGCTGGGCACCCCAGAGCTGGATGCAGCACTCCAGGCGGGGTCTCACCCGAGCGGAACAGAGGGGCAGAGTCCCCTCCCTCGACCTGCTGGCCAGGCAGCTGCTTGTTTTCCTGGACTAGCATGACTGTTTTCCCAGCAACAGCGATCCGGAGGCACCATCTAGTGGTGTCTAGGAAACCCGGACTTTCATGCAGTTACAGGTTCTGAGACCTACAGGAGCAGTGCGTGTCATCTGCTAAGCGTGCACCCTCCACCTCCTTCCAGACAGGGAAGGAAACCTAACACAGGAGAGACAGGAAGCCCTGCAAAAAGAGGTTTGACAAGCAATTACTCACCAGAGTCACAGACAGGCTCTAGACTAAACTAAGCTGCATAAAAGGACTCAGCTGGATGTTCAGCTGGGGGAGCACAGCAGAGGGGTGCTACTCCTGGACTCTGCCCTGGCTCCCGGAGCCACAAATGGTGCTCCTAGAAACAAGATCTCCCTTGTCGAGACAAGGGCTTGCAAATAAGTGGGATTCTCATACCAGATCCTGACACCAAAAACCAGGTAGTTTAGTCAAAAGGAGCAACTCCAATCGAAATTGTGGCCAATTAATGCAAATTCAGTATGAAGACTGTGTGACTCCTACAGCTTTCCCCTTTAACAGCTACTTGTATTCCTCATCCTAGCCCTCTTCGGGAAAGCCAAAAAAGCAGATGCTGATATAAAGTAAGAAATTGCACCTCATCTAATACTTAGTATTTGCAATTTATCTTTAGTTACAGGCACTCAAACAAGTTACCTTTTTCTTGCGACCAAAGCACTCTACATAAACAGGCTTTTTAGTCCCCATTGCCTTTGCCTTTTACAGCTGTGAGTGTTTCACACATAAGCCTTCTTGAGCTGAAGAAAACACACTGGTCTGTAATCACACACCCTGCACAGCACTGGAAACAAAGTTTTCACACTTAGTTGTTTACATATGGTGTTCTCATATCATCCAGGGACAATAACACCCAGCTTCTTTCAGTAATGCTTGAGCCAGGAAAAGGGTGAAGAGTTTTCTTGCAGGCATTTGCCTCACTTTGTGTTTCAGTGCAGAGCTGAGCTGGTTTTGTGTATATACATGTCTGAGTTCCCTGTCGCTTTTCCCCTCTCAGTGGGTTACCCTCTTCTGGCACTGACATTTTGTACAGTCAGCTACCAGCCCTGTTACTCTGGCCCTTACTCTCCATACGAAGAAGAAAGCAGCTCCTTTACTCTTTATACTGTCTCTCCAAAGACATTTTCATTCTGTAGACATATTTATTTAAGGAATATAAAAATAAATGGCATCTCTTCACCTGTAACAATGAATATAAATTTTTCATTTCTTTTCAGTGGCCTCTGCAAGTTCTGCACTAGAAGCACTCTCCCAGGTTCATCAGGTTTTTGTCAAGAAACCTTCCAAAATTATTGAACTATCAGGGTAACACTACAGCCATACTTTGACCTGACTTGAGTCAGACTGGCCTCCCTACTAGAGCCTGCAAGGAGCCCTTCAGTGTCAGCCATCGTGATCAGCATGGTCAGACTGGGAGGAGCACAGAGATTCTGGATGGTGCCACTGTGAGAGCTGAACCCAGTGGTTGGCTTCAAACTCAAGGCAGGAGGAAGACAGATTATGGAATGGGAGCTTATGACTCCATCTTTGGCTTCTTGACAGGCACTAATATGACTTTCATCTCCACACTAGCAAGGATCATGTGTCTGGACCATGGTTATGCTGGAAGCCCTCTGTTGGTATTCAATTGTGGTCAAAAGCAGGACTTCTTCAGTAACTGTGGGTATCAAAAATAATAAACAGCTTTACAGGGCTCTATCTTTAAATTCAGATTGAAAAAAACTCTAAACCTGAAAAAAAAACCTCAACCCCAAATCTGAAAAAACCCCTCAAACCTGCAGATGTTTCTTTAGGATGGTAAAGCACAGGTCCAGGATTGCATCCCCTACTCTTCTGCAAAGGAGTTGAAATAGTCGGGCTGATTCTGTCTGGAGTATATTCGGACAGAGGTAGGTACCCACCATGGAAAATAGCAGCTTAAACAATTTATTGATGAGGAAAGCATCAGAAGACATGCAGGTAAGAATGTCAAGAAACCTTAACCATAGCTGTTACCTCCTGCACAGCCTATAATTAGATACCAGGGTAGTACCTTATACATACTTAAGATCCAAGCCAGAATACATTTTGCTTATTTTTCCATCTCTGCATTCCCATCTGGGCTCTTTGTGGTGATGCTTTCCAGCTTTCTGACAAAGCAATATATCTGTGGCTGATAGCTGATAGGAACCATTGTGAAATATGTTTGCTTCAAAACTGAAATGCTATTAATTTTTTTCTCTAAATAAGTGCTGAGAACGGTAAGGTTTAATTTCCTGCCTCCCCCCTTTGCTGACTTCTCTTGTTAACCTCAATTTATTTTTTCACCTCAGCCTGTAAAAGAGCTTTACAAACCATGGTGTTATTTCAACACTTATTTTTCATTCTGGTGCGTGGCTTGGGAAGACATCAATTTGAGTATTCTACATTTGTTTTTAAAAAAAGACTCTTTTTTGATGCCTGAGGACACACTGAGAAGCTTGACTTCAGGCAGCCATTTTTGGATACCATGCCCTAGCAAAGTGCTGCTCAGATTCTTACGTCTAGGGGATGACTATGACCCTTCTTGGATGTCAAGAAATACAGCCCCTGTTTCAGGACACATTTTCAGTCCTGCTCTTTAACTCTTCAGTAGGGAAGACCCAGAAGGGGTGTGTGGGCAAGGGCTGCTCCTATGCGAAAACCCACAGTGCCCTTGGCACTGCATTTGCAGATGAGGGCAAGGGGGGAATCTGGCTGGAACATGCTTGTACCTGTCTATCCCCTGCTGGATGCTGGCCTGAAAGTGCCATGGGGAATCCACAGAAGAAGTGACATCGTATTACCAAGTCAGTGAGAGCTAAATGGCATCAACACTCACAGGCCATCCCTTGGGGAAGTGGGTGGTGGCCAGGCTGGGAGGAAACCCTGCCTACCCCCCACCAAAACAGTAGGCATCAGGTTGTCTCTCATTTCTCCTTCTTTTAGCAGCTCACTTTGGGTAGTGTAGGCTTGAAAGAGAGAATTTATCCAGCTGATCAAGTGGTACTGCTTGTTGGCCGAAGGCTATCAGATGAGACAAGATGATACAGTGCTATGGTAATGCAAGCACTTCTTTTTCAAGTGTCTGCTTCATGAAGCCATTTTACCTGCCTTGGGTCTCTCAGAGAGTTGGTACAGTAGAAAAATACTAAAAGGCATCTGAAAAAGTCACTGCACCCAGAAAAAACTGTGGTGCTGTTTTGGGATAGTAGCAGAGAGTACAGCAGGAACTAACTTGGTATTCAGCTCACAACCTGCTATAAAGCCAGTGAGCACATAGAAGATCTGACTGAGCATTTTCCCTCTTTATGCGACCTAATGTCAGGTACAAAGTTCAGAGAAGCACACCATGGCAGTGAAGATGGATGTTTCCAGACCAGCCGTAACAGTACAGAAAAACCCCTCAGCACCTTCACTAAAAATCAGTAGATCTGTGCCTGCGCTGGGCCATAAGCTTTCATCTAACATTAAAAACCCAGAACTACGTAAAGCAGGCAAAGTCTGTGTTGAAGGACAACACTGCTCTCTCCCCATTTCTAAGAAAATCAAAGCAGTTTTAAGGTTGCTTCACACTTGATGGAAGAAATCTGCAGCTAGACCCCAGCCCGAGAGCCCAGCATGACCCATAGAGGCACAGAATGGCAGAGCTGCTGAGTTTGGAAGGTGCCTCCGCAGATGGTTTTGTTCAGCCTCTCTGCCCGGATCAGAGCAGGAAAGTTTCTCAGGGCCGTGCTTGATTGTGTTTTGAGCATCTCAAAGGGTAGACTCTACCACCACCTCCCTGGGCAATCTGTTCCAGTGGCCAACCACCCTCACAATGGAAGGGCAGAGTAGAGCTTCATTTGGAAGGGGCCTACAACACTCACCTCGTGCAGTGGCAGGGTGTGGGCCATGTGTCCCACATGACAGATGCTGATCTCTGCTGTGAGGAAGCAGTTGTAGGGCTGCCTGTAGGAGCCGCTGGGTAGGGCCAGAATAAGTTCTGGTGACACCACCTGGCAGGCTTTATCTGTGACACAACAGCTGTTGAAGCACTGTCACCAGGCTCTGGATGCGGTTATTTTGATGAGTAACATTCATACATCACCTCCCTGCTGGAGTTTAATTGACATAAGGAACAGAACATGGAAGAAATCTGTGCTGCGCAGTGACCCAAAGATATATGCGGGCCTACTTACAAGCCCTGGTGAAAAATGGGAGAATAATAACACCTATTTCGCAAGGTATTTGACTTATGGGCCTATAACTCTTAAATCTTGGCAAACTTGCTCCAGAACGAGTTGGAAATATGTGAAATTTACTGCACACTAAGCATTCTCCCCCTAATGAAAGCAGTGGGGCTTCCCATACCTCCTATTGCCTCCTCCTGCCATTCATCACCAAGCAGAAAAAAGACAGAAGCTCCAAAGCACAGAGGTAGAAATATGATCCCAACACCAGGTTTTACACCTCCATCTACCCCTTATTTCAGCAAAGGCTGCTTTACACCATCAGCCTATCCATCAGTCCAGTTCACATGACAGAGGATGCAAAGAGGAGAGAAGAGATGGGATGTCAGGAAAGGTCTGTTTCTGAGGCAGTGTGAGGGAGGAGTAATTTGGACAAAGCAGTTTGTATCTGTGGTGCAGGGCTGCTGTTGTTTGGGGGCTGAGGTGACACACACTCCAATTATTCATGCTAGCCAAAAGCACAGGACAACATGAAGCCCAGTTCCTTTTGCTGCTGCTACCACCACTGGCTCCTCAAAGGGGCTCCAAACCCTGCCCTGTGTTCCAGGGATGGTGCCCAACCAAGCTGGCTGGGTCTAGAGAGGAGAAAGGTCTGTGCTGGGAGACAGCCAAGGAAAGTGGTCTAAAAAGGCTCTGTGGAGGCATTTAGAGATGGAAAATCTATAGATACCTCTTGGGAAATTGGAACCGGTAAAAGTAAGATGTGAGGCCATAGTGAGAGGAACAGAGCGAAAAGGTGAGTGAGTGCAGGCAGATTGAAGATTTGTTTGCTCTGAATTAATGAAGTATTTTGTCTGCACAGAGCCAAAGGACTATAAAGTTTCAGTCTGCACTTGTTTTTAACGCTTATTATTTCTTGCCTTTATAGCAAGAGGCCTTTATAGCTTGACAGCAGAAATAAAGCAGTCTACCAGGAAACAAGTGAGGCGTGAACTGCGATAAGAACAAGGGGAGATCTGTTTACCAGGCAGGATGAAAACATAAGTAATTAGCTTACCAACAGGCAGAGACTGCTCAATCAAAAGGCAACATGATGCACAGAAGACCTTTACTGATGGACACATAAGAAACTATTTCAAGGAGATCAAATTTAAACTCAGCTAACAAGAATTTAATGATGCTGTCATTAGTAATTCAGATAGCTCTTACAAAAGACATCACTTGCATTATACAAACTTTTCCAAAACATTTTATTATTCATAAACTATTCATCAGGCCCTTTGCAGTGAACCCCACTCTGACTGGAGATACTACTGGTTAATGAACATCCTGTTCAGACTTACTGTGGATGAGAGATGGCCTTAGGCAGAGTCACAAAAGCAATCCTGTGATCTTAAAAAGGATTTTTTCCTCTGAAAAAGAAGTGTGGATGAAGGTCAAAACATAGGTCAGGATGTAGAAGTTAAGAGACTCTCAGCTCTGATCTACCAACATTCTGTTTGATGCTCAGTAAAGTATGATCTCCACATGCATTCATTTCAAAAGCTGAAATAATGGTAATAGTCACTTAATTCAAAAGGCCACTGTCATGACTAATCCCAAAAAACGTTTATAGAACGCAATCAAAGTCTTGAGCATAACACATCAGAGAAATGCAAAGTATTGTTTACAATCACAGAGAAGAGACTGTTAATATCAAGGTTGCAAATTCAAGCATTTGAAAGCTGGGGATTTTCAAAACTAAGGGTATAGCTAAAATCTTAGTTTGACTTCTCTATTTGCATGTGCAAGCATAGAATCATTAAGGCTGCAAAAACCTTCTAAAATCATGAAGTTCAACCTTTGACTGAATACCACCACGCCAACTAAACCAAATTGTGAAGTGCCACGTCTACTCATGTTTTGAGCACTTCCAGGGATAGTGACCCTACCACTTCCCTGGGGAGTTCCAATGTTTAATCACTCTTTCAGTGCAGAACTTTTCCTAATTTTCCTAAACTTGAACCTCCGCAGTGCAACTTGCAGCCACTTCCCCTGTCCTGTCACTGGCTGCCCGGGAGAAGAGGTCGATCCCCACCTGGCTACAGCCTCCTTTCAGGCAGTTGTGGAGAGTGACCAGCCCTCCCCTGAGCCTCCTTTTCTTCAGGCTAAACACCCCCAGCTCCCTCAGCTGCTCCTCACAGGACTTGTGCTCCAGACCCTTCCCCAGCTCTGTTGCCCTTCTCTGGACACGCTCCAGCACCTCGATGTCCTTCTTGCAGTGAGGGGCCCGGAACTGGGCACGGGATTTGGGGTGTGGCCTCACCAATGCTGAGTACAGGCGGACAATGCCTGCCCTGGTCCTGCTGGTCACACTATTGCTGACACAGGCCAGAATGCCATGTGCCTTCTTGGCCACCTGGGCACACCCTGGCTCATGTTCAGCCACTGTCAACCAGCATCCCCAGGTCCTTTCCCACTGGGCAGCTTTGCAGCCACTCTGCCCCCAGAGAGTAGCAATGCATGGGACTGTTGTGACCCAAGTGCAGGATCTGGCACTTCACATTGCTGAACTTCATACAACTGGCCTCATCCCATCAATCCAACCTGTCCAGATCCTTCTGCAACACCTTCCTACCCTCCAGCAGGTCAACAATCCCACCCAACCTAATGTCATCTTCAAACTGACGGAGGGTACACTTGATCTCCTTGTCCAGAGCATCGATGAAGGTGTTAAACTGGACTGGCCCCAAAACTGAGCCCTGGGAAACAATCCTTGCTGCTGGATTTAAGCCCATTCACCACAACTCTCTGGGCTCACGAGTTGTGGATTACAAGGAACACTGCAAACGTGTCAAGTCATTTCAGGACAGTGTATGGCAGCAGCAGAGCAAATGCTCTCCCTCTGTCAACACACACGTGCAAGGCATCACATACATCCAAAGGGGACAGACTCACTCGTGGGGATGTGAGCAGAGCTGGCCAAAAGCCTAAATAGCCACAACCCCCAAACTCTTCTACAGACAAAGAATTAAGTATTTAAGGGTGTGTGATAAAAAATGATTCTGAAGTATCCACCCTGGACATGTTACACCTACAGAAAAGCAACACAACATCCAGTAGTGTTAGATACAGTGAGTGGTAGCACTTTGGCATTCAACTCTGTTAGAATTTGGTTTCTACTAACTCACCCTGATGTTGCTTTTCCTGCTACTGGATCACTTCTTTTGCCATGTTTATGGCATCCCATATTGCTGCTTTTTGATTTCTGTATTTCTTCTTCTACTCCTCTCCTTTTATCCCTTCTGGTTGTCCTTCCTCCTTTTTCTCTTTGCTTTTTCCTCACACACACTTCCAGTTTTTCCTAAAAAAACTTTCTCAGGCATCACTCTTTTTTCCTCCCATGTATTTAATCTTTACTGTGTTATTTTCCTGTCATCTCTGCAAGAGCCCCATGAATGCCCTTCCACTTCCACAGCCCAATACCTTCAGTTAAAAAACAATTTAACAGGTAAGAATTGAGGCAACAGATTAGCATAACTTTGACTTCAAACTGCACTATGAAACTGAGAGAAGATCCAAACTAAGAGAGGAAGAAACAACAGATAGCAGAGGCCAAGAGGGTTTGTGATTACCACGGAGCTCAATGAAGCATCTACCTGCAGCCCTGGCAGTCGTGCAGCCTGAATGGCTGTGTGGCACCCTGTGCAAACTACAAGGAGGCTGCCCAGAGCTCTGCCTCTTCTTCCTCCTCAGTAAGATTTCTTACTGAGAGTATGGAATTACCCAGAGGAAAATTAGGCTTCTGGAGAAGAAATACAATTCAAAGTCGAGCATGTAGTGAGCAAACTTGATAAGAAATATTGCAGGGGAAATGAAATTTCAAAGAGAGAAATGGGTTAGTGATAAACCTCTCACACTGAAGCAAATTATTCATGTCAGTTAAGCTTGGGATAGGTCTTTTAGGTTCCATTGGAGTTACAACACTGTACATGAGATCAGAATTGTCCTATGGTATTTTAAATATTATCCCCTCTTCCCTGCCCTGCTCTTCCCACAGCATGAAAGTGTCTGTCTAAAGGACAAGAGTCACATTTGCAAGACCCAAGTAACAGGATTCAAAGTGTGCTAATGATCCAAGCTGTTGCATTTGGCATTTTGAAAGGGCAATGCTAGGATCTGAGATTATGGGCACAAAGACAGATTTAAGCAAATCAAATTCTCACAAATATTCCCATATAGCCCACTAACTTGAATTACAATGTTTCCAGAGGTGACATTTAACTATAGCATTTGGAGCAAAAGGACATGCCTTCCTAAGACAACTTCTTCTTTTTCTTCCTGAAACAATGTGCACTCCCGGGACGGAGGGCTGCAGAGCCCACTGCCATAAATGAAGTGGAAACCTCAGTTGAAAACATCAAGTTGTTTCACATAGAATTAAACATTCCTTTTTTTAGAAGAGTACTGACATTTGTGCAGGCAGAGAAATCAAACTGAGTCTGAGCTAAAACATTGATTACACTGGGCCGCCCGCAGAATTATCCAGGAACAACAACTGCAATTTAGATTCACAGCCTGTCTTACCTCAGCTTACTTAGTCTTGGCATACAAGTCACTAGAGAGCATCACAAAGCATATTTATATTCCCAGTCTTAAATGCCCTTCAGCCAAGCCCATTGCAGAATGCTTGTCTTTCAATCATGAGCAAAGTTTCTGTCAATTGTACAACCTAACCCAGCTGTGCTATATACAGTTTTATTTGGTCTAGCTGTGGAGATAGGAATTAGTTCATTTGGCTCGCTGAAAATCCCAACTGGCTCAGTTTCCCCCAGAGCATTTCCACAACAACCTGTGTAAAAGATGTTGCAATCACTGCCTCAAGTACCTGTGGCTTTATGGTGTCTGCAGATAATCCAATCAACCGAGATGTAAGTGATGTAAAGAGCTTGGGACACCCCGATCTAGAGAGCTGTGCTGTCCCTGTGCCACAGTGCATGTAAGACAGACTGATAGGCAGAGGGACTGAACCTGATCCCCTTCTCTTTTTCAGAGAGAAGAAACTGAGACAAGGCTCTGCAAAGACTTTCCTGGTCAGCACATCCTGAACCCCATATCTAAGTACTTCCTTATTCCCACAAAAAAAAAGGCACCAGGCTAGTTGTTCTCAAAGGACTTGGCTGGCAAAACGTAGTCTTCTCCTCTGCTTCCACCACAAGAAGCAGCAGCACAAACTCCCCTGGTTACCTCCTCCCAGAAACATCCTCCCCATCCTGGCACGGAACTCTCCAAAGGTGACAGGCATGGGACTGCCACCCCCTGGTGGGTACAACTCTCAAAGGCCTCAACGTCAGCACTTCTGTCCTCTGGCCTGAGTAAATGGGAAGCGAAGGAAGCATTATGCTCTGCGAACTGCCAAGCATAAGCACAAAAGCTCTGAAGTTCGTTTCGCCATCTCCAGGCTCCAGGCTGGGCTTCCCGAGTTACCAGTTATCTGGGAGAAAGCAGACCCACACTCCCAGAGGAAGAGATGTTCAGTCCTTGGGTCCTTTGCTAAGGATGTCTCTCGGTTAACCTTATCTCCAAGCCTAATGTCAGCCTGACATATTACTGACCCTCTTCCAAGTGTTTCCAATGCCTCCTCAGAGATTTCACTACCTGATACAGACTTCCACCTTGTTTGAGTTGTTAAACCAGTTGTAACTGCTGTGAGGTACTCAGGAAGGTGACTGATACTTTCCAGGAGTCTCTAGTGGCAGAACAGTGGCTATAATTAACCATAACTTGTTTTCCCTCCTTCTCCCCCTCGCTCTCAGAGTGCACGCAGCAACGCATATCATAAGTGTGTGCACTGAAGTGTGACTCCAGATGAAACTGTTGTCTTTGCTGAAAACAAAAACCAACCCCAAATATAAAATGGGCAGATAAAGTTTCAGATAAAACCAAAAAAATCATCATACATGATTTGCCCACCAGCATTACTTTCTGTTCCGCAAGGAACAGCTGTTTTCAGACTAGATGAGCATCACTCTACTGATGACCCTTCATAGTAAAGTTTCAGGGCAGCAGCTTCTCAAGTTCTACATGATTTACCATCTACATTTCTGTTGTTGCTGCCAAGCATCTTTGCAAGTGCAAAATAACACTGCTCATTCCTGCTCAGCATGAGAGGGATCTCCCATCTGATTCTCCAGGCATCCCTCTCACACAGACAACCATGGAAGGAAAGCTAAGCTGAAAGCAGTGCAGAAACTGCAAAATGCAATGTCTGAAATGCAATAGGGAAAGAGCACTAAAGACTCTTTTTAGGGTTGTTGGGGATATGAGCTTTGTTCTTATTTAACGTAGTGCCGCTAAAGGCAATGGGCCTGTGCCCATCAGGAAATAGTGTCCCAGGAACTTAGGCAAGAGCTGAAAAAGTCATTGATCAGTACACTGTAAGTAAAATGGAAGAAGCTTTCAGCTTCCTGATTCTTTCCCTCCAAAGGGCTCCTGCCCTGTTCATCCAGCATTTTACACTGCAATGGTTAAAATTTGCTAAGTGACTTGTTAAAAACACTAGCTAGCATTTCCACACAGTTTCTAGCACAGTACCAATGATGTCCCTTACACTGTGGGGCAATAACTATTGTATTGAGGAGAGAAGAGGAAGCCAAGGCCACAACTACTCCCACAGGAGAAAAATAAGTGGGAAAAGGTGCCCTATACAAAGGGTGAAGTTGGACCCTGCCCAGCTACCACCAGAGGAGCAGGAAAGGTCAACTGCTGTTGGGCTACGAATCATAAAGAGGGAAGTAGAGACTGAAGAGCAGGACAAGAAAGCTGGCAAAGCCTCCCCGTATGCCCATCATCACCCACTCGGGGCAGCAGCCAGCAGAGGGCAATGCCAGCCCACATACACACCACTCCAAAAGCAAACAGGGTGGCCCTGACTGCCAGCCGGTGTCCCAACACTGTCTGAAAACTGTGAATTAAATAGGATATTTCCCCTTTGCAGACCTGTGGCACCCCAGCACTGATTGTGCTTGCTCTTTTACTGATGCAGCCCTGAACAGCTCTGTGTGCTATGGCATGGGGAAATGGGGACCTGGAAGGACCTGTCTGGCCCATTCAATACAAAACCTTTTTATTTTTCATCAGCCTCACAGCTGTGCAATTGGCTTTCCTGAATCACTTGCTATGCACAACAGTCTGAGCTATTATCTGCTGCCTTTCAGCTATGAGGCAGGTAAATGATAAGCAGTTGTGTGCTGCATGATTTCTCTGCACTTTAAAGTATGCCTGGTTGAGCCCTTGACACTGGGCTGTGCAGCTTGACGTCCTTAGTGCTTTCCAGAAAGGTGCCAGGCAGAAATGCAGTCCCAGCTAACAGGGCACAGAACAGAGGTGGGTGTGAACTCACTTCGGAGCAACGGCCACGGTCATTCTTTCAGGCTATCACCTCTCCTGTCAGTTGTTTCCCAAAGCAAAGCAGTCAAGTTTTGTACTGTTGCAAGGGTTTTCAGGCATTACATAATAAAACACTGCCCATGTATGACCAGAAACTTCAGGCCATGGCGAGACGGACTGCTTTATGTAGTGATAGGAACAGAGCACAGCTAAGAGAGACAAGGGCAGGAGCACTGGTGTGCAGGGAGAGCACTTGAAAGAGCAGAGGAATGCCTGGGCTTGCTGGACTCCCAGAAGGAGTTGGGACTGAGGTGCTAACAGGGAAGTAATTCAGCCAGGTGCTTGGGTAGAGCAGGGATGTGATGCGTGGGGGCTGCAGGAATTTTTCTGTGAGTTGGATGAGTTTGAATGAATCAAATAATTGGGTTGGAAAGGAGCTTAAAAGGTGTTTACTTCTAGTTCAAACCCCCCTGCCATGGTTTGGGACACAAAGATTGCTTCTTTTAGAATGTAGAACAGCCTGGAGATAACATTTAGGAACCCTTCACCCATGTCAAATACAGATTTTTAGTATAACCGAGGCACAGCTACTTAGACTTTTCTTTCTAGTTACTGACACATTTACAAGCCACAACCTCAACTTGTTTCAGATAACTCAGCTCTAAAATGGGCTAAGCCCTCTTTCCTATGTCAAGGATGAATGTTCAGAGGACACCAAATATTACAGCCTTTTGCATAGAGTTTTTGTATTTGCTTCTTCTCATCTCGATCCCATCTCCTGAACTCTGCAGCTGGGATAGGTACAGGAATAAAAGTACCTACGAAGTTCCCCTCCACAATACTCCCATCTTGGCAGTCAGCAGACCAGTGCTTCCTGGAAAATTTTGCATGGCATCTGTGCCCCAAAAGGAGAGACCCAGTCATGCATTTCTCATCTTGTCACAACACATGAACATACACAGCCCTGCACCTCTCTCTTCTAGTCAAAGTCAAGCACAGATGTGACATAAGCTGAAATATTTCCCCTGTCAATAACCAAATGCTCCAGTTCCTGCGCCTTCAGCTTTGCAACAGCTTGTAAAGCAAACTGCACTGACTGCTGGAATCTGCAGTAGAATCCCATTCGATTTTTTCCATGGAACAGCTGGGTTAAAAATCTTTGACTAACATGGTTTCACTGCCATACTAATCACGTTTCTTAATCAAATCAATGAACCATCCAATTTAAATCTGTTTCTCATGAAACAGACATTTCACAAAGATTCAGGTGTGATAAATAACCACCAAACTCGAGACACTGAGCTGAAAGGGGCCTCCAGCTCCCGGTTCCTGCCTTTCCTGACAACCAGAGAAGTGAAGAAAGCAGTCACCCAGCTCAGGGTCAGGGCTGTGGCTGCTCCTCAGTGTTCTGGGGAAGGGCAGATAAACTGCTGGGTCTCTGCTGTGCTGTAGCTGAGGGGAGTAGCTGTAGCACTGCAGCAGAAGGACTTTTAAAGGCTCCAGCTGAAAATTAGGCATCTTGTTATTTTAAAAGACGTTTGAAGTTAAGGTCCTATGCCTCATGCTCAGCTGCAGTGAACAGAGCTGGTTTCTACTGCTCAGGAAGAACTTGCCCTCTTGGCAGGGGGAGTACACTGAAATTATGCCAGACCACGTATAGGCAGACGTTCCTACAGCAAGGCAATTCCCAGACAGAGAAGGAAGTTCTGATCCACGAACTGCTTCAATGTATGGTACTAAACCCCCGATCTGTGCTGGAGAGAAAAGCACGATGCTGCTGTGTTAATGGGTTCACTGTGTGGGGACACAGTGACATGGGTTTGTGCCTCTGCTCTCTCCCTTCTGAGCAATCCTAAGGAAACCATGGAGCCTCACTGAAATAACCCAAGACTTCCTACACTCTCTGCCAGCCTGGAGCACCTCAGAGGGACATTGTGCAAAAATCACCTCTGTGAGCACAGCAGCACACAGAGAGCAAGGAGGAGTTCGCCATGGCAGTTCTCCCTGGCTTGAAATGTCCTGTGGTCTGTAGGCTTCCAGCTTACCCATATGAGAGCACACAGCCTCACTACCTGAAGAGCCACTGCGTAATGGAAAAATACAAAGAGAAGTGAAGAAAGGCTGAAGACAGTGTCACTAAAACAAGAAATGAGCTCCAAGGAAGAATGTCACTTAAGGCTTGAGAATAGGCAGTAATAGGTTAAAAAAGAAATAATAGATGAATAAATAAATGCTGTCACTACAAAGTGAAATTTCTGATCCTTGAAAGGTGTCTCTGCTGTTTGATGGAGGACTGTGGCAGCCCTCTGAGTGTGATGCTCATGTACTATTATGACTGTTTATTTTGGAACTGAGCTGACTGATTTGTGTTAAGGGAGCATCTCATCTATGATGTTTCTTTCACCTGATCCTTTGAGGACTGACAGACACACACCTATGATGAGCCTGCAGTCTGAATCAGTGGTTTGCCTGTGAGTGCCACGATGTTGCTTTGTTCCCTTAAGATTCCCTTATGGTTTGCCCAGGCAATCCTGACGGATGAACCCGACTTGACAAACCTCCCCTGGATTACTACAAAACAGCACATCAGTAAGATATAGCAGTAGCACAGATCCCCCAGTTTCTCCACCACAAATCTAAGTAAAGGTTTCCCACTTGTTGCAAACATTGCCCAAGCTGAGAAGGTAACGAGCAGATGTGTGGGTGTGCACATGTGCTCCCCCAGAAACGAGAAAGAGTAACCAGGTGAAGAAAGGACAAGGACTTGGGTCTCTCTAGAAGCAGTGATGAGACTATCAGGGTCTTAACAGGTGGGCTGCCCCCTGAAAACAACATGAAAGAGCTCTTCTCAGCAAGAAATACATGGGAGTCCTCCAGTGCAAGGAAAGTCCAAGGGCACGATAAAGGAAAGGCAACTGTATATGGATTCTCACACTTGCTTATGCAGTTCAGGAAAGAGGAACAATTGCTTCTAAGAAATGTTGTTATGCCCTGAAGCAGAGGATGAATTGAACCCATTAGAGTTGTTCAATCTTCTCTCTGGTGGCCACTTCAAAACAGTGGCTTTTGTTTAACAAAATGTGTACAGCAGTTATAATTGCAAAATTAACCTTCAAAATCAGAAACCAGCATAACTGAAGGTGTCGTATCAGCAAAAGCCTGAAACAGGAACTCTGCGGGGTTGTTGCCATTTACCACCTGAAACTGCCAGCTCTGGAGCCAGGCTGGGGGGTGAATGTCAGCAAAATGCTATTTCTCTCCTGGTATACAAAGGCTACTCAGTGACCAGCTGATAGCTGTGGTTTCACCATAGGCAGTATTTGGTNGGTATACAAAGGCTACTCAGTGGTTTCACCACAGGCAGTATCTGGCTCTGCTGTAAATAAGCTATGCTTTTATTTATGCTCAAACACAAAATCACCGAGGCTCAAGTTTTCAAGACATCCCAGCATCCAGGTTATGAAACCCAAATTTTGACATGTAAATGAGGTTTTGATTTTTGTTTTCCACACAGGCACTGGATACTTTACCCTACAGATCAAGGTAGAGCATGTGACTCGTACTACCATCATGCAAGTTATTCTTGAGGTATAATTTAGGCAGGGGGAGAAAGGAGGGAAATCATAGACTGTGCTCTTGTGTGGCGGGAAAACAAAGGAACTGTAGTCAGATGTGGTCTGTAGAAACTGAGATGGAAACTCCAGTGGCAAATCAGGGAGATACATAACCCTCTTTTACACCACTTTAATGGCTAAATGCGTGGCAGAATTCTCATCGACATCTCCAGCCTCACACCCGGCTCTTGAGCAGCATAACATACCCCAAAGCAGCAAGCACACACACATCCCACATCTGTCTGTCCCTCCCACTCACCAGCTAACTCCTCTTTTAAAACAGCTTGAAGATGAATGTAGTTACACCAAGTTCCCCAGAAATCACACAGAGAGAGAGCCTGGAGGAGAGCTGGCACAGAATGCCTCACCACTACTTCAGTCTTGGGAAGTCAACTTCTCCCTTCTAACTTTTGAGCCCAGTACTAACTTTTGAACACACTGTAATCTGCCCTACTGCACCTGTCCTGGAGTATTAATATTTAACATAAATCCTAAAGGAAGCACTGTTCTTTATTTCTGATTTGTCAGAGGTGCATGGATTGGGAGGGTTGTGGGTAATATGGAAATGGCATAGGCAGAGGATCCCTTCTGGGAGCCTGATTATTGAAAAGCGGCTGCTATTTACACAGTTAATGCCATTCACTTCCTGCACCTGCTCAATCATTCATTTCCCAGTGCAAGCCAGCTTTGCCTTGCTGCAAGGTTGGGGAATTTAAGGGAGTTACACCTGCAGGTTTTCTTTTTCTCTGCAATGATTGCAGAGCTCAGCTTATAAAACTCCCACCTGTACATTTCCAGTCCTTCATCTTCCTTCTCTGTGAATTCTTTTTCCCCCTATTTATATGTATATATACTTTTCCAAGTATTTATGTTTCTGATAATGAATCCAAAGCCCTCTTTTTCTAACTCCTGTTGGACTCCCAACCTATTCATGCACAACCAAAAAAATTCTATTTGATTCTGTAATTGTCCAAAAACACCCAAAAAATTCAGCTACTTTTCCCGCTTACACTAGGTTTTCTGCATGTTCTATTCAGTCTTGGAGAAAGGCTCCATATCCTACATCCAGGGACATCCAATTTTTTATGATGTCCCTATGAATGAAATGCTGTGTTGTCATCCTCAGCAAACAGACTTTTATAGTAGAATCTATTTTGAATTTTGTTTTAAAAGAAGACCAAAACAAACCACAAAGGATTATGCAGCTGACCTTTCTTCCCATTCTTGCTCCCATCTCCCTTCTCGATAATGAAGTTCTGCAGAGAGACTGTAGGGCACCAAGTAGAAAGGAAGCAGGAAGGAAGAGAGCTACAGCCCCATGGTTCTGCTTATTACTGCTAAAGGACACACCAGCTCTAAGTTACTTTAGGGGAGGGGCAGCTGCAGCTCTGAGCATCTGAAAAACCCATCAGCAAGGGTTAAGTAACAGAGAAGTGAAGGCTTCTGGGTTTTGGTTAGTTTTTTCTATTACCAAGAGAAGGACTCCCATATAATGTAAAATCCATGCTGCCACATGGCAGATAAAGCCTTTGCAGTACTAGCCTGTTGATGGATTTGCTGCAGCGGTGGTGGTGAGCTGTCATCCATCGCAGAGCACCCATCTGCTGGCTGTCATACTTCTATAGGAACTGAATAAACTGCCCCCACCTGCCCAAGTTTTGTCTTTGGTTACAGAAAGACACCAGCTCGAAGAAGGTCAAGGTCAAGGTCAAGTAAAGCAGATAAACATGATTAACTGAGCAGATGATGACTCACCTGTCTTCAGTGGAAACAGCCTTGCACTAACGTGTCTAATTGAACCAGGATTGGAGGAATACACCAACTTAAAGGGAATGACAATGCAAAATTAAAAAGGAATAAAAAGCTTAAAGATGAAAGCAAAACAGCTCATCATGACCTCTCTCTTTTTGTTCCCATCTGAAGAAACAACAGTATGTTCTTAAAACCAGCACGTGTCAAGTCAGACACTGGAAAGGAATTGAGAGGATTATTTCACAATTTTATTGCACAATTGAAAATTAACCTTTTTTTTTTAATATTTACAAGCCATTTACTTTGCACACACAATCTAAACAGCATTTTCCCCAATAAAATTGTCACCTAGAAAACTTACACACGGACTGAATGCATATGTGTAAATTAAGTGGTTTGTGTTAAATGCAAATTGCCTCAGTCTGGAGGGGGAGGCGCTTGGGACACGGGGCAGCATAAGGAAAGAAGACACATCTTTTCTCTTTCCTGAAACATTACTTAAAAATCTTTCCCCAAGCTGGGGAGAGAAATAGAAGTGTTTCAGTATTAGCTGAAGCAGAAGGACAGCCAGCCAGGTAATGCATTGGGAAATTCAAGGTGGTGAGTTGGAGATTCAAAACCTTCAGTGCCACAAGCCTTGCAAGAAAATGACAAGCCTTGTTTCATGCATAGCTCAACCTAAAGGTCACGGCGTTCCAGTTTTCCCTGGAGAATGTAGAATCACCTTGGTCATGGGAAAAAAAGAATGAGGTTTGAGTTTTATGAAGAAACACATGCGAAAAACCACTGTTGGAGGTTTTTATCCCTTCTTTCTCATGGTTTCTTACCTGCACTGTTGGAAATGTGCTGGCTGACACATCACAACAAACCTGGCACAACATGACCACCAGTGCTAGGGGCAAAATTTTCACCACCATTATGAAGCCCACGGTTTTGTGTTGAAAATGAGTGCTTCCCTGGCTGTTAGCACAAGCTGTCTGTCACAACATGCAGCAGTCTCTGGAGTCCACAAATCACCCCCCTCCCGTGGCTGATCCACCCACACCTTTTCCTTCATATGGATTGTTGTTCTCAAGTTTGTCAGCTAATATTGAGTATAAGGCCTTGTAGCACTTACTGCTTAGTTTCCAGAGGATTTTGACACCTGCAGTCTTAAATGAGTAGGTGGTAGCTCTAAAACTGATGCTCACTGGCCCAGATTTGTCCCGTGTTATGTGTGCGCCTGAGGCACCTGCATGGGCACCACCAGCGCTGTAACATTTTCTGCTGTTACAGAGCAAAGGGTGATGTGGTGCTGAAATGAACTGAAATGCCCTCTTCTGAAGTCCTGCTCACTCCACTGACTCTCAAAGCAAACTAAGGGGACTGAAAGGGATGTCAATCACCAGAACAGGCTGCCCAGGGAAGTGTCACCATTCCCAAAGGTATTTAAAAGATGTGCAGATGGGGCACTTAGGGACATGGTTTATGGTGGACTTAGCAGTGTTAGGTTTATGGTTGGACTTGATGATCATAACATGCCTCTTCCAACCTAAATGATTCCGCGACTCTATGACCAACTCCCACACCATGGGTCTCAGACAGCAGCCAAGTTGCATGGGCTGAATCAGGGCCTGAATGGTTCCAGCTGGGCACCTAAGAACTGAGGATTCTGGCACTGTGAGATTCATTTGGTATTCAGATCACTTTGGTGCTACCTTTCATCAGGTTTTGGATACCCTAGGGAGGAGAAGCGGAGTGAGTCTTGTTTTGGCATTAATGGCATTAGAGACCTAAGTCTTTTCCTCTCTTCTCCTCCAGCAAGGATTTTTTCTTCTTTTTTTTTTTTTTTTTTTTTTTTTTTTTTTTTATTTTTTTTTTTTNTTTTTTTTTAGATTTGTTCTTGATAGTTTAAGGGAGCCAACAATGGAGAGATGTCTTTCCTCTATGTAACCGTTACAGACAGCTCTCAGCACTGTGGTAGTTGTCTATATTGTCTTTAATATACCTGTCAACACCAACCAAAGGTTGATACAAACATGGATTTAGGGCTGCAGCAGATGGGAATGTGGGGAAAAAGTGGAAAACCCAAGAATGTGCTGGCTGAAAAAGGATCCTCAAATTGAATCCTGCAGAAATAGTGGGAAATTTGTAAATATTAGAAACCTGTGCTAAAATTTCTGGCTTGAGTAGATTACTAGCCCTCATAAATGCTGTCAATTCTAGCCTCATTGGACTATTTACAATGACTCTCTTCCTCTCAAAACAGTATTTTCCTGGAAGGTCTACGCAGACAGAAAAGTTTGAACAAACAGAGTATGTTAAAAATAAAACAAAACATAGCGAACTCATTTTTACAGCTTCAAAATGATGATTTTTTTCTCATCTGTAAGCCTGAAGATTAAAAATGAAAAAAACCCCTGCAGAATAAATTTGTGTGGAGGCTCAGGTGCCCTGTGAGAAACATTGCTCCAGTAATGAACTCATGCAGTGGGTCTGGTATAAGCCAGTATTACTTTCATACTTACTGGAAGAGACACTGCTAAGATAGAAATAAAACCCGTGATAGCACAAAGGAATAAAAAAATCCCCCAGGCTACAGGAAAGACTTTCTCTGCACTAACATGGAGAACAACTCAATGACCCCTCAGTTCTGTTCTCCTCCACAGACAATGCTGTAATGTTTTCAAGTCTGACAGATGCAGAAGAAAGCTGCAGCATATTAAAATAAATAGAACAGAATCACAGAATGTCCTGAGTTGGAAAGGACCCACAAGGATCACCCCCAAGAGTCACACCATGTGTCTGAGAGTGTTTCCCAAATGCTTCTTGAACTTGTCAGGCTCTGTGCTGAGACCACTTCCCCAGGGGAGCTGTCCTAGTGCCCAACCACCCTCTGGGTGAAGAACTTTTCCTGATATCCAACCTAAACCTCCCCTGACACAACTTTAGGCCATTCCCTCGGTTTCTGTCACTGATCACCACAGAGAAGAGATCAGTGTCTGCCCCTCCTCTTCCCCCCATGAGGAAGTTGTAGACGACAGTGAGGTCTCCCCTCAAGTTTCTTCTTCTCCGGGCTGAAGAAGCCAACCAAATGATCTCAGCCATGCCTCCTATGCCTTCCCCTCTAAACCCTTCAGCATCTTTCTGGATGGTCTCTAATAACTTTAGATCCTTCCTATATTGTGGCACCCAAAACTGCCCCCAGCAGTCCAGGTGAGGCTGCCCCAGTGCAGAGCACAGCAGGACAATCCCCTCCCTTGCCAGGCTGGCGATGCTGTGCCTGATGCACCCCTGGACACAGTTGGCCCTCCTGGCTTACAGGGCACTGCTGGCTCATGTTCAGCTGTGAATATAAATATCTAAATTGAACAATATGAATAAAAAAATATTTTGCAAACTTTTAATTTCACTTACGAAAATTGAAATGAAAGCAATAAAATTTAGAAAGTATTTATGTCTTGGGTGATCTGATTCAGAGAGCTGTTTTTAGTACACGCATTTTTTTTGCTCTATGAAGTGTAAACAGAAAGATGATGATAGTGCCTGTATTCTCTGCATTCATGACAAAAGCTGGCAGGTTAACTCGGTGGATATTCTATATTGACAACTCTCTGTGAATGTTAATCCTTGTGAGTCCTTACAGTACTCAGTAGTTTTTTTTCTTTTTTTTCATTGTCTTTGCTGTTCTTTGAATAAGTCTTAACAGTGAGAAATACAAGATGTACACTCTCCGTGAGCCATTTGAACCCATATGGAAATATTCATGGATGTTATGGACAGAAAACATAATTTCGCTTATCTGTCTATTCTCTTATCAACACAGACAGCAGAAGCTTTCTGCCTGGCCTGAACACTGAATCTCAGGTCAGCTGGATTAATTGGTGCTGATATAATTAGTGAACACTGGGCAAGGTGTCAAGGGAAAATACACACATCTCTTGTTCTCATTCTGGACCAGCCAACTGCTGAGTCCCATCTTTTCCTAACCCCACGGGGCCTCTGTCACTCACAGCAAGTGTACATCTAAAATGCAAAAAAGCTCAGCAAAGTCTATCTCAGCAAAGAATAACAGATTTCATACTGAACTCACTATTGCCATATAAAAAAAGTCAAAAGCGGTGGTGCTGCTTCTTTCCTGCTGCTGGTGGTTAGGTCTGACTGGATGAAGAGTTCATGGATCAGTCTGCGCTGGACTTCCTTCCCTTACAGCATCACTGGAGAGCACCACTGGAAGAAGAGTTCCACAGGCAGAACAAAAGAAGAAATTCTATGAACCTCACTAACTCTAGCTTTGGCCCAACCATTGACCTCAGTGCTGACAATTTAGGAAAGGCTGGATAGACAGACTCCTACTGTTATCAAGCTGCTATTATTTTCTTTCTTTCTTTCTTTCTTTTCTTTTTCTGAAGACCACCAAAGGATCAGTGTGGGAATCCAAAAAATTGAAACAAATTAAACATCTTTGAGCTGAGAATGGTTTAATCTCAGTGATGACTTTTAAGAATTTTACAATTTTACAATCCATAGAATTTACTGCAGGTGGGCCACACTGGCCAGTGGTGGATAAGAAATGCCACAAATCCAGAATGAGCTTAGTCCAGCATATCCTTTGAACAGATCTTCCGAGGGACTTGAAAATGCTTATGTCTTCCTCATTCCTCTGGGAATCTGGGTACCTAAAACAAACCCATCATAGCCCCACCTCCAATTATTTACTCCATTTTTCATTGCTTACCTGACAAACTGCTGATAGTCTTTAGAGTGCTCCCAGTGGTGGAGCAGACAAGCTTGGACAGAGCTGGGATTCATCACTCTTGCAAGTTCAGCTGTTAGCATTTGTAGGCTGGGGGTGAGTGCTACAAGGCCTCTGAATGTGTAATTTCCATCAGCTTCATAGGATCCCCTCCACATGAGAAAAGCTTGTAGAACAGAACTGCAGGTGTTCTGCTCAGAAAGCCTGAGAGCACAGGGGTAATTGATTTTCCTAAATCACAGTTTATACCTATCCTTTGGGGGCAAAAAAGTTTGAATTTGTTCAAAATCAAGGCTGCTGTATTATGAAAACCTCAATAAAAGAAGAAGTAAAAATAAGTATCACCCAGCTGTTTCATTCACCTACATATCATCGACTCTGTGCTTAGAATGAAAGAGAATTCCCCCAAAAAACTTGAACAAAGAATTGTGTACAGACTATGCCCTACCACGTATGCGTGAGGGGACAAAAAGAAGTTGTATGAGCAAATCACCAACTCCATCAGCAACTTGAAATTTCAGATCCTTTAACTTCCACATGATTGATTCTGCAGCCTTATCACAACCCTTGTGATCTAATGGTTAATGCTGAAAATTCACACATCCATCGACTCACAACTTTATTGCCATAACATTCAGAAACAGGCTAAGCTTGGCTTGAATTACTTGACCTAATGTATTTGGGGACCTCTTCTTGAACATCTCTGGTGAGGTTAAGGTGTCTAAATGCCTGGTCAGAGAATTACCCTCAGGTCAGAACTGTTTCATTTGGAATGAAATCTTGTGTCTTGTGGCAATGGACCATGGAGCTCTCAAATGCAGCCTTTGCTCCCTGCGCAGTGACTTCCACAAATTCACACTGCAGAGGTTTAAGACGTTTTAACCCTACAGAAATAGTAATTTGCTGGGAGCGAGGAAGCTGTTCTCACCATATGAGAGGAAACTACACAGAATGACTGAACAGATACTAAACTCTTAGCCTGGGCTTCAGATTGTTTGCATCCTGACACCCTCAGTGAGCCAGCACTTCCACTGGAGTATCCACTAACACGTCTGAACAAATACGTTCATGTGACTGACCACATAAATAAATATTTGGCTGGCTTTCTCATTCCCAGATTTTTTTTTTCAACTCATCACCCTAATTCTACTCTGTAAACAAACCCCAAATCCCAAGTAGGGGTAAGAGGAAAATCTTCCAGCCGTCTGACACATACATAGCTCCTTTTGAAATTCTCAAGGACTTTGTGTTCTGTTTTGGGAATGTATAACTACTGATAAAACCAAACTCCTACAAAAGCAAGGTTTTTCTAAATCCAGGTTTATAAGCATTTCCTGACCCATAATTTGCTGTGCACAGCCAGCAGCTTTTCCAAGCATATATTGTACAACAAAGTAACAATGTTCAAATAATCCCCAATACACTTAAGTGTTTGGATGTAAACACACCATCTAAATATACATTATTAATTACTACTGCAAAAATGACTTCATTGAGCTATCAATGTTTCTGCATTTTCAATACTGCAGTGGAAATCCCTGATTATTGGCTGGCATTGTCTACTAGTGACTTATTTATTCCGGTCTCACTTAGTGGAGTTGCAGAAACTCAGCTGTTTTTTTTTCCCCTAATATTGAAACATGTTTTGAGCTAACAATGATACATTCTCTTTCTAGCACTCCCACCACTAAATGTGCTAGACCTGGCTGAAGTTCATAAATAATGACACTCACCCCACTTGCTGAGCTTGCTGTGTTCTGCTGCTGCTGCCCTGAAACCTGAGGAACACCCATTCAGTATCTGGCAGAGTAGGAAGGAATGTCCTGAGCAATACCTAAGAGTAATATCTCTGCTGATTTGCCAGGACTCCCAGTGCTTCTGGTCATTAATCTTTCTCAGCTGAAAACAGATGGGGCTATTAGGCAGGCTGGAGTAATGGGGGAAACTGGCAAGACAGAGAAGGAAATGCATTATCTTCTGGGTAGAACTGCACATAAAAATGAGAACATTAAAAATGTATTTTTCATATTTAATTGGACGATATATGATTATACCTACCAGAAAATAATGTGCAATGTGCTTTGTGCAGGGCATTTATAAAACTGCTCAGCTGTGCTAGGGCCTTATTTTCCCCTGTGGAGAGAAACAGCAGCTACGATTCTGACAAGGTTTTTGTGCTTTTCCCTCTAACACAGGGCTTACTATGCTGCAAGAGCTACTGCAAATAACACTACAAAGTGCCTCTGCTTGCTGCAGTAAAAGGAAAATGCAGCTTATGATTTACCAACAAACCACATGAAGCCAACCAGGTAAAAAAATGAGTACTTCAGGAGTAACACGAGCAAATGTCACATTCAGTCTAAGGTGATGGAACTGCAGGTACAGCTGCTGATTCCTTTATGCCATGGAGTCCAAGATGATGATTAAAAATAGAAAAATAACAGCAAATTGTAAAGTGGGACCAGACTGTGCACATAGGAAACTAGCAAGGCTGGAAGGAATTACTACAACTAAGGCTTGGAAAAAAACCTGACAGATACTAAGACCTATCCAGGATAAACAAAGACATTTTCTAGGTCTGCCAGATAGGCAAATGGTAGATGATCCTTAGCTAGAAAATGATAGGACGGAGACTACAGCCAAAGTTTTGAAGGTGTGTAGATATATATGTGTGGGTGTATATATATCTCTATTGTGAAAACAGAGAAACATCACGGAAATGTATCAGAAGGCTATTATAAGGTATTAAAAATGTGTTTTGCCCAAAACTTGAACTTGCAGAGCCTGTTACACTATAGGGAGAAGCATGAAAACAAAACAGGAGGACTAGTGCCAGGTAGCAGGTTCTTATTTGGAATAATAATTATGTCTGAAATTTGGTGCGATGTCAGAAGGTGCTGGAAAATACACAGTTCAGGCTTTGGGACTTGAAAAGTTTGCAGTGACTCCTAAATGTCAATGTTTTGTAGTTGAGAGGGAAAATGGAGACACAGAACAAAATGTGTCAAGATAAGAGCCCAATATTTGTAATATTTTATTTCTAATCCACTGATTAAGAAAAGGTGTCAAAACATTGACATTTAGGAAGGTTAAAGACGAAAATACCCTCAAAACCTAGTAGGGTGATATTCAATGTAAATTAAAAACAAAAACCTCTTTTCTTTTTAAAGAATCAGTGGCTCTAAATAAAAGGAATAGAAAAACTGAAATTCTCAGATTATAATAGAAAGGGATGATATATAGCCATGGAGTATGGTACCCCTTGGGTGAATGGAAGACAAAGACAAGGAAATGTTGATATGACTAAATGGGAAATTTTAGAAGTTATTCAGGCCAAATAGGAAACCTTCAGAGAATGGAAATAAAACTGTGTAAAGCTGAAAGGAAGGGATGTAATAGTTAAGATGGAGTTTGAGGAAGCTAAGAGGGAATTTGAAGAGCAAACAGTAGGAAGTCAAAACGGAAAATGAACACTTGCTCAGTACACCAAAAAGCAGAAAGTGGAGATAACCAGCAGGCCACCCCAAACAAGCAGAAGAAACAATTAAAGACAGTAAGGACATTGCCAAGAATCTAAATGATTTATTTGCATCAGTCTTCACCGAGAGGGTGCTGGAGTGGTATCTAAATGAGAGACTCACACTTTCCAAATATCAAAGATAAGGAGAGGTCATAGATTTAAGACTCAAGAGAGAAGTTGGTGGAACAAACCAATAAATCAAAGGCATTAAGTCACCAGGTTTATCTGCTATTTCTGGAAGATTTTAGGAGAAAACTGAGAATTAAGTAACAAAGTTCCTAGCAAATACTTACTACAGCAGAGGACTGGAAGACAGTCAGTGTTATAACTGAGTCGGGGATTTTTTTTGTTGTCGGTGGTGGATTTTTTCACGGTGTTGGAGGAGCCCTGGCAGTTACAGACTGATGTAATCCTAACTTGCTATCAGGTAAATTGTTTGAAATGTGCTAAAAACCCCCAAGCCCCACACCTCTCAAATATGAAGCACAGAGACAAACATGACATGACAGATACAAGTCAGTACAGTGCCTATAAGGACCAAAAAAAGGGACTCTTCGTACCTACTACCAATCTCTGAGCTGGTTACACCAGCCAGCACACCTAAGCCTACCCGGGAGGTCCCTCGACTCACTGTACAGTCAGACAAGTAGCCAATTATTACCTCCCTGCTCCCCCATCCTCATCACATGACCACTGAGAAGAGAATAATGAGAAGAATGCTGATAATGGTACAGCCAAATAATGTACAGGTTATGCTGCTGTAGGGCAATCCAGTCCATCCTTGGGCAACCTTGTTAAGCCAAGGAGAAATGTACCTCTGGAAATGAAAATCTTTAATACATATGGATCATAATGAATGGTGGTCACAATGAAGCTCTGACTGGAGGTTTTATGTAGGTACAGTGAGTATCAGCCTCTCTTAGGTCAGCTTTTGGGATCTTTCTGCACATTAGCTAATCAACAGTCTGTGTGCTGCAGGGTTCTTCTCATCCTCAACCAGCACAGTGACCTGTGCCTTTAATGGTAATACAGGACCTGGGGAGTTAAGACTTTGATGTTTTTAAAAGAATGTATCTTAGCCAGAACTGAGCACTGATTTCACTTCTTCCCATCTCTCTCCAGCTTTTTATGTAAATCTTTACACAAAACCATTAAGAACAGAAAGAAAAAGCTCTTTGGAAAATTATGCAGTGATATATTCTTATGCAGGCAGCACTCCCAAGGGAAAAAGTGAAAACTACACACAGCCTCCTGCCCCTTTTTATTTCTTGTCAAAGATATTGCCTTTTTTGGCTTTTCTTATATATACACAGAATGATGAACTGATATTTGTAGTTTAAATGTCTGGTTTAACTGCGTGGTTTCCACCGTAACAGAAAGCTCTCACAAAATGTCAGGTTAGAAATAAAACCAAGCTCTAGAGGGATGAGGTGGGGAGGAAAGTAGAAGGTCCAGTGGCTGAAAAACAAAATGGAAAAACGTGAGCAGAACGCAATGTGGATCCATTTCCCAGCTCAGGCAGTGGTATTGGTACATGTGGTTGTTTGGGGTTTGGGGTAGGGAGACAGACACATTTCTCACTGAGTTGTTTCTGCTTTCTCTATTAACATTGCAACAGAAATTACAAATAGCCCTGCAAGGGGTAGTGCACCTCATCTCTTCCTCCCATGTAAACACAACATTAATACTGAAGATAAAGAAAATGGCAAAAAGTCCAGTGTCTTGTTTTCTGCATTTTGCTTGTTAGGTTCCCGTTCGCCCTCCAGCAAACTCCTGTGTGTACCGATGTTGTGAACTTGACCAGTCCACATTCAAGCAAACACTCACTCAGATTCCCAACACATTCGTTTCTCCCCGTCCAATGGGGAGTTTATTCCTACACAGTTCTGCTCCTTTTAATTATAAACTCCTTTAACGAAGTAGTTCTGAGACCTTGCAGCAGGCAGCAGGAGAGCACCAAGGCTACTAGTTGCCTTTTTAGTAGTTTATATTCCCTGTTCAGCAAAGAAGTCCACTTAAAGCCTAAGGCCCAGTGCCTTCACGGATGGGCAGCACTGAAATGAGCCTACAAATCAGTATTCCCCTGGTACAATGTGCCTTATAGGTAAAATCCAATTCTTGCCTAAAAAAGATAAAGAGTTAGAGCCGGGCCCTTTATCTTACGAGACACATGTGAACAAGTTGCTCTGATGAAAACAGACCTTAAACTGACAAGTTTTGTTCACTTTTTGGTAGAGCTACTGATCTTCTTTACTGGACCACCAAAACTGAAGATGGCAAAGAAACACAAGGGAGATATTTCCTTGGCAAGGAAAGGAGCAGCATTTAGGACTGGGGCAAAGGCAGGGTCGGATATAGGGGATTTTCCTGATAAAACAATTAATTTGAGAATAAAAGACCAACCAGTATCATGTATACAACTGAATCAGTAACACACCTTCTCAGGAGTGCAGTATTGTATAAGTGTCCCCTGTGTTTTCAAGGCTAATTCAGACCTTTGGCTCATCCTGCATTAACAAGGTCATCCATGTTAACAGGGCCCCTGTGAAAGTTCACAGGTGAAGGTTCCCTTTTAGAGTAGTGCAGATTTGAAATTCACAGGACAGCGACCCGAAGATCTTCCTTTACAGATAAAAAGCATGTCAAATTATTAAATAGCAACATGAAATCCTATATTCTGAAGGTCTGTCTGTGCTCTGCAGTCAAGAGAGCAGAGTGCAATCCCAGCCCCTGCCCAGTCCCCACCTTCGGTGGCTTGGAGGGCGCCTGGCCGGCCTCACTCACAAACACCTCACGAATGCTAAAGCCGACAGGCCTGGGGTAGTCGGGGAAGGGATGAATGAGCATGGTCCGAAGACATGTCACTTCAAATTTCTACTGTTAGAACTGCCAAGTATGATATAAAAACGTAAAGTATTTCTCAGTTTGAAGTTTGAAGACCGGGCCCCAAACGCTGAGTGGCTCTCGCCTCGGTGTCCCTGTTGGCCCCGCCCGGGCTCCATGGTGCTAACTGTTGTTCTCTGCCGTGAGATATTTGAGGGCCGCGAAGCCGTAGTGGCGCGACATGTCCTGCTGGAACTCCTCCTTGAGCGTCTTGAGACAGATGCGGTATTGCTTGTTGGAGCGGAACTTGGTGATGTCGAAGCTGGGCGCGTGCGGCATGTGGATCATGTAGGCGTTGGGCAGCACCGTGAACTCGTACTCCTGCGGGACAAAGACACGGCTGTGAGGGGATCCCAGCCCTCCTGCACCTCCACAGTCAGACATGCTCCACCATGTAACAGCACAGTTTGTGTCACAGGCACAACAAACCCATCAGGGACTTCAAATAAGCTGCCTTTATCTTTCAAGCAGCTTTTTCTTGGTTTTGTGAAAGATCTACTTTCTCTTTTCATAAAATCATGGAACTGTTTGGGTTGGAAGGCACCTTTAAAGATAATCTAGACCAACCTCCCTGCAATGAGCAGGGACATCTTCAACTAGATCAGGTTGCCAGACCCCCATCCATCCCGACCTTGCATGTTTCCAGGGCCGGGGCATCCACCACCCCTCTGGATAACTTCCCCAGTGCTTTACCACTCTCATGGTATAAAAACTCACTTGTTTTAAAACATTTTACTCCATATTGATGCCTGAGATGGCCACCTAAAAACAGAGACTAGACAGGAATAAGGGAATAAAGGTAGGTATTTATTTGAAGGGCCTTCAAAGGTACACCCTGTAGAGTCCAGAGGCTACTCCCAAGATGGACCCCAAGTCACGAGTTCTTCACACTTTTGTAAGTTTTGTTCATTTGCATATCAGGGTTAATTCTCCAATTAAGACCTCAGTTAATGATGTGATTTCCCCCAAGTTTACCTCCCCTTTTAAGATTTTGGTTTACACATTTTGGGCCTAGGACAATCTGGGTGTCCTTGGACCACAAACCCAGAGAGGGTTTGTTATGTCTAACCAGCATGAGAGAACAGCAGCTAACAGGCCACAAGAAACTTCAGTTATACACTAGGCAGTACAGGATTTGAAAAATATAAAAGTTAAAACTTAAGACATCAATATAAGCCAAATAATGGGGAAAAGACATGAAAGATATACCTGAAGCCATGTCTGCCACATAGATTTTTCAGTAGTATGCTTGCAACAACACAGCTGTGACTACACAGCATGAGTTTTGAGCGTCCATGTAAAAACACGGCTTTGCCCCTACAAATTATCTTGCCTGGGATGCTAGAATAAGCAACATTTACAAAGGCAAAACTGCACGGCATCTGTTGCTTTGCCTATATACTAATATACTTACAGAGACAAAACTGTCCAAAACTATTTATAAATCTGAAATAAGGGGAGAATATGATATCATTTATAGGCAATGTGTGAAAATGAACCTGCTAATTCCATATGCTTTGAGATGTTTTTACGCAAATTAGGTTCTCCTTCACGAAGTTTGAAATACTGTGCTAACTTTTCTTCTCCTGTAAAACTACTTCTCTAATTCTGTTTATATCTGACCAAGTTCTTTGACAATTTTTGTTGTTAAAAAAATGATGGTTATTTTAAGTCTCAATTATTCCTATTAGATTCTTTCAATTTTTACAGGTAAATGTATGATCATGAGAGTGAAGCCAGAAAAAGTATGATGCTTATACAAGCTGAAAGTTCACTAGTGTAGGATATGCAACAAGCAGGTATCTTCTGCAAGGAACGGGGTAAGGGATGTGAACGTCATTATTCTGTAGCCAAGCAAAGTACCTTAACCCCTTTTTTCATATGGAATTTCAAGAAATCTGAGTTATATTGGATGCAAATTACAAAGAAACTTTGAAGCCTCCACAGGCAAATTTCCTATTTTCTCACACAGTTTCTACCTACAGCTGTTGCTGGATTGACTCATTAACCCTCTCTACAGAAGACCCTGGTCAGGGAAGGAACAGCCACAGAGCATGCTGGCTTTACAGGAAGTGGTGCTCAACTTCCCCAGGTTTGCAATGTCCACTCACTTGTAGATTTAGGAGTCTGTGGAGAGACAAAGAATATCTGCAGCAGAGAGGCAGAGTACTCCTAAATATTTTAGTAGGGAAACAGATTTATGGGAAAAAACACACTTGTGCTGGTAAACCTGACTGTTTCACCTGCAAGTCTTTTTTCATTTAACAACCTGTGATGAAGCCAGAGAAGACTGAAAGCCGCTGGGTTACAATGCTACCAGAATCCAAGTATTTGAGCTAGAGCAAGAACTGAAGCCAAATTACGATGGGAAAAATGAACAGAAGGCAATGTGGGTCCATTTTGCAACTCAGGCAGAGGTTGCCTTCATTTGGTGAGCCCAAACTACAGCACAGGCTGCAGTGCCTTCCCAGAGACACCCATGAAGCAGCAGCATGTGCTGGACAGCTGAGTGCAGATGCAGCTCCTTCCTCCTTATGCCTGTTCCCTGACAGTGCTAAAGTAGTAAATCTTTGTGCCAATTTACAATGTTGTCACACATGGGAAAGAGGTCCTCTGAGCTTCTGTTTGGAGTGAAAAACGTATAGCAAGAGCAAAATAATCTGATGCTCACAGGCAGAATTTATGTAGCTAGAAGATGCTTAGGACTAATGGGGAACCAAATGCAAAAACAAAGGCTGGCACCATGGAGTGAGGAGAGCTGATACACTACAAACTACAGAAAATGTCTCCAAGGGACCTTAAAACTACAGGCTGGAGCTGTAGAGGAAGATGCATCCCCCTCATACAATCTTTTCTTTGTTCTCTGTTTGCATCTCAAGTCTGTAATACTGCAGGTCAGGGACTGCCTACACTCTGCAGTGCAAACTGTTCAGCACAGCAGCGTTCCCATCCCTCTGAATGGCCTTCAGGCACAAAAAGCCTTATAAAAAACTGTGAGTCTGCTGCTAAAAATCCCCTCTGAAATATGCTGGGCTAGGGTCCTGGAAAATGGGATGCTCATGGTCTGCTTCCACAGTCACTGGAAAAGTAGGGAACGGTTTCCTAATGACCTCTGCCTATGACATGGAAACCTCTACTGAGAAGGCAATGCACCTCTGTGCCCACCTCCTAGATTACCAGTTCTTTAGATGGAGACCGGCATTATCCGTGTATTTGTACAGCATCCAGCTCAGCGGACACCTGCACGCTCCCAGAATAACAGTGACGATTATCTGCAGGCCACGTCCTGCTCTGAGGGACGGTAGTGGCACAGGCTCTTGGAAAGGGATCTGGAACAGACCTCTTGACAGACACTGCAGTTGTGAGGGGCACGGAAATAACTGAGAAGCTGCTCTGTCTGCTGGTAATGAAGCCACCCAAGCATCTGGCAGCAACCTGATCTGTGCCCACCCCAAAGAACAGGAAAGCCACAGGGGAAGGAACTGTGCCATCCCATGTCTCCTACAGGCTCATTTTGTGGGAGAACCTGCCAATATCCATGTTGCTACAGAGGAAAATGAAACTTCTTTTGAATGTGATAATGTATTCAAGGCCAGAAGAGCAAGAAATTCCCAGAGTTAATTCCAATCCAATGGTCATTTAAAATAATTGTGCCATGATTAACTGTGAAAAATGTTTCCACTTCCCACGTGTGAATCTCTGTGCTGGGCAGACACCTCTGAACAGAAGAGTTAAATCCTGAGTGCTACATAAGAGCCACCACTGGGAACATAAGCCTTGTTACCCATATTAACAAATAATAAACCATTACCCTGGCACTCTCCACAACTGATGGTTAATTGATTAGCGCTTGGAAAGTGCACTGGAAAATTACAGTGCTATAGCAGAGCAAAGCATTATTAACATTAATATAAGGGACAATTTTTTTTCTAGTCTTTAATAATTTTTCCTCAATGTAAGTCAGTACAAATTTGCTGGGCATGCCCTCGGCAAACAGAGGGCAAACAGTGGCTGCCAGCCCAAGGTGACCATGTGGTTTTGTAAGCAGAAGTAGAAAACAGCCTTGCCATACACGCCTGCACACAAATACACTGTAGCCCACATCCCAGAGACACAATCTCCCACTAACTTGCTCCAAGCCTTGTGCTACTGTGTTTCACTTAAGCTGGTAAGACTTGAGCAGAGAAGGATCCGCTGTATTCCAGATTCATAGCAGAAGCTATCACAGGAGGATAAAGATCGTAAAAATCTATTCTTCCAGTTAGCATGAAATGCTACTGGTTCAAACACTGGGATTGAAACCAAACTGAAAAAACCTACAACAAACCCAAACTAAAAGGAAATGCCATGACCCAGACCTTGCTGATTAGCACAGTGGGTAGCTCCCCATCCAAGAACAGCAGGGTGATGCAAATCCTGCCATTTCAGTGAGCAGCAGCACTGAGCTCCCATGGAGCCATAGTCACTGCCAGCCTCTAAGATCTACATTGGCAGCAGGGACCTTGGCAACTCTGAGAGCTCTGGTGCCAGTCTGGGACTCTTGAGCTTTCTCTGCATCCTTATTCTTATAAATTCTGCCCAGCAGCTTCATCCCAAGTCACAGATCCAAGAAGCAGGTAGCCCACGGCCCAAGTACCTGGATCCTTTAGAGTCTGCTCCACAGCCCCAGACTTTGGAAATGTAAAGGCTTTGGCTTTGCAGAAATGTGCTGTAAATCCCAGCCAGAAATTAAAGACGCTTGCCTTGAATTCACCTGAAGATTAGTTTTTGAATTCTAAATTAGCATTTGGGACTCACAAACCTCTATTTAACTGAAAAAAGTCCAGCTATGTCTACATGTTCCCTAGTAAGTGATGGGATTGGCAAAAACTGCTGCAATGCTTTGGTCAGGAGGAGAGCACTACAGGGGTTGTGCCTCTGCAAAACAATGACTTTCTAAGAACTGACAAATTAAATCAGACTCAGTTCTTCATTTAATACTTGACAAGCATTAAACTGGGTGTTCCCAACTCAAGAAGCACTCATTAAGGAACTCAGTCAGGCCAGATGAACACTTTGGTGATGCAAAGCACACCACCTTCCTACAGGACACGGATTTCATTGTAACAACCCTGCTGCAGAGCGCTGGGTGAGATACGCGCGTGTCATCTCCTCACCTGTGCATCCAGTTCCATGATGTGAGCTACTTTGTTCCAGCCAAATCCAACAAAGCGCCTGTCATACTCCGGGCAGTCCTTCCTCACGACGACGTATGGCTCAAAGTCTGCTTCCCACTCCACGCGGTAGGGGGTGGTGGCTGTTCGCCACTTGGCAAAATTTGTTGGCGCGTGCCCTTTCGTCCAGACGTGGTACCTGGAACAGACATAAACGGCAGGGACGTGGGGAGGCAATTAGGTAGAAAGCATCTTGGCAAGGCAACAGAATATTACCTGTTAGATGAAATGCTCAAAAATAAGGACATTAGCTTACAGTGCACATCATCATTTTCAGGACACGTTGGAGGCAATTTCTAGGACTATTTCCAGCATGCCTCCCAGAGCCCAATGCTTAAACACATCTAGTTGGTGAAGGATAGTGTGAAAACAGTACCTCATGCTAATGTGAGAAACAATTACACAGTACCCTGTCAGTTCATCTGCACTGCAAGTGCTGTGTCCTATTCCTAGCAACCAAGCAGCTGCATCGGTCGGTGCTCTAAAATCGGTGTGGAAATCTGCAGCTCAGATAAGGTCCCCTAAAATTAGCTTTTTCCCCACCATGGTGACATTCATGGTCTGTTTTATAGGCAATTTTATAATTTTCATGAGAGACACCTGCAGCTCTGGATTCATGTTCCATTTTATTAATTACAGTTATTACTATGGCAGGAACCAAGATGCATAATTACATTAATAAGTAAAATATTACATAAAGGCTTTCTGCTATAAGTTCCACTTTGTGGGGAGTACTCCTGTGATCCCCAGAAAGGTAATCAATTTGATTTACAGAAAAAGATCCTTTTATATTTGGTTAATCTTGTTTAGGTCACAGCAGCTCTCTTCCTAGCACAGCTTGAATGCACCCCATTAGTGCCAGGGTCAATGACTTTCTCACCCACTTATTCTAACACTTTTCCAAAAATCAATGAGACAAGCTCTTTCTGCAGATTCATAGGTTAATTAATGAAACAAAGGCATAGCAGGTATCTGTATTACAACACTGAGACAGATATGCAACAGAAGGGACAAAACAAATATCCTGCCAATTTGTAAAGTAAGGTACATTGAATTCAGAGGGATGACTCACATGCTAAAAGTGAAGGGATTTGAGTACTAAATATTGCAAAATTACAACATGACGTAATGTTTCCATCCCAGAAATTCTCATAACATTCTAAGCCATTACTAAAAACAGAAATATAAAATCATAGCCTAGGAGTTTTCATTTCGACATATTTGTATGGCTTGTAAAAGAGATTTAGAGGTGTTCAGCTTTGCTGACTCTCTGTTCAGGGCAGTGCAGGAAGACTGGATTATTAGGATGGCATTGGGGTCACAAGTAATGTATGGTCCTTTGTATGCTGCATTTCTAAACTGTAAACGGGTTGCATCACTTTCAGATATCTCTCCTGAGGACGAGCAAAAACAAAACCCTTCTGTATTAAAAAACATGAGAGTGAAATAATTCTCCAGAGATTATTAGAAAGCAGTGCCAGATTCACAATGATGCTTATAATCCTTAATGCCCTTTGGAATCATTACCAAAAAACCTATGCCTTTTCTTGGCCTCTTTTGGAGATGAGTGGCCAACCTACCCAGTCATTAATGTGCAGCTGTCTATGCTGGAAAAAAAAAAAACCAACAGTCACAATGTGGGGTTTAAACTGATACAGGATTGTGGAGGGTGCTGTATCTTCGAAAATCCTACCTCCAGCACATCGAAATTAATTATGATAATAATAATAATAATAATAATAATGACTGCCAAACACTTATGGAGTGATTTGTATCTTCAAAGCCCCATACAAACTTCGGTTAACTGAGAGATTCCTGCAGAGAAGCAGCCAAATGCTGCTGTTATTCTAGTAACACTCTCCCACTGATTTAAACATGGGTTAACAGGTTACTAATCTCATAAAAAGAATTCAATTTCTTTCCACCCTTTTTGGAGGTATCAGTGTACGCACCTATAACAGCTCAAGTATAACCTCAGTGAGTCAAGAGAGCAAACTATCAGGGAAAAGTAAATAATTGGGAAGAGACAATTAAGGGAAAATACGGAACTGAGGTTGCAGAGAAAAAAGAAAACTGAAAGGAAGGAGTGGACTTGATTCTACAAAACCAAGTAACAACAGAGATTATTTACTTGCCTCCTTCAGAGTGACTGATGTGAGCGCAAGGAAAGAGAAAGGCAAAAGGATGGCCAAGTTCTGGACAAAAAGGTAAATGAGCACAGGATGCTCAAATGAGGTGTGCACACAATAGTGACAGAGGAGTAATTAGACTGAAAACAAGACTTGTGAGAGGATTATGGATTACATACACATCTGTACATACAATATATATGGGTTCATACACAGATAATCTGCTGGAACTAGGTCTTGGTCAATGGCAGATTACGTGAACCGTACTGCAAAGAAAGATAAGCAGACACCATTCCATGGAAGTCCACAGAGAGGAAGCTGCCATTAAAGGATGAGTCGTTTCCAACAGACTTTACTATCGATGACGCACTTGTGAGAGGAAGTTTACTGTCTAAACTGGTCTTCCATCTCACAGGACAAATGAATAAATAAGTTTTCTGCTCAGGCCCTTCTCACTCAAGACTTAAATACACATTGAATTTTAAGGCCACACTCAATCTGCCTGAGTCCCTGGGGAACTTTGTGAAAATTGTGAACAACATGTTTTTCACTACGCTGGCTATTTTGACAAATTCAAACCAAGTAATTCGATCTCCCTAAAATCACAATGAGCTGCTTTCCCACGGTTCATGGAAAACAACTGGAGCACACCACATGCCTCCCTCCTCCACTTTGGATCCAATGTTTCATTTTACTTGCATTTCTGATTGCTTTTATTTTAAATAAAATGTCAAAACTATAGTAAACTTAGCCAAAGTTAGCAAAATAAAGTAGTTATTCTTCTCAGAGTGTTCTTCCTCCCTGCCTCGTCCCCCTAAGCTTCCTGTTTCAGTGAGAAAGATGATATGGTGAAGGAAAAACTTTGCCAGTTCTGTTCTCAGATGCTTAAACATTTTGCTGGATTGTGGATGCAATCAGTTAATTAGTTAATCAGTTGTTGCTTTTTATGTTTTCTCAATACGATGATGCGGTTTCCCCTGGGCCTGGATGTTTGTGGGCAGTACATTTGTGGCTCATCAGCTCCTACCCAGGCCCTGAGCAGGCACATCCTCGGGAGCACACTCACAGCCACCAGCTGCCAAGGGAGCCAGCGAGCTGGCACAGAGCCCCCGCTGTGGCAGAGGGTTTCACACAGCATACCTCGCCAGCCACAGATGCTCACTTGTCTTCTCTTTTCTTCTGCTGGTGGCTGAGGGATGTAATTGAGAGCCGTTGTGTACTTCTTAGCTGCCCAGAGGTAGAAAAGGTCACCATTTCGAAAAGAGGTGACAAAAGCAATTTCAGTGAAGGAAAGATTGTAATCTACGTGTGGTGTGAGGGACTGGGATGCTGCAGGCACTCTCAGCAATCACTGTCTCAGCAGTCCTCCCCAGCTCACTCCCACCCGCTCAGCGTCAAATTGCAGCATTATTAAAGCACCTTGAAGGTGGAGGTGGAAATTCTCAGCCCAGATCGCAGCTGCTTTGTGGCTGTTGATAGATTTGAGCAATGAAATGAGCCAAAACAAACTGGGGAAGCATTTGTAAAATGTATCCTACATTAATATGTACATCAGTTACAGACTGCATGTCCTCCAACTCTTATTTAACCTTGGTTTGGAAAAACTCCCACTGATGCTAAAAACATTTTTGCCTGAGTGAGACTTGAGAAAGGATTTGCAAATCCAGCTGTGTACGTAACACACCAACAGGCTCTATAGCTTGAAGCTGAAATCTGTAGTGGAAGGCTACCACTGTGCAGCTGACTGCTGGTGGAATGCAACATCTGAAAATCCTGAGGGTGTTATTTTCCACCGGAAGGACTTTTTGTCTCAACTATGGGAGAGACAGCTATTTTCTGTCAACAGATGTCTTGTTAATTTTTATGTCTTTTGACTGGTAAAAGAATGATGGCAGAGGGAAAGGTACTTGCTCTATCAGCATCCTTAAGTAATCTTCCAGAGGCATGCCTCTCTCCATCCCCTCAAGTTTCTATTTCAAGGCAGTCACTGGTAGAATTCTGACACTGATCAGAATTATGTTTTCCAGACTCACACAGGCTGTCTGCTATGACATGTGCATGCAATCATATGAGGGAAGGTTGGCTGCTGCAACAAGAGAGCTGTGTAATAAAGGGAATGGGGAAAGTGTGGGGAAAGCTCTAAAGTAAGAGAAGGATGGGAGAGGTATGATACTGAGCTCCTCCAGCCATGGATAATGCCTAGCTTTTTCATGGCTTTTATCTCTAGATCTCAAAATACTGCAAAAAGGAGAGGTGAACATTGTTATCTGTATTTCAGAGATGGAGAACGGAGATGTAAGGAAGCAAAGTGATTCGTGTAGCACCTCTCAGCAGGGCAGTAGCAGAGCTGAGAAGAGAACGTAGGTCTCCTAAGCCCCCTCTCTGTGCAACATCATAAGGCCATATTGTACTCTTCCCATCACTGAGATGCTTTACAAATGTCTGCTAATCAGACCTTACCACACGCACCCAAGAGATGGTTAACCCCTGGTAGTTGCATTTTAAAACTGAAGAGTCTCGCAGATAATAGAAGTGACTTGTTCACAGCCACAAAAGGAGTCTGCTTCAGAGAGGAGCTCCAAATTTAGGTATTCTTTGCTTCTTAGCCTCTAGTCAGAGTACTCTCTTACCTCTGCATGGAGGAACTCTAGGTATTTAAGCAACTGTTTCACACTTTAAAAGACCATAAGACAAGCCTGCGTTTGTTTTTCCTGTAAGGAAGAGAACCAATGAGCAAAGATATGTTGCTTTTGGTCACATGAGAAGACACAGCTACCCAGACAGTATTTGGCATCCAAATTACACGCACTTGAGTGTAATGGTCATGCTTGATTTTGAAACGGGATAAAAAATTATGAAAATAAAACACATTTGATTTAACAAGTGAAGTCCTTCAGTAGAGGACTGTAATATGAGATAAAATGCTGAGCTTACAGACAGAATATATCCACATGATTCTGTTCACTGCCTCTCTACGAAAAGGGCAAAAAATTCCAATAAGTTTCTTAATGCAGCTGACAGTGAGAGAAGAACCAAATATTCAGAATAACATCAAAACGAGAAATAATTACCACAGATTCAAGAGTACTTTCCA
This sequence comes from Platysteira castanea, assembly GCA_013397175.1. NCBI lineage: Eukaryota > Metazoa > Chordata > Aves > Passeriformes > Platysteira > Platysteira castanea. Next base: position 1,202,874 of record VYXC01010500.1, on the reverse strand, counting down.
TTACCTGAATGTAAAGAGGGTTCCCATGTCCAACATAGATAACAGCTCTGCTTTTGACTTGGGGAAGGAGAGGCGGTAGCGTAGGGTCTCAAAGGCAGGTACAATCAGAGCTTTCTTGGTGTTAGCGAGGTCTAGCTGGATGACAGACTTCCTGGCAAAGAGAAACAACAAATAAAAGCAGGAAAGTTTTCAGCTAAGTAAATCACTGGGCTTTTCAAAATAAAGTGCAGAGAATGGGCAGTTAGATACTGTAAATATAACTACGGCCTGTATCTTTTCCTACAGGTGCTTCATATTTTCTTCTGCTTTTGGTCTGCTGCTCTAGGAGCAGGGAGAGAACAGAATTCCAGATGGGCTTGTACATTTGACTTATCAGTGCTGCCCTGACAGAGACTGTTGGCAGCAGAGAAGAGCTGTACAGTGGATGGACTGGGACGCCTCTCTTTCTCCTTCCTCCAACTGCAAGTTGTCCAGTGCAGAGACTGTTTTGGTGTGTGCATGTGTGTGCACATATGCATTTCACACAGCAAGGCTCTCTTCCAGGCAGGGGCCTTGGGACAACTGTCGCAGCAGAGGGGCAGCTTAGCAACCTCTCATCCTGCTGGCCAGAAGTGTTCAGTCCATTCTTTTCTAACAAACTAAAACTCAAAGAAAAAAAGTTACTTTTCCATCCCCAACTGAATCTTACTATGCCTGTCATTAGAAATAACTCTGTCTCAATTTTCCTTTCATTATCTCCATATTTCATACCAGAAATATGTCTCTCTCTCCCTGTCAAAGCCAGTTCCCCTTAACAGGATTCACTGCCCTGACTTTTATGTTACTGCAACAAGCAATCAAGGACAATGTTGACAAGCAGCAAACTCTCTACAGCCTTTTAAGTTGAAGGAACTGGGATCACTGTCCTAATAACAGAAGGACCAAACAAACCATTTTTCTAGGCTGAGAATACCTACAATTCATTTATACTGCTGTCAGAGAAAAAGAAGATGAGCATGGCTACTTAATAAAATCTGAGTTTTAGGGAATTCATACTGCCCTATAGGCCTGTTCTATAAAAAGCAATCTGTTCTCAGCTCCTTACTGCAAAGTTTGCATTGTTTAAAGAGCCCCTGACACATTCCAGTTAACTTTTCACAACTGAAGGATTTTAACAGCTTTGTACTTTCTTCACTAGCTTCTCCCTCACCATCACTAAAGGCCAAGATATCTGCATGTCAAGAGATGACTCCTTCACAGTCAGCATTTGTGACCCTCCACAGCTGTTGAGCAGTGCCAGTATACAGTCTTTTTGATGCTTTTAAATGTTTCTTCCCTTTCACACTTCTCTGAGAGCAGGGGATACTAATATAGTTTCTCTTCCAAAACTAAGGCTTTCTGGTCTCTGTGCAATCTATCAGCCTTGAGCAGTACAGCTTTGGGGATTCAATTCTAGGAAGGAGCAGGTAACATTAGTAGTGATGCTCAATCCTTTGGGCTCTGCAAGGAAACAGCAGCTTCCATTTATGGCTGTTACTATAACTTTGTTTTATGGAGAGCTCAAAAGGCCCATGCAAAATTCAAGGCCTTGCTGTGCTTGGCACTGTCCAAGAGTAGGAAACAATACTGCCCACCAAATTTTACAGTCTGAAGCTAAGCAAAGCTGAAGCAGGCACAGCTATCAAGCACAAGTAGCAGCAGAAACTGTCAGAACAGAGCAACCCGTGTTGAAACTAGTGTTGAACGTGACTTCTCTAAGATATGGGATATAACCCCAAAAATGTTGTCTATATGAGCAATCCTTTCTGCACGCTCCCTGCTGCTCTTGTTACCTGCAAATTTCATACAGCTGTCAATACATGACAACTATTGGAAGGAATAAATGACAGTGCCTTCATGAAGAAATCAAAAGGCAGAGGGAACAAACTGATAGAAGAGCCTGAAATCACTTGCACTGTCAAAGGTCAACATGAAAAGTGAGGTAAGTGAAGAGAAACAGAGGTCTGGAAACAAGATGCTTGAAATGCGTACGTCAAACACAGAGTACTGGTGGAGATACTTCCAGAGTGAAATAAAATAGCAGGATATTCTCTGCAGAAATATTTTCAAGAGATATGTGAGCATCTGAGGTGCATCTTGGTGTGGTGGGTTGACCTTGGCCGGACACTAAATGCCCACCCAGCTGTTCTCAGCACTCCTTCTCTGTTGAATAGGGGAGAGAAAATAAGATGGAAAACAACTCGTATGTTGAGATAAGGCAGCTTACTAAAGCAAAACTGAAAGGCTGAGTGTTCACCAACAAAGAGAAAAAGAGAAGATTTTATTTTCTCCTTCCCATCAAGTGATGTCTGGCCACTTCCAGGAAAGCAGGGCTTCAGCGCACATAGTGGCTGCTCCAGAGGCAAACTTTCTAAATAACGAATGGCCTGCCTTCCTCCTCCTTTTCTTAGCTGTTATATCTGAGCTGACATCATATGGCATCCCTTTGTTCAGTTTGGCTCAGCTGTATTAGTTGTGTCTCCTCCCCAGATCTTGCCCACTCCCAGCTGGGGGGCAGGATGATGGACAGACAGCACTGATGCTGTGCCAGCACTGCTCAGCAGCAGCTAAACAGTGGGGTGCTATCAACACCTTTGCAGCTACCAATGCAAAGCACAGCACCGTGAGGGCTGCTATGGGGAAAGGAACCCCAGCTCAGCCAGTACAGGTGGTAAGGTCAAAGTGGAGGGGCTCTCCAAAACGGAGCTGGGAGTTGAGACACTCAGACAAGAAGCCCAGCAGCACTGATGTCTGAGTGGAATCACCTGCCCTTGATGTGGACTCGGTGACATAAAAGACAGATGCAAAGGGAAGAAGGAATCAGTGCTGACATCCAGATGTTGAACCTGAGTGACAAAGGACAACAGAGGCCATTTAAACTGTGATAATGGCAAGGAGGACTTGGTAGAGGAAAAAACACCTTCCATTTTCATCTCGTAACTTGGCTGGTGGTCTGCTTCTTGGACAACCAGCTGAAAATCTAACTTCTTTTTCTCATGTTTTGAGTGGAGGTGCTCTTTGTTGGCTGACTGGTTCTGTTACATTTTGAATAGGAAAATTTTCACTGTTGGTGTTGCCAGCTATGTGGAATATAATGTAGGGAATATGCTTGCTTATTTTGCAAGCAAAACTATTGGTGAACCATGTAATTCTTGCACTATCCTTATGAGGGCTGTTTTTTGGATTCAGTAGTATTGATTCAGGACCCACTTTCCTTTCTTGTCCTTTTCCCCCAAACCCCAAAACAAGGATTTATGATTACGAAGAGCTCTCTTTGTGCTAGAGTTGTCCAGGAAACCATTTCCCAGGTATCTTTGTGTTCAGACCTGATGTGTGTCATTCTGACACAGTGAAGGTTGGGTTGAATTTTAAAACTAATCAACTGTATTTTTCACAAAGCAGTGAAGAAATGAATCTTAAATCACAAGAGTCTCCTCACGGGTTGAATGAACTCCAGCATGTTGATATCAATCTTCTCATCTGCACAGTTCTTTTCAAAAATTAACACAGAATTCTCATCCTCATGGAAGCAGGTAGTAGTATCATTCCCATTTCTGGAGGAGAGAAGCTCAGACACAGAAACGTTAGCAAGCTAATCCTAAAGCACTGTACTCAGGGGAAAAAAAGAAAAAAAAGAGTCCATTAACTCAAATTTGCTTCCACCATCAGGACTCGGTAAGGGGTTGGTTGGAGGTAATAAATATGGCAATCACTGAGCTTGTGGTAAGAATTGGAGAGTTGTCAGCCCACTGCCAAATTCATTAGAATGCTCTTCCTCTCTGCAGAAGCAAAGAATTCATAGACTACAAAGGCAACCAACAAAAAACCCCCCAATAAGCACAATCTGAACTATTTCCCTTGCTGAGATGCAAAAAAAAAAAAGCAGAACAACTGCACAACTCATGTTGTAGGGGACAAGTATAAAACCTGTGGATGGAGATTGGATGCTGCGTCCCAGTTCATGCTCAGTGTGTCACTGGAAGCCAAGGGCACGTTTTACACAAATGTGTCAGCAGAGAACTTTAATGCTAGCTATGACATCTGTAGATAAGCAGAGGGATGTCTAGATGTTTTATGTTAGAAGTCACTGCAGGATGACCCAAGCACCTTACTTGCAGCAACTAGAAAAAGCCTTTACCTCTGGGGCAATGACAAGATGACCTCAGTAACTACAGTAAACAGGAAATCTTTGAATGACACATTTCTTTCCTTTTGCACTTCACAGAAGACTAAGGCAGGACTAAAAGGGTGTTTGATGGAGATAGAAACACTGAAATGGTTTTATTTAGCAGCTGTGAAAAAGCTCAATTAGCACAAATTTAAGTCCAAAGCAACAGATAAGTAAAGGGATAGGTAACCACCAGCTCCATCAGCTTCTCCTTCAAAACTGGTTGTAACCTTTCATGTACGACACCTTCAAAATATCTTGAAAATATTTTTCAAAATTCCCTTCTTTCTGAGAATACATTATCTGCAGAGAGACAAGATGCAATATATGTAAATCAGCAAACTTTCAGTGAGAGGGACTTGCCTGGCTTATCCTGTTGAAAGCAATGCCTGAAATACCACACTGTTTCTATTTGTTTATGGTTGTTCTATCTGAGGAAATGAGGATGAAAATGTTTTATGTCTCTCTAAGAAACAATTGCTGCTATTCAGACAGATAGCACTAATCAGCTATTTGCAGAGGCAGTGGGAACAGTCAATGCAGAAAGACACAGGGTATCCCTATTTAAAATAATCTCAGTGCACCTCCCTGCTACTTTGCTTAGAAAAATCATTACTGAAGAAGCAACAAAAGCCTCTAGTCTTTACTAAGAAAAAAAAAAATCCAATCACTTTTTAAAGAGCTGGTAGTAGCAGATTAGCAACTTCAATGTTCCCAGGCAAGAGAGACTCACAGTCAGAGTTAAGGTGGTACGGGCCTTAAAAAAGGCTGGCAGGGTAACACAAACTCTCAGATGCAACAGCCCTCAGAGAGAATCTCTTTTTTTTTCCTGAGACATCACCAATGGTGGCATCATGGTGCATTTCATTCTGTAATACAGTATCATCCTATGAGAATTATTTCTGTGTTGTCGTATCTCAAGTAAATGGTGGTACATCATTCTGTCTTCTCTCCCCTCTTCCTCCTTTCATTGCTGGCTCCCATCTGTGCACTGTGAAGCAGCATGGAAGAACAAGTTCCTTTTTTAGCACTAAATGCCAGTATCAACAGCTGCCATCCTTACTGTGTCCGGCACCGATCTGTAATGTAACAGTATGCAACACTAACATGGAAGAACAGAGAAATGAAGAACAACTCTTCCTCCACATATCTAGGGATAGCTAACGTGTGCAAGGGACAGAATAATTTTGGAGTGCTCATATCACAAGTTGAAACGACTTCAACAAAATAAGAGGGAAACAAGCTGACACAGTGTGTTAATACTTCAATGATACAACTGGAATTCAGCATCTTGAAAGCCACAGAATGGTTTGGGCTGGAAGGCACCTCTAAAGGTCATCTAGTCTAACCTCCCTGCAGTGAGCAGAGACATCTTCAACTGGATCAGGTTGCTCCGAGCCCCATCCAGCCTGACCTTGAATGTTTGCAAGAAAGGGGTGGCCACCACCCGTCTGCACAACCTATACCAGTGTTTTGCCATCCTCATTGCAAAAAACTTAATCCTTGTACATCATCTAAATCTACCCTCTTTTAGAATAAAACCACTCTCCATTGTCCTATCTCAACAGGTCCTGCTTTAAAGTTCATCCCCATCTTTCTTATAAGTCCCCTTATGTATTGGAAGGACATAATAAGGTCTCCCTGGAGCCTTCACTTCTCCAGGCTGAACAACCTCAACTCTCTGATCCTTTCCTCATCTGAGAGGTACTTCACCCCTCTGAATACTGAATCTGGCCCTGTACGTCTTACTGAGTTAAGCCAGAAATGAAGAAACTCCTCTGTAGGTTTATGATACCAGAAGGCATATTTTCCTTTACACTCCAAAGCCCCGGGCTTATGAACTGACAGGGAACACCTACAGGCAGGCCCTCACTGGAACACTTTGATCAACTTTTACCAAATTAGAACAGAGATGAAAAGCAAAACTGGTCAGGATAAAGGAACTGACATCCTCCTGTCTGGCCACAGGGTGTCCTCCTTGCTCTATGCTTTGGCCTCAGATGACCGGCCTCTGCAGGGGAAAAAGGTCTTTATTAAAGAAAAGCTCAGTTAATGGATCAGAAGTCTGTAGTTTGCTTAGCCCAACCTGCTCACATGCAGTATGATACAATATACACTGATGCTACTCCTCCCAGTCTCCTTACAGCAATTATTTTGCCTTGACAGATACTGGCATTGCAGTCCTGTTTTTGAGCTGGTTAGACTCATCACCCTCTTTTCAAGATAAGGAACTGAATTAAGAGTGTGTCACACGGACAACAAGTCCAGTAATGCTTTGCATGTTTTTTCTGTCACTGACATTAAGAACCAGAGATGTTTAGAGAAACTGCCTGGTTCACATCTCTGCTAATAAACGATACTCTTGGACATTTAATTTAAATACTTAACCCAGTTCAATTTTCAAATTGGTTCTTCTGTAGCTCTGAGGGGATTATTCTAATAACTAATGAGGCACATTTTCAGACCTCGGTTTTTTCTTTCATAACCACATTGCTTCACTTTCAGTTACAGTCCCTTCTTCTACTCTAAAAATTCTTCTGCCTTGCTGGGCACTGTCACACCTCAAATATTTATAAGCTGCCATTTCCAGATCTGCTCAAACTGCTTTGTTTTGGGAGTACGTGAGAAGGGTGGGGTGTGGAGAGGCTGGAATTGAAATTCTCTCACTGTCCATTACCTGAGGTACTCGTAGAGTCCATACATGGGCAGGAAGTCGATGTCAGACAGAAACATGTATGGTGTGCTGATGTGCTTCATGGCCACATTCCTGAGCAGGTTCACAGGGTAGAACTGCCCCTCCTTGTACACGATGTGGTAGCCAACATTGTGGCGGCTCATCAGGACTTCTGAGCCCTGAGCATAGCGCAGGAATTGCTGGGCTTCTGCATCAGAAAGGTAGAGTGCCAGGCTGATGGGACCTTCCCAGTGTTTGCAGATGGCTTCAAGCATCTGGAGCCTGAAAGAGGAAGGGTGAGAGTAAGAAATTTCCCTGTCTGGGGCTCTGTGCCTGGGTTCACCTGATAAAATGCAGATATCTTTCTCTAAGTGAGACAGATTGGGGACACTTTATATGCTGTGGAAAGCAGTAAATATTTCTACAGTATAATTCTTTATTTAAGATGAGAAGTTGAGGTCTCCTCCTGGACAGATGGACTGCACCCTGGATGCACCTATTTTACTAAATCCAAGGTAGCCTAAGACGGTCCTAGATGAGATATACACATCCACAACTCAGATACCTAAAGCACCATCATTTTCTGTCTAAAGCTTTGATGCTGCAGGAAAACTTACACGGGTAACAGGACCTATCTGATGGGAGCTTTGAGGAGTTGCAGGGATCTGTCCCTGTGGATCTACTCACAGGATAGGGGCCTCACAAACTTCAGCAGTGTCTAGTGCCCAATTCACATTCCAGGTCAAGCTATTCCCACACAGCAACACACTACAGTGCTCTTCAACAAGCTTGTGGAGGACAGAGATGTACAGACCCACAGATTGTTTTACCTCCTGGTTAGGAAAACCTTCCCCAAATTTTTCAAGGCAGCTAGTCAGATCTTAAAGGCTGTTATAAGAGACAGGTCAAGGGGATACTGACTTAGGTGAACATGTGCATTAACTAGAAGGCAGCTCACTGTCAGGGAAAAGGACAAAAGGATGACACATCGATAGAAATGGGATTTACTATTAGTAGGGAGTAGGGAGAGGAGGAAGGACAGATGTGGCATTGCTGTGGAATAGCAAAAGAACATTTCAAAGCCATCATTAAAAGTACTAATTTGTGTATGTTTTAGCACTACCTCAAATTTCATTAAATCATTTTTTAACAGGTTGTATTGATGTATATTTTTAAAAAATTCCAGCAGTTACAATACTATTGATGAAAATGACAATGAAAGATTTCATACACAAACATTATTCAAACCCAACCTGGTCAAAATCATTTAAACACTTTGGGTAATTTATTGCCTAGAGATTGAGATGTGTCACCCTATACAGCAAGGACTGACTACAAAGCTTCTTGATTTAATACAAAGGGAAATGACCTATGCAGCCTAGACAAATATTCTATTAAAAACTGGGAAGAGTAGATGATGCAAAATTATTATCTTCACGCCCTTCCAAATCCACATTACTGAATTTTTCCTATTAATATTTATACAAAACACAAGAAAAGTTTTCTGCATTATCATAATCTGAGAAAATAATTTCCCCCTCCTACTATCTCCCTAAGATTTGCAAAATAAAGGAATTATATACTCATACCAGTAAACACACAGCCTGACTAAACATTAATAGCTTTTTCCTGCGTTTCTGAGTGATTGTGTATGATACCAAGATGATATAATCATTTTTTCTTAGATATGAGATACTACTTTACTAGACTACACTTGGTACATCATTTTCTTTTTATCTGTTATTGAAACAAAGGCTATTATCAGTCTGAAACATACAGCTGAATTTGAAACACAAATCAATATAAAAATATCTAAAAGGTATGTAAGGGGTCTAGACTTTTGATTACACAAATAATAAATAGGGAAAAAATACATTTTTTTTGCCTTTTTCCAACATAGTGGAAACCTGTTTATCTGGAGACTCCAATCTGTCAGCACTCAAATTTAGGGCATCCTTTTAAAAATGGAAAACTTGCCTAGTAAAAAATGCAGCAAAATTCCTTTTAAGGACTCCACGCAGTGGACAAATGGCATACATAACATATTTAAACAGCGCACCTGATAATGCAAAGCTTTTCCTGATACTGAAGTGGAAACTGGGTTTTGGTGGCACAAGTTCCCAGCTGGACACCTTAGTACCCTTCAGAATATTCCATTTTACTGTGCTGTTCTCACTGACAGGCTCTACTTCCATAAATATGATACAGGAGCTGCTAGGTGATCCTCCACAATCTGCTTTCTCTAAGTTGTTATGTCTCCTTTGACCACAAAACTTTGAATTATGAATTTCTAAGCACAACATGACCAACTTATTTTGGGGGTTTTTTTAGCCATCTTGAGGAATGTGTTCTCTTAAGGACTCTAGAGAAAATAAATCTACTGCTGTGCTGCATAATAATGAGATCATCATTTAGTTGGTAAATTTTTTAAAGGTCTGTTCAGCTAAGTGAATTTTACTGCAATTCAATTGTTCTGTGAGATTCTTTATTTTTATTTTTCTTCTTAAGAATACTCAACTGATTTCCAACTCATTCTCGCTCAGATTTCAAGCAGTGTATTGCTAATCACGTCTTTCCTTTTCCCCACTCTGACCTCACATTTTTTTAACTCCTACTCTGATTTCTGAACCCCAGGCAAATACTGAGCTTTTAAAAAGGCTGCCTAGCCAAAACATGTGCATGAAAATCACAGTGAAGCAACCAAGCCATTATTCAAGGAAACGCCACATCAGTGCAAAAGATGACAATCACCCAATAATGAACAACACTGAACAAAGGCAGTCTCAAAGCTTCCATCTAAAGACAATAATGTTAGCTCCTAAACTGCATCCCTCTCTTCCATTCCTCAAGGCTACGGGACAGGCAAACCTAAGTCTGTCATGACAGTCGTGTTAATCTCACCTCCAACAGGACTATGGGAGGTGCTGGGAGCTGTTTTTTCACTTTTCCTTACCTCTGATAATAATTTCAAAGAATAATTCAGGAATGTAGTGTACAGCACACTGTTTATGTACATGTCATCTTACATCTGAGGCACTATTCTTAAATGTCTACAGTTGTGCAGGAGGAGTCGAATAAAAATGGTTTAAAGAAGATAGAAAAAATAAGGCAGTAACTGAAAGATGTGAAAGAAAACAAAGCAGCTAAGCAGTTCTTTGGTATAATATTATTTATTGATTTTAGCTGAAAGAAAGTATTTCCAACTCAAATCAATAATTTATAGCAACACACCAGTGAAGGAGGGAAGATTTTTCCTGTGCAGTACCAGGACGGCTGTTCTTCCTGAATAAAAATGTGTGGTTCTGTCTATCAATAAAAACATGTGCCCCAGTGAGGATCCAGAAAGGGAAACAGATGCTCAGACTTTGCATCGGTGCCAGTGAATCCGCACTGAGCCCCAGCTCATTCTTTTTAATTAAATTCTGGGGGGAAAAATATACCATGTGCACACACCAGCTTTACTAATTTATTGTGGCACTCACTCAGGCTCTGGCTTAATTTATTTCTTTAGTTTTTTACTCAAACATTTGCGAACACTTAAGAAATGCTTCCTCAATTAAAAATCAATAGAACAGACAATGATGTGCACAGCAAAATCATAACACAACGTGCAGTGCTGAGGCACCAGGGGAACAGAACACCCCTCATTCATTTCTGTTTATTTTTAAAACATGCTGTAAATATTTGGTTGATCTCAATTCCTGTAACCCTCCTGGAAAACTGCTGACCTCCTCCTACTGTAGCAGTGGTGTCACTCACATACTGTGTTATATTCTGGATGTGCTATTCTGAAGGAAATGGTCAGTTTCTGGATAATACTCAAGGAGTTCTGATTTGTTTTGTAACCCACTCTGATAGCAATAACTACAAAGTTTGGACTAGATTTGAACTAAGAAGCTGGAGGAAAAAAAAGAGAATGGGCAATTACAAAATTTCACAAAGCTGGCTGATCCAGACTGCCCTTTCAAGCTTCTGAAAAATGACAACTAATTGCAATGGTGGGAATCTGAAAGGTACAGGTGGAACTTGTCACGAAATCGATTTTTTCTCCACGAATGGAATACCAGTTAAATTCCACTTCACACCAGAACTAAAAGCTGAAATGTTCTTCTGAGAATCAGGATTTGGATAAAGATGCAATGACTCTGCTCAGATGGAGATTTCTCACTTCACACTTGCACAGTAAAAAAAAAGTATAATTTTCAACTTCCTAATTTGAAACTAGAATGTTTAGTTCTGATTCCTACTGTAAGAAAAATCACTAAGTGAAATTTTCTGCAAGGAAAATGCCAGTGAAAGCAAAACTAACATCCTCTAGTGCAGAAAAACACATGCAAAAACTTGGGTCAGCTACGACTGCTTGCCTAATTCTACTACAAACATCTCTTGTTTTTTCTAAGTTGCTGCAAAACTCCATGAACTAATAATGCTTGACAATCCAAAAAAGCAACAACTCCTACAGCTCCAGTATTCACCCTCTCATGAGCTCTACTCATACAGAGAGTAGTACAGTGTGTGCACTGTACATACAAGATCCAAGTTTCTATGAAAGTGCATTTTTTCTCTCTCCAAAGCATTCCACAGTTAGATTTCCCTGTAATAAAACACTGTCTCACGCTTCCAGATGAACAGGAGGTGTTCCCTACCTGTCCATGGACAGTTGTGCCACCAGTGTTACATCAGTGTTGTCTGAAGCAGGCTCGTACTCGTAATGGAGAAAATACAAATGAGTGCGATGGACGGTGAACCGTTCCCGACGGAATTCATAGCAGAGGTCATCCTCGTCCAGCTCGGACAGCTGCTTCTGGAGCTGCAAGGAAAGAGTGGACATAAACATCATTTCCTTGTATTTATTTGGCAAATCAGAGAGAACCAGGAGCTGGGAACTTGCAGAATGATTCAATGAGGAATGGAAGTGGAACATTCAGAGTAGCAGGGTTTTCCTGTGCCTCTTGTTACTGTACAAGAGATTAGAAGAAAGGACTTGCAAGTAAATTCATAACACAGAGAGGACATTGTATTATGGTCTGTAAATTCTGTGTATTACCTGTATTACATACTTTCAACATCCAGACTAGCCATAAAACAGTGAACTATCACAGGCTCAATAATCACCAAGCTTCAGAGTCAATGCTCCAATGTGATGCATAATTTCATCCTTACCAGAAGCAGTGTTTCACACTGGTCACAGACATACTCCACTAGACAACACCCAGCAGCAGATTCAGCACTGAGAGATTCCCATTCTGCTGCCTCTGCTGGAGAACAGTACCTGCTGCTACCAGCATAGACAGACAGCTGTAAAAGTCATGTCTTTAACTGATCATTACTCCTTCTCTTGAGAATGATGTTCATTTTACTGCAGAGGTACCAGAATTAAGCTTATACTTTTAATGGGATTTATGCTTCTGGATACCTAGTTTGAGAAATCTGGAGGATGGTAGATAACCTCTTGGCTCCCTTGAAAACCAAGCCCCTTCAAAGGCAAAATGGGCATCTCTAAGCAATCTAAACCCAAGTCTCTTAGACATGTAGCTTTAAGAGAATAGAAGTTTAGCTCTGGACAAAGGTAGAATTGAAAAACTGACCAAATACCTATGCAGCTGACCAATTCCATTCCTGAACTAAATACTTTGGGGGTTGGAACAGTTAAAAGGTCCCTTCCAACTAAAACTACTCTACGATTATACTATACCATGATTTTAAAACCAAACATCTAGCTAGGCTATTGAAAATACATTAATTTAAAAGGAAAAAAACAGTCATACCTGTAGTAAAATGTTATGAAGATGAAAAATTTTTATGGGCTTAACAAGTGAAATTGAGTTCAGTATCTATTGGTCTAAAATGCAGGTTACTAATAAAGGTATTGTTTTTATATTTAATTTCTTAAAAGCATTCTATAAGAAGAGTAGTCAGTTAGCAAAATATTCATCAGCAAATGAGAAAAATACTCAAAGGAATTTTACAAATTTTGATACCAATCACAGAGCACCTCTATTTCATGAAAAACTATTTCATTAAAAAGTTTACTGAATTATAGACATATTTTTGTCTTACTCAGAATGATTAAAGTAATAGTTTCACCATCTTGAGGAGAAAAATATGGAAAATGTAGGTATTTTTTATTCTACTACTGTGTTAAGAAGAGCTGTTGTTCTTGGAAATATACACATAATGGTTGCCATCCATAGTGCTTAAAACTGAATGTTTTCCTGTGAAGACTGATGGAATAATTCCTGGTATTTTCCTGTACGTCACTTCATAATCTTCTTCTGAATAATGGAAATACCTGCTTCAATTTCAATGAGTTTTGGATCAAGCTGTCATTCTTCTCTGCTATTGTTCTTCACAGATCTTAAAACACCCCTCAAGAAGGACCGCTTTTAGAAAGACAAGAGTCTGAATCTTGACAAATCTTTACTCAGACAAAACTTCTATTGATATCAAGATCTCTTTTAGGTGGAATAGAAATCAAGAGTTCTTTTACGTATCCTTGGAGTTCCATTCTTTCTGCTTTACAAATCATCATTCAGCTGAGCCTGCACTCTATTTTCTAAATCACATTCAAATAATATTTGAATTAAACTCCATATTTACACAATGACTAGAAAGTGACTCGTATCTTTCTGTTTCTTTCTTGAAAAGGGAAATTAGTGTGCCCTTAACAGAATTATTAAGGAGATGACTGAAATTTAAATGGTTAAAACACTAGCAATGCACATTTTAGGGGTACCTTACTATCCTTCTGAATGTACAAATGACCAGACTAGAAGACTTTAATTGCACAGCAGTTATTAATCATGCAGTCACTGAATAATTATCAGATTGCATTTGGGTTGAAAGCTAAGAGGCTATAAATACTTAATTATGAGTTCAAGAATAACATTTGGAGCTAAATAACGGCTTTGTGCACTACTGAGCCCTGTGTGGGAGAAGAGGAGGAGACACAGCTTCTTAGGAGTCCCACCTTTTTGATGGTGAAACTCGCCAAATCATAAAGTTGGTGATGGAGGTGAAGGAGAACAGCAAACAGCAGAAGATCCTTCTGCTAAAGGGAAAAGGAAATCTTGCTTTTTCCACGACATTTTGTAGGGTCAGGGTTTTGTTTCGGTCCTTCCTCCTGTCCCAAGAAGGGCAATAAAGCTGGTGATGGGTCTAGAAAACATGTTTTATGAGGAGTGGCTGAGGGAACTGGGGTTATTTAGTCTGGAGAAAAGGAAGCTCTGGGGGACCTCATTGCTCTCCACAACTACCTGAAAGGAGCTTTTAGTTAGGTGAGGGTTGGTCTCTTCTGCCATTTCTCAAGTGAAAGCATGAGAGGAAATGCCCTTAAGTTGTGCCAGGGAAGGTTCAGATTAGATGTTAGGAAAGTTTTTTTACTGAGTGAAAAAGAGTGAATCAGGCTCCATCTCAGGAAAAGTAGTCTTTGAAGCCAGGCTGGCCAGAGAAATAACTTAGCCTTGATCTTTCAGGTCTACTTGTCTAACACATTTCTATGAGATGAGGTGTTTTGTATCCCTGTGACAGATGATAGATCCATATGATACATGGCAACACAACATGTACCTTTCACTGGCAAACTGGTTACTCTGCTCATAAATCTTCCTTCCTAAGGCTGTTCCGAATGTAAGCAAATTTGTGCTTGGCTTACTTTTTTTTCTAAACTCCTGTGTCACTGAAACAATTGACTTCCCACCAAAATCCAGGACTTTACATCAGATGAGATTGACTAAAAATCCAAGATCAGAAGTATTTTCTGAGGGATTAGATATTAAAAAAAGATAAAACCCCCCCAACAAACAATGTTATGTGTCTAGAGGCCATTTAGATCGTCGGGAAGGGGATAAAACCCCTAATGTAGGCTCTCTCATCAGGTGTTTAAGTTGACGTGAGGCGACACTAGGCTTAAATCACTCACTATCACACTAACACAACAAGAACAAAGCAGCTTTGAGGAAAACTTAAAACTTTCAGATCATCTTTTCTTTTCCCAGGTGTGCGCAGTTAAGTTTCATAGCACAAAATCAACTTAGCTTAGCCACTGAAATGAAAACTAACACCAGCCCAGGATGTATCTAAAATCTGGTTATAAACTGCAGCAGTTTCATTTTCTCCTGCGTAGCTGTCCCAGTTCCCACCAGTAGGCAATTTAGATTGCAACTTTTAGCACTTTCAAAGTGTTTGAATTAACACTTGCCTTTAGCATGGCATAAACAAAGCAGATGATGATGTAGAGAGGAAAAAGCATTCACGGAGTTTTGTTTTGGATGACCTACACAAAGTCCTTCTGGCATCTCCAATGATCAGTAATAAAAGCCAGACTAACGCCATGTCAATGAAACTTTTATTCCTCCCACAGCACAAAATTTTGTACATTTGCTATGGGTCAAATTGAGCCTTCTGTGAAACAAAGCTGTGCTAAGGACAAAGAGGATAGTGCCTGAGCAAACCCTCCTGGCAAGAGGAAGTTTGCTGCAGCATGTGAAAACCACTAATACTCCTGCTAAATGGAAATGATGGCTTATCCTGACTGCAAATATTCAACACAACTGAGAACCCAGTTTTTAGGCATGTGTAGTATCTCTGTATATGTGTATATATGACAGTTCTGTATATATGAAGCACAACTCCCCTTGACCTTAGCTGCAAATGCCAGATCTTGGTAGTCCTCTGCATCTCCTTTCCCCAGACCCTTGACAAACCTTTTCGGCTGAGCTGTTCCCAGACCCCCTTGCAGCACAGTGTCTTGACAAGTAGGTCACAGTCATTTGTTTCTCCAGACTGGTCCTTGACAAGTGGCAAGTTCTACGAGTTTAAGTCAGTCCCAGCCCTGTCTTGTCCCATGCTCCCTATCCATGCACTCTTGCCAGCTCCCTATACCTAGAGGCACCCAACAGGAAACAGTCCTTTCCTCTTCCTGTTGCAAACACTCTCTCTTTCCTTTCTGCCTTTGACCTGGATTTCATCTCTTTTGTATGTGAATCTGGATTTTTTTCTCCTCCCTACTGACTGGACATCACTGAGGGCAATCGATGTCCCTCAGAACAGAGACCAAATACAGGTTCCTGCTCTCAAATACAGGTTCCTGCTCTCAGCTCCACTGTCCAGTCAGAACTTGGCATGGAGGATTCAGAGGAAACAGTCACAGAAAACACCAGTCTTTGTCCAGGTCCCCTGCCTGCAGCATGCCCAACCCTGCTGTGTCACTGGTATATATGTAATCTGGTCAAATGTAACTATGCACACTCCTAAGAAAGAGTCTCCAGAGACCTGAGCCTCCTTAAAATCAAAGCAAACACTACTGGCAAAGTACAAGCCATGATTTTTCAGCCTTAAAATTTGCCTACATTTCCACCAGGTTGGCAGAAGACATGTTCCTGGCCCAAAAGTCTGCTCCTTCTCAGAGGCATGGAGTATTTTCATGAAGAGGTCATCAGAACTTTTGGTGTGGGCAAACCTCCAAGCTTTCCCCCGTTTCACTTTAAAAAAAACGTGAGAAAAGGAAAAAAGGGCATAACAGTGACAAAAAAAAATCCCAGTCGATGTGCTCCTCCACTTAATAATATTATAAACAAGCAAAAGCAGCATAATGGCAACTTTCAGACACGTAACAGGATGGTCTGCCAGCTCAGCGTTTAATAACAATAACAGTCACAATAATAGAAACAACACAGCTGGGGAAGTTGGGATTTCACCTCAAAAATGCCATATACCATCTGTTAGTACTAGAGAAAGACCATGACATCACAAAATAGTAACTTTAAATTGCAGTTCCACAAATCAGGCTGTACTCTTTGAAATTCAACAGGAGCAAAGGGTACACAAAGCATCAGTCTGACTGCAAGTTCAGGGCTGTGATACTGACTTGGAAGCTTCATTTGCATGCTATTTTTAGGCACTCAAAAATTGCTGAATTTGTTAGTAGTGTTTATACTGTGTTGTACCTTGCTAGAATCTCCCTCTTTTCTGGTGGATACTCTAAGTTGGCACACACAGCCTTCTGCTACTATTAAGAATCTTTGGTTTTGCACAAAAAAAGTAACTAAGTAAAAACATACTTAGTACATAAGTATACATCTAAGCAACTGTGTTAAGGGACAACTGGATTTTTTTACACTGTTTCTTTGTACTGCTGGTTTGAAAATCCGAAAAGAAAAACCTGCAGACATTTTTTTCTTTTGTGTTTCCTGAAAGTCTTCTCTAATGGGAATCTACTGTCCTTTTCTTAAACTGGGTGGAATCAGTGATACACTTCCCACTGATCTTGCTCTGGGCTTTGGATCAGGACACAGGCTTCCATAACAGGGGACACTCCACCCAACCTTCAGATTTAATGCTTTGGCAGAAGTACCTGGTGAGAAGCTGTCTGCAGGAAAGAAGTTTTATGAGAATGCTGAAAGGTTGAGTGTGTGTCTCTGTCTAAAATCAGGCTTACAATATCTATCTCATAGTGTAGCTATAGAGATAGGCTGGAAGATCCTGTTGAAATATTTTAGGCTTTACATTAGGTCCTTTAGAATAAAATGCTGGATATAAGCATTAAAAGTCAATAGACAATGCTCATATCTGAGATTATTATAAGCTTTGCCTTCTTGGATTTCCTAAAAAACTTCTGCATTGCATCAAAATAAGAAAGAAGGAGTAGGAAAGGGGAAATAGCACAAAGTAGGATGGAGTGACTAAAGACATGCTCTAAGGGCCACTCAAGTCAATGACTGTGTTTACAGGAGGATTTGGTTAATATTCTGAATTTTCCACCCAGAATCTGCACAGAAGACAAAGGGATGATTGTAATACTGACTTGCAGAGCAGAATCTGCTTTGTGTGATCTCACTTCAGCACATATTGAATAAGGGGGACTTAGGGTACTGCTCTGTGGCAGGCTCCTGCTCCCAGCCTGTCCCTGCAACACAGAAGGTCTTTTAGCTTGAGTATTTTAAGGAAAGGATGAAGCATTCATGTACACATAGACATACACACATGCATTTTTACATAAACAGAAAAATTATCCTGGTCTGGGTTTTTTTGCCTCCAGTATTTCAGCTTCTGAGCCCTATCTGTTCTATCCATTCCTGCCCTACCTGTTCTATCCATTCCTATTTGCAATGCTTTGGAACCTAGTAACAGTCCTGTTAGGTGAAGCTGAAGATGAGCATCTGATTAGATCAGGACTGTGCAGTACATTGTCTGAAGATGGCCTTCAGACCTCTTAAAATTCCCTCTGTGCTATTATACTTTCCTAGCAAACATTAGAAAAAGAAAAGTACTGATGCTTCCACATGCATATAGACATAATATATATTTAAGCATACATGCATTCACACAGATACACAGAGGAAGGGTGAGAGAGATTAAAGTGAGGTCCAATTACCTTTTAAACTAATGCCCCTTTGCATCTCTCTGGCACTGTTAAGAGCCCTTAAAAGGGGAAGATGCATAATTTACATTCATTTTAAGGCCATCTCTGTACTGATGAGAAGTGTAAAGGGGCCTTAGAGAAAAAGAATCAGCCCAACAGTACCCACTGCCACACTTCCTTTTCCTGTTTTACAGATATTTGCATTACAAATGAGATGCCTTAATTACAGGTTGTATTGTAAATAAAACATCACTACAAATATTAAGCTGTAGAAAAGCAGTGGCTGGTATATTGCTACAATACCTTAAGGGTATCTTCTGATACAGCCAGACTGTGAGTGAGACTCACACCAAGCCACTGCTTCTTCCACAGCAGGGCTTAGTCCATTTAGTGCTAAAGTAACTCTCTCCAACTATAAACAGCAGAGCTGTTCTAACATTTTGTCCACTGGTCCACGGTGCAGAGAAGCACAGGCAGCTGAAGGAGCACCTCTCACCCATGTACACTGCCTAACATACGAAAGCCCTGCTGTGTTTTGGGGATGCCAGTCTCAATTCAGGAAAAAGGGAAAAATAATAGAAAAGATAATTCAAACAGCAATTCCTACCTCATACATACTTAAAAGAAATTAGAGCATTTTATGTAACATATATGCTTATGAATCCTAATAGAAACCTATGAATGCATCTTGTCAGACTGAAGGTTCACCTGGGCCAGCATCCTGTCTCCAGCTGTGAGCTGGCTGCCTAGGGGAGTGTAAAATCAAGGAGAGTGTACAGCGAGGATTTCTCAAAACTCTCACCCAGACCTTAGTTGGTGGTTCAAGGACTTTCAGCACCAAAGCTTAAAAGCTCCTGATTGATTTTCTTTCCAAGAAGAGTAATTTTTGACGATACGTATAGTTTTAGAAACATTACCTTCTGCCCAAAGGTTCATCACATCATGAGTGAAACATCCTTTGTTTTGAACCTGCTATTTGCTATTTCCACTTCATGCCCCCTAATTCTTGTACTGGGAGGCATGACAGTGGTTTCCTCCTCACCTTATGAGATACTTTGCTTCTGAAGATAATCCTGCCACAGATCATGGGAATGTGCTGTATTTAATAGGACACCTGTGACACTGTATATGCTACAGCAGATAGAGCAAGAGAAAGAGTGCTTTTCACGATAATCCTCTTCTTAGGGTCTCATAACTTCAAAGCTGAAACTTGCTTGCTATACTCTAGAATAAAAGGATATAGTCAAGTTTATGGGGGAGTTTACATCAAGGGCAACTAACACAAAACAATGTCTTCTCCTAAGTGACTACTCTTAAGTTTTCTGAAGTTAGATTTTTTCCTATATCTGATTGTTTCAATAGAAGGCTGTTAACTTCTTGTTGTCTCTTGGCAAATTGGGAATAATGTATTTCTGTAAGTCTAGCTCATTCTTTTCCATTTTTTAATTTTATATATAATTTATAAATGGAGGAATGAGTTACATTTCTTTTTCAGACACAAGCCATACCACATACCATATTGTGTTCTACTTGTCTTGAATAAGAAACAGGCTTGAACAGTTAGTCATTTCCAGTGCCTGTCAACCAGATACGAGTTCAGTAAAATGCGCCGTTTTAAACTTTAGGACTGCCATTTACAGCAAGGACTTGCATTTGCTCTGCACTGCTCCCAAGCAACTTGTCATCTGAATAAATCTGTTTATTAAGGATTTACAGAGCTCTGGAAAATATAGCAAGAAGTCTGTGACTGCATTCGTGCACTTTGAACCCACACAACATATTGTGAATTCAGTATAATTTTAACCTGCATTCTCAAAGTGTGATACAGGTGTGTTTAGTTCTTTCTTTTAATGTCTCAGTCACCTTTTCTCCTCCTATTGTACCCTCTACTCTGTCTCTTTCATCTTGATATCTCTGAGGGTGAGGCTCTTAGTGGTCATTTATCACATTTAGTCCACTTGATTGTCTAAAAGCCTCTTGCAGAGGACGTTCTTCCTCCATGTGCTTTTGCTCTGCTGGTGCACTCACCTTCCCTCTCTCTCATTCTCTCTCTCATTCCCCCTCTTGTTCTCCCTTACCTCCTTGTCTCTCCCAGTTAAGCCCCATTTCTTTCAGAAGACAACAAGGTGGTAAAATAAAGTGTCTGAGAAGCTGTGCCTTGGGTTGAAATATATCTATCCAATCTCTGAGTGCTGTATCTAAAAATATGGGAATGGCATCTCCTGTGGTCATTTTATTCGAAGACTAAATGGAAACACTACCAACTTCAATAGTGATATTGATTGTCAATTACCTCTTAATTGCTAATGTGTACATGATACTGGCTTTGCTTAATTGATTTTTATATGCACAACACTGTATATTTTAGAAATATTTTTTCCTGAATAATGTGTTACAGATTCCTTTTTATTTCTTTTCAGACTATGTAGCCAAAATTGGTACTTCGTCTACAAATCTCTAGAGACCACATTATACACAAGGAGTTCATATACATCTGTGTATAAACATTTCAGTTAACAGTTTTTCACTTTAGAATTACATGTACTAATGCACAGGCATACACGTACACGTGCATCTGTGGGTAAACATCCTTGATTTCAATCATTTTCAAAAGATTTGCTTAGTCTGAAAGGTTCTGATTGCAAATTTTATGCAGATACACATAAATACTGCTTTGATTGGTAAAGGGAAATACAGAAAAAAACCTGCAGTCTCACAGCCTGTGTGTACCTTGAAGCATTTGCTCATTCTGTAGTTTGCAGCACAGCAAAAATTCACAGACCTAAATCCAGCAGTCTTGATATTTTCATTTCTTCTTCATTATTTGTGCATTAGTATCTCCTAGACAAAACTGACATCACTGTATATTGAACAAATACACAGCAAGAAACAAGACCTCCTGGAAAGTTATAGGTCTGTCATACTGAATCCAGTAGCCCTGTACTGTCTACTAAGGAAAAATATTAACTCTATCCCAGCTGAAACCGGGGCTAGGTTTAAGGATGAGATTTGCAAAATTGCCTAATGGAATAAAAGCCCAAATCCTCATTTTTAGCTTGTGATTTTATGCCTGTTGGGGATTTTAAAAGGGCAACGTAGACAAAAAAAAGCAGCAAAACCCAGGATAAAGCTGGGATTAATACAACGGTTTTACAGGTGAGGAACTGAGGCACAGAGAGATTAAATGATTTGCACGGTGTCACTCTGGGAATGTGAGCGCTGCCTTCAATTCTCCTGAGTTCCACTGCCCCACACTACCCCCACAACCAACTCCAAGTCTTCAGACATCCTGTGCCTTGTATGAACCACCCTTTATATCATCAAGCCTCAGACAGCTGACTTACATTTTCACTGTTAACATCTGCCTCACTGGGGCAGCCAAAGAGTTCCCGTCTCAGCAAATTCCCATCATATTCCAGGAATGTCAGGTAGAGGTTGCGGAAAAACTCCACATGCTTGTTTTTCACTCGCAGCTTCTTCGGTGAGTTCCAGTGAATCACCTCAGAGGGAAAAAAGAGAAAAGACATCCTGCTGTTAGAATACAGATTTGCTTTATCTGCTCTTTTTATGCGTGTTCAGCGTGCTGCCCTCTTCAAAACAGAAGAAAAACAACCCACAAACTACCCAGACTTCCTTCTGTCTTTTTATAGGGAAGGCTTTGCCGTGTCTTCCACAAGTAACTGTACGCTCTGGAGGTGACATGCTTGGAAACTCTTCCATGGTATCACCTGCACATCTGAGTGAGGCTGCTATGCTAGGCTGAGAAGCAGCACCTCCTAAGTGCTTCCACAACTCTAACCATGGAGCTGATAGTTTATGGACTCTGCTGAAGAAGATGGAAGGACAAGGGACACAGTGATGTAGGTATTAAACATTAATCTCAGATTTCCACATGACTGTTTCTGCTAACGAAATTGATTCACTGTTTCAGGCCAGGCAGTCTCTTTCCTGGTTAGGTATTGAGAAGAAGCAGCTCGAAATTAATTCCTATACCCATTAAAATAGTTCAAAAAGGACTGAATTCTATCTGCTTTCCCTTTTGCCATTGCTTCACTTAAACACGACTGATCTCTGTTGCATTAACACAACACGGTGATGCAGTACAACTCCTCACCCTTTGAGTTCCAGTTTCTAGCAGGTATTTATCCTCTGCTAATGGGAGATGTCTCTCACAGTGGCCTAGACTTAAACTGCAATGCTGGCATAAAGGGCCTGATCCTCATTTGCATTGATGCAACTTTGCACTGCTGCCAGTGGGAATGGGGCCCTAAGGAAAAACCAAGAGGGAGTTGATAGTGGCTTGCAGGAATGATTTCATTTTACAGAGGCTATATTTTAGACATAAGAAAAAAATCACCAAATACTTAGTATTCAGTTTTATTCCCGTGACTTCTAAAGAGGTTAAAAACAAGAGTCTCCCTTGGGACTGTTTCCAAGCTCTAAGTTCTGGAAGTTCTCTGAATGCATTAAGTGAATTGTGTGAAGACACCGTGCCACTCACGCACAGCACAGAGCTGCAGCACCAGCTGCTGAGCCGGTCCATGGTCAGCTTTGCTCTGAACATCACGGCTCTGAGTGGGAACACACAGAGCTGAAGCACAGCACGTACAACAGGGGCAGCCCGGAGAAGATGAACGCAGTTCCCTTGGTGTCAGCAACACAGCTCCAAAGGAACAGGGAGTTCTCTGAAATCATGTATTTGTTGCCCAGTGAGTGGACTGGATGAGGAAAGAGCAGGATGCAGCCTGAATTCTTCCTGGACTAACTTCAGCAAACAACACAGTCACTCCACTGAGTATTTATACTGCCATAAAAGCTATGGCACTCTATTCTACATACCCAACACCCATGAAATACCTCCTGATAAGGAAAGCTTTATCCATTCCTGGGATTTCACTGCTAAGCCTAGTAGGATGTCAGAAAACCATACATGCAGTTAAAGAAAAGCAACTGCAGGGAAAAAAAAATAATTTCAGATATTGGCAAATTGCTTTTTCCAGTCATAGGAACACCTTAAATAAAGATTACGAGGCATCTACACACTGCATAAATTTGGGAAATTATTTGGACAAAAATACTTGGTGTAGATATTTGTCCCAGGTAATGCTACATTTTTTGCTGCTTTTACATTTGTCCAGATGTTCAGAAGTGTAGCATAACTGTACAGTAACATGTTGCTGCATCATGTGGTGAAAATAGACCACCACATAAATGAAAGGATCTTTGGGTAGGTAAGGGCATAAACTTAAGATAAAAGATTTTCTCCACTGAAAAATGGATCTTCAATATCTCCTTTCTTTGAGAAGAACTTGACATATTCCATCCATTGTATTTAACTGCAGCAAAAGGCATTAATGCTTGAAAAAAATTCAGTGATTGAATCCTCCCTCAGGGAAATGGGCACATGTAACAGAAGCACAGGGGTGAAGGAACCTAAAGGGCTATTTAGCAGTTCTACAGGGTACCAGTGTGCATTTTTACAAGCAGGCATAGAATGGACACTGTCTGCTGGTAACTTGTACTTACTTAAGAGTGGATCAAAGAAAGCTAAGAACCTGGCAACTGGGACAAAAAATACTTGTTAAGAAAAACCTTTTGTGTGCTCTCCATACTGCTCCTACACTTCATGTGAGTTTCCTTTTGGATATTCATGAGCATCCTCATCTTCACAAGAATCCTAATGCTGCTGAGCACTCTGAGCACCCAGAGACCTGGGGACCATGAACACGGACGTGGCTAATGATGATAACCTCAGAAACTCTGATAGGACAGGCTCCTTGGTACTGCAGGAATTTCCCATCAACACACACAGTGTAACATCACAGCCAGGCACTTGCTGATGTCTCTGTGCAGTTGTGTGGGAGATTATTTCAAACCCAGACAACTGCAGCTTTCAGTGCAGAGGCTCTTTGCTGCCATGCTTCAGGATCTGTTGTGTGTGTAGAAGCCGGTAAGGTGTCAAGGGCTTAGCTGGTGGTTCAGATCTGATCAGATTTGAAACATGTCAGGATGCTGCATGTACAGTGATGTCAGGGGAGCCTGCACAAAGCTGAATAGAACTGATGAATGTCCAAAAAAGCTGATTTTTTTAATCAAGAAGGACAGCACATGCCAATGTATGCTAAAATGATGTGCTAAAGACCATCAAGGAACTATGCAACCGTCTGGATGATCTGAGGTAGAAAAACCACAAAACAGGTCTAGCAAAAAAGCAGGCTGCTTTTCAAATGTGACACAACTAGAGAAATACTGTGTCATACATGAAAGCATAAAAAAGAACAGCAAGTTACAAAAAGCAACAAGACTCTTAATCATTGATATGCAACACTACATCCAAAGACCATATTCTTTTTTAATGTCAGCCCACAAACTCACATTCAGTTCTGGCTGTCTGACACAGTCTATTGCACCACCAGCTACAGCAGGATTTGTGCAGGCCAAGACTCTCTTGTATAGACTGTCATGGGCATCAGTGAGGCACAAGACAAGGACTGTGCAGGTAAAGCTATGGCCACTGCATTAGAGACCTTATTGTGCACAACAGTAAATTGATTGGAGAAATAAAAAAGATCAGTTGGCAAGAGACTACAGGGAAATCACAAGAAAAAAAAACCTCACTTTGTTTGAAGACTGTTATCTCCACATTAAAAAGAGAAAGTGAATCTAGAAACTGAAAATCTCATTACTCCAACATCCCCGTTCCAAGGCTGAATAGCACCATATTACTGTGTTTATTTCTTCTTCTAGTTTCTAAGCTATTCCAAAGCTCTGCTGGCTTACAGAGGAAACTGCAGCCAGAAATATAAAATTCCAGTGCCATTATCTGGATAGACACCTCAGGAACGATGTTAGCCTTCAGGCTGACCTACGGATCCTTCCCACTCTTGATCACGGCCTCCTGAGAACTAAGAAAAAATACACTTCCTTAATCTTCATTTAGCAATTTAGATCAGAACTTAAAATTCCACATCTATTTAACACTTGGTTAGTTGTCATTAAGCAATTTGGCACTATCCACATTTCTGTTAATACCATCCTAGTTAATCAGCAACCATTACCACTCCCTGATTACACACAGCCAGCCTCCTGGAACACTTCCATACGCTTGTGGCCTAAAACAGGCTAACTGCACCCATAGTTCCCATTTATTCCCCAGGTTCTGACCCAAGGCACTCAAATGATGACACAGTGGGAGCCTCATGGACCAGCAGTGGAATCTGAGATGGAAGGGAAGAGAGCATGTTATTTGCTGGGGGAGTCTAGGAGGGCTCTAAGAGCCATTATCTGGATGGAAATACACTGAAAACAAAAATCCTAGCAAACCTCCTTACATCACCATCTGCATTTAATCTCTGGGGAGATTAAACATTTCAAACGATGTTCAAACCACTAAACAGTAAGCTTGAATACAACATTATTTCTATAGGTACCTTTAACCATTTTTTTTTCCCCTGAAGCATTTTCTCTCTAAAAAAGAAGCATTTGGCCAAATGTTTCCTTAAACACAGTCTCTTCCATTTTTTTACCCAAAGACACATCTTGATAATTTCTCACTCTGCTTCAGCCCTTCCAGAATCAGAGAGCACAGGATATCCTGTATAATTATACACCTGCTTTCCAGGCTGAAGGGTAAGAAATAAGAATAAATTGAACTTAAATTTAAGCTTAAATAAGTTTAATTTTGCAAGGCACTGAACAAATATCCTTAATTAAGCCCATGAGCACTTCACAATTTAGGTAAACAAGTGGTATTTTGTAAACAGGAAGTTTTCCTGCTAAAAAACTGGACTCCTTGTGTAGGTAACCAGACACTTCCCACTGAAATCAGTGGGAGTTAAACACTTGGCAAATCTGCACAGTAAAGCCACCTATATATGTCACTTTAATGCCACCTCAATAGGCTTTTTTACAAGTTTAAATATGCCCCAAATCACACTGCAAATATGCACCACATGTGTAACTTATGCCATGATTAGAGATGTCTGGAAACTTTACTTTTAAACTGTGTTTTATCAGAAATGAATGGTTTAATAAAAGAACCAATTTCCTCAGAAAGGTTCATATACTTCATAAAAATGTCGTCAGGGAGATTTCAATGTGATATTTCTAAACTACATAAGTGGAAGAGACTCAGGTTGGAGTAGCCAGCAACCCTGAGGTCCAGGCAGTGCTTTTTGGGTGTGGGCCTCAAATCCCTGCCCTGCCTGGTTTGGTGTCCCTGGTCCCAGGGATTACTTTACTCCCCTGCTTACTGCCACTAGTGCTAAGCTGACAGACTGTCCCTGCCTTATACTTTTCAAAGGTCTTTATTCGTCCTCAGAAAGGTTCTTCAACTTCTTTTCCTTCAGCTCCAGTACCAGTGTTTAATAAGAGGGCTCCTGCCTGCAGAAACATCCCTATAAACCCATGGTGCTCCCTGTTTGGCAGGGTGGAAGCACCTTCCCGACTCCAATGCTCATTCAAAGGAGGGTATTGTTTAACCCTCTTGAGCCCTTACTCCTCTCATGGCAGCTCTTCCTTTGCTGGCATTAAAAGGTGCAAGGCTGCAGAATGCCAGAAGCGCTGCAGATTAGAGCTGAAGTGCTTGGACAGCATGGGCCAGCTCAGGGACTGGAACACAGAGAGGTGCAATAGGTTGCATCTGAGGCAGAGCTGAAATGTTGTATTACAGTCATGGAAAAGAAGCTGTTTAAACTTCTGTAAGCAATATCACAAAGTCATCCCAGTGTGGAGGACATTCCCAGGGAGGACACTGTGAATCACAGAACACAAGTTCCCAGTGAGGAATTTATGAGATTCATTATTTATCTATCTACTGATTTAGATTTAGCTGTACCAAAAACCAATCTGAAAAGCCAACAATAGGTTGTAAAGCATTTTTCTGTGTTGGAGTGTATGTAAACTCTAACAGTTTGATACATTCCCATTGAAGAGTCCAACATCTGATTTTTGTGATTGTGAATTACCAGATTGTCTGCATGTAAATAGCACCTGTATCCTTGACAACCAGACTTCATGACTGACTCATTCAGTGAGGTCATGATTCATTGTCAGAGGTATCAAAATTCATTATCTTCTTTCATAGTACTTTTCCTGCCATTAGGTTTGTGCCAAATCATAGTAACTGAGATTTCCTTACAGACATGAACAAGCTACTAACCAAGAAGCAAGCAAAAGCAGGGCCTAACTCAGGAAATGCAATGCATAAATGAACATCAGTTTCAGATCAGTCCACCAAAAAAAAAAAAAAAACCAATAAAATGGATAGAGATGAAACTTAATGAGGACTAAAAAGAGAAAAAGGTCATTAGAATCCTCTTCAGGCAATATGAAATATTCAACTGCTCCCTAAGCCTTGCATAAATGTGAACAAAGCAACAAAGAAGTATCCAAACACACACACACAGATCCCTGAACAGCCACCAGCCCTGGGGGTCTAAGTTTACTTGACACAATGCTGTGTATAAGAGATGACAAATCCTCAACTCCCATGGACTTTGAGGCCAGATAGAATTAAATCAGCACCTTTTCGGTCTGACAGAAGGAATGGACTCTGTTTTGGCCGAGGAATAGTTGACTGGGTCAGCTTTACCTTTGAATTTAAATCTCTCCATTCACTTCCTTCTTTCCTCTGCTATCCTTCTTTATCCCCCAGAACAAACTTCAAATCTGTCTTTCTCTCCCTCTTACCCTGGAGGTTTGTTTTACCTTGTTTCTCATTCCAGTCTTACAATGAAATACGGAATGTGCCAAACCTTGTTGCAACCACAAAACCTGCTGTGTTGTTCCATTTATATTAAATGCCATGGAACTGACAAACTCCGGTGATTTTAAGAGTGAAATTTTTAACTTGGGCTAATGACATTTGTTAACTTTTGGTGAGACTCATATACCAAACCAGCTGGTTTCTTTACAGAACTAGAATTCTGATAATTTTCATAATGCAAATTCACAACTTTAATTGGTCTATGCTTTTTTTTTTTTTTTAATTGTATGAAGAATTTTAAACAGTGCTGCCTGAGGGCCAGTTCTTTAACTTCTCAGTATGGGAAAAGCTTTATTGAAACCATGGGATTTTATGTTCATAGGATAAGGCTCTGGCCTCTCTTTCAAGGCAAAGAATTTCAGCCCTGATTTAGTATATAGGGGATAATTTTAGTAGCATGAGTAAGTCCAGTTTAGCTGAAGAAATTGCTAATGTGTCTGCACTCCTTACTGAGTTAAAATACCCCAGACCAGAAAATAAGTGGAGAATATTACACATCTTAGACTTCACTGCCTATGCTGTAATGGAACTGACAGTGTGACACAATACACAGCAATAAACAACCAAGCTTGAATAGTTGTAAAGATAAATTTGTTAATCGACAAGAAAGAAAGGATTTAATTTATTTTTAAAATACTTCTATCAAATGCTTACTTGTAGGTGTTATATATGAGTTAGATGTCCCACACCTGAGGCAGATTAGTTAATACAGTCACAGGAATTGGAAGATCAGGTGTCTGCTCTGAGGTGAGCTCCACCAGCCTCCAAACCCACTCATAAAGATGACACTTTGGCTGCCTAAATCCAGATGTACAGCAACACTGAAAGCACCTTACAGTTATCCTGCCTGCCCATCAGCTGCCTTGCCAAAAGTGTATCTTCTGTAGGTCTGTGTTTTATCTGCCAGTCCTGTAATGGAGATAACGGAGAACCCCTACGGTGACTCAAGGTGTTTAGGAAACGGAACCAAGCCCTTGATCCTTGTTATCAGCTTCAGTATCTTTTCCTCATGTAAATGGCTGTGTATTACCTCATGCTGAGTCCAATCTGACTGTCTCAATTATATAAATTAATCTCAGTCTCTAATTCACAGCAAAATACTGTGATATGTCACAGGTGGGAGGTATATTTTTCTGAAGTTCATCTTTTAGGAAACATTTTCCCTGTTATACATCTTTCCTTTTGTTTCAGGCCCCGTAACTGCTGCCATACATGATTCCCAACATGAACACAGTGCTAAAATCTCTACTAGCAGTTTGTTACAAGGCATAAAACTGTGATGCTTTTAAAGTGCCTGTGTTGATCCTGCCCTACAAACAGATACCATAAACCATTTAGTGATTACTGTACTGCTAGAATAGTGATTTAACTTTAAAAGCTGTCTTCTACGGATCACACCTGAATAGTCAGTTGTGAATATTTTATATATGAAATTCAAGCAATGTTGGCCGGTCAGTTAACCCATGTAGAAGAACTTCTGTCTCTTGGAAGCAGAGCTTCTGTAATCAGTGTGTTGAGAGTGATTGATTTTCTATATTCATCCAGTATCTGGTGTTCATATTGAACACTCCTGCTGGTACTCTACAAATTGCTACAAGGGAAAACTCGGTTAGATTTAGGATATATGCTGTACAAAGAGGGTGGCCAAACTCTGAACATGGGGCCAGGGAGCATGTGGAATCTCAGTGTTTGGAGATTTGACACCCATCTGCACAAGGTGCTGAGCTACTGGGTCTGTGTTGGTCCTGCATTAAGTGGGGTTTGGATGGTCTCCAGAGGTCCCTTGCAACCTCTTCCATAGTTTTGTGTCTTTCTTTTTTTCTTTTTTTAAACCTCATTTACATTCTCAAAACATAAATCCAAATATACAAACCTTAATTGAATTTTAAAATCTATCACCAAAAATGACCTAATATTTACTATGCTCTGATGGAATGTTCTGCTGCACAGTCTTATTCTACACCTGGACAAAGCTCAATCAAGCTTCAATTCTGAACTCTTTGCACGCTACATTTGAGTCTTTGAGTCCTGTCTTTCAAAATGGCCACAGAACAATTGATGCTCATTTACCCATATCTATTATAATTCATCCTGCTTTTATATTCAACTTGTTAATAGTGAAAAATATGCTATTAAACTGACACTGTATCTTCACTTCATTAAATTAATAGGTTTTTACTCAGCCTTTTTTTGGGGAGGGGGACAAATCCTGGAAAAATGAGTGGCAATATGACTGGGTTGAGTGTATGCAAAGGCTAAATAGGAAGCAAGCAAGGTCTTTACATTTCTGCTAATGCTTTTTTCTAGCTAGGGTCTGCTCAATCCTCTCTGTGAATTTCACTCTATTAAATGATGTTCAGTAAAGAGCTTCAAACTTGTCCAGTACAAAAAGGAAAGGTTTTGTATTCTTTGTCTAGGAAGAGCTAAGACCTAGGACAGCAATAAGAATTCAGCAGTAAGCTGCACTGGCAGAGGTGACAGGTACAGAACATAAGAGGCAAAGCACTTTAACATCTTGCCAAACCCCAAAGCAACATCTGTATTTGACTTTTCTGGTAGTAGTCAAAATGCACAAAGCCAAAGTCACATTTCCTTCCCCTGTTTGGGTGTCCTTATAAACTGTATGTGTTAGTTTCCCCCCTTACTTAAGGCAGTTTATCTTTCTCTGACAGTGAAGTCCTGCATTCTCAGTCCCAAAGGACACCACCCATCCAGCCTCCTGTGCAACATACCTTCAGGTCAGACACATCTCTGTAGCACTGCTCGGAACGGGTGTGATCAGAAAGCTGCACATTCCAGAAACATGGGAGCTGGTAGACAAGGAAGGGATTTTGTTTGATGACTGCATTGAAGATATCCTAGCAGAAAAAAAAACAGAGAAACATTTAGGTATGTTGTTTCTACCATGTCTGAGGTGATCTCAACTTGTTCCCCAGCTGACTGTCCTTCTCCCCCTCACAGGCAGAAATCCAATGGTGATGCAAGGTGAAGTCTGTAAACCTTTCTCCATAATTCTGTTTCTGTGGAGGGTGCTATTAATCTAAGGGGTGATATATAAATCTGGGCAAGAGGAACAAACTCTCCTGACACACAGAGCTAAGGGACTCCAGCAAAGTTTTCAAACATTTATCTTGTACTGCTCGCATGAGGTGTGGTTCCTCTTTTAGTCCCCAAGGAGAGTAACAGGCTGGAAACAACACAGTGCCTGCTAGTACTAAGTACTGCACCACTCTTTAAATAAAGGGGAAGAAAGTGATCCTGGCAGCTACATTGCTTCAAGGTGAATTACTTGGCGTGATTTTAGCTAGCAGTTCATTGTTGCAACAAGTACTCCAGGTACTTTATGGAAAAGGCATGTAGGACAGACCTGCAGAGCAGCCTGCACCACAAGGGACAGAAAATGTTTTGCGTCTAAGCGGTCATTCCACTGGAGAAGTAAGTAACAAGGACAGTCTGAGGGTAATATTAGGGGAAGACACAAGCAGCCTTTCTCTGCTTTGCAAAATTCTGCCCCATGCAGGTATTAGACAGCAACTCACGACCTGACTGAAAACACAGGGAAGCTGCAGGAATTGTTTTAACGAACCTCAGGAGCTTTTGGATCACCCTGCAAAGATGCTGTACGAAGTGCACATCTCTGTGCTTCCCTTGGCGTGACTTGTCATGAGCCAGATGTAGCTCAGAAGAACAAATATCTAAATATGATGCTGTATTGAGTTAAGATGCTCAAGCTGTTGAACAAGAATTATTGGTTCAGGTCTAGTATTACACTATCAGGGTTTCTGGGCTTAAACTGAGAGCTGGCAAGAAGCACAAATTGAAAAACTGTATTTCTATGTTTAGACACACTATTTCTTCTCTTGGCCTCAGTTTCCTATCTGTGGCAGGAAAACAGCAGCACTTTTGTCTTAACAGGGCTGTTGTGGCAAGGAGTACATTAAAAGACATCTGGGACTCATCTGCCAGAAACAGTAAAGAAATGTCAGGAGACTCTTAAAACTAAAGTCTGATTAGACAATAACCAGTGGGAAAAGACACAGTATATTTGGACTTCTAGTGTCTGAAGAGTTCTGTGTTAAAGAAGGGAGGACAGAAAACGAAAGCTTGAAAACCCTGTTTGTCTCTCATACGAATCACCAGAGCAGAGGAGGTAAAAATGTCAGTGTAGTAAGAGGAACCTTGTGACTACATCTCCATTCTGTTCCGCATTTTCCCCAGAATGATTCAACAAAAGGTGATTACAAGCACAACAGCTTTCCCCTGCCTTTTCCCATATCTCATCCCCTTTCCCTTTCTTTCCTTCCTCAATCCACGGCTCAGTAGCTGTCCCACAGTCCTGCAATGTCCTACTCACCTGGTCAGCCAGTGAAGTGGACAGCATGCTCATTAGCTCCCGCTCTGCCGTGAGTCTCCACATCTGCTCCCACTTCATCTTCCGCAACTTATCGAGAAGCAGCAAGATCACTCCTGAAGGGAAACACGGGGCAGAGAACAAGAGAACCATGATGTCACATGTCAGCCAAGGCCCACCCTGCTGATGTGCTGATTCAGCAGCTAAAGCTGGACATGAAGTTATCTGACACATCTGACTACAATCCTTGAAACTTTTCTGGGGAACAGATTATTAATGCTGGTTACAACCTAGACTTTGAGAGGGCCTGCCATTCAGGCACCAAGTGTTCACAGAACAGCATCCTCAAGTCAGAAATTTTAAGTTGGAAAAAAGGTACCTGAACATGCATTGTTATTCCCCAGCTGCTTTTTGTCTGGCCAAAACTCCTAGTGTACAAGAAGGGAAAAAAAGCAGAAGCAATGAAGTTGGATTGAAACATCAGCAAAACCTTTCCTACAGTGTCGTAGAAAAATCTGCTTGAAAAATGAGTTTGGAAAGGCTTAGATAAGAGTGCTGTCATGGGGAATGAATGCAGACTGAGGGACCACAAAGAAGGAATACCGATAAACAGCAGCCTTGCAGGCTGACAGAGACTACCTAGTAAGAACAGTGATGGGTTCTGTGTTGTTTCACATCTTCATTGGTGGAAGGGGAAGTAAACAGAACAGTAATGACATCTGCAAATGACATTTAACAAGAGGTCTTACAAAAAAATATCATGGCAACTGTAGAGAACCATAGCAGCTACACAGAAGAATATGAACTGACAGAAAGCAGGCACTGGGAAAAGCTGCCTCGGGGAGTCCAAGCTGATAAAACTAGAAGCAATGAGAAAAAGAAAGGAAATGTAGTCTGAATGCTTAAGAAAAATTCTCCTAAAAGTGCTACCATGAAATAAACTAAAAATGGCAGATAAAATACTTTATTTCACGAGTTCTTCCAAATCAGACTACACCGGGATTAGAAAATGTACCTGGAACAATGCTGCATTGGTTGGGAGAGGACAAAGGTGGTTCCAGTTCCTTCCTATATTTAGTTTCTATGACATGGCAAGTTTCTTTCTAGTAAAACCTGGCACTGCTGTGAATAAAAAGAAAACCTCTCCTGGCAGTGAATTTTGTGGCCTATTTTAGTTGTGTTTTCCATTTCAGTCCATCTGGTTCCCAAGGATGCTGGAACCTGTACTAGAGGGATCCCCTTTCATCTTCAGTCAACCTTTCCACTTCCAGCTGTTGGACTGGAATGGGATGTGTTGTTACAACATGCTACAGTTTATTTATGCCAGCGTGTTTGTCTTCTCTCCAGCATAAGGGAAGCCTATTTGGAGCACGCAGTGTGTGTGCATTAGATTCTAAGAGAGCCATTATGCATTGTCTGAAATTCTACATCAGTGTGAAGCAGGTTCCTTGTGCTGAAGCAATAAACTGGGTGGGAGATCTCCTCTCTGGCAAAGGATTTTTTCCAGCTCGCAAGAACTGTCAGCTTTGCAGTGAAATGCAACTGAGAAGGTTCTTTATTAAGAAAAATAAAGAATAACGGTAAAATTCAGTTAACTGTAATAGAATAGTTTTTGTAATTTATAGACAATAAAACAATTTTTCTTAATTTCTCTAAGCCTCCAGTCTGAGGGGGAAAAGGGGAAATATTTTAATATGTGCAGTATTCCCTGATTTTTTTTTGACTTCCACTCTCATGCTAGCAGCAGATTATGCCATTGCAGCTAACAAGATTATGCTGTCCTGAGGGGCTATCACGGTAGCAGCTGAGACTAAAAGAGGCAGATGGAGTGGAAAAACTGGAATGTATGTGAGAAAGGGTGTATTAAATTATAATGCAATCATGGCTATTGAAAATATTCACAAGGTTTTAATGTCTCACCGTCACAACTAATTTCAACATGATTTCTATTTTAATTCACCTACAGGCTTGAGTTTAACATCTTTGTACAGTTTCTATTTGGGCTTCTAATTTCCTGCTGCCATAAAAATAACTAGTAGAGAATATTTACAGCAAGTTTAAATATTTACTCATTAGTATTAGAGGGTATAAGATATTTCCAATAAGAAGAGAATTTAATACTATTCACCTAGTTAGTGTTATTAAGTTCAAAAGCAAAGCAAAAGCATGTCTTGGGAACTTTTAAATAGTTCATGTAGAGAAAAAATTACTCTTTTTCAGAACAGTGAACTTCAGGTTTTCGTCTATATTGTTGTGTTGCCAAAAGCAAACATAACTAACTCCAATCTGCACAATTAGTTTGCAGGCAAAGTGTCTGAAATAAGGGAAGGAAAATATTTGCCTCAGGATCCACTTCCCTCAGAGTCAAATTGACTGAAATCTCAGACTAAATTCAAGATGACATACAGCTGAACATAAGGGGAAAAGGGACTCACTCTCATCTGCTGTGCTGGGGGAAGAGGAGACTGGAGGAAAAACAAGAAATCAAAGGAATATTTTATTAACATCAGGCCCCAGGCAGTGGGACTTCTGATCTTTCGAGAAGTGCAGCATCTTCCTGCCCTAACTTACCTGAGAAAAACAAAAGGAAAGCTTGGCAGCAAACAAACAAGAAGAGAAAAGTGGCAACCCAAACATCTCATGAGTATTAAACAAATTATTATCAGTCACAGAAGACTCTGTTTCCCTTGTCCTGAGGAAATAGTTCAGGCATATCCAGAGATGTAAATATCTCAAAGATCTCGGAGAAAAAGAATGCTTTATTACTAAATTTGTGGAACACATCCTAGTCTAGTCATTACTTGAATGGCATTTTTCGCCTGCTCCTTGATGAGATTTTGCTTGAACTACCAAAATTTGACAGATTCTAAATTGCTCAAACAGACAAACAAACAAGAAAGCAAACAAACAAACAAAGCAGTTTCTCAAAAAAGTCATTTAAGGACACACACAAAAAACCCAGCTCCAAAAGCAAAAGAAAAAAAACGCCCCGAAAACCCCCAAAAAGTAATTTGGTGAATAAATTGGATAAAACAGGGCAATAAATCTGAATTAACATATGTGGATTAAAATGTTTCAGTTCGGAAACACTGCAAATTTTTTTGGTACATTTTAAAACCCAACTTACTGTAAAATAATTTTCATCTCAAAACCGATACAAATTTAAAATCTTATTGAAAATTATTACAAGATCTGAAAAGGAAAATCAATGTTTCAATCTGGGTCTAACCAAACTTTGGGAGTCACCTGAGTTTTTTGTCCTTTTCCCGTTTTTGTATTCAATCTGAAACAAATTTTTTGTTCTTCCAATGTTTTCACTAAGCGACGGTTTCCATAGATGCTTGAAGGCATGTCAGAAAACTAATCTGTTTGGTGTGGGGTTTTTTGTTTGTTTGTTGTTAGTTTTTTGGGGGCTTTTTTTTTTTTTTTGGGTTAATCTGCTCCAGAACAAAATATTTGATTTCATTTTTCTGAATAGCAAATTGAAAGTCTGCAGAAAGATCAGCAATTTCCCTTGGAATGCTACTGAGTATCCCCACCTCTTGCTTCAGGAACAAAGACAATGGCTTTTCCTGAAATTCAGAGAAGAACATACAGTAGAGCTGAAAGTAATAAACAACATTTTAAGACAGAACAGCATTATTTAGGGAAGTTATAGTGAAACTGGACAAGCTTTCAAACTCAATCCATTTATTACAATGGGCCTTTTAAGGTGCCTGAAAAAACACCCAGTGCTGTGGGGGAAGAAAATATAGTTCCTAAGAAATCATTTTCTGTATGATCTTGCCTGTTCCTTTTGGGTGGAACAGGATGCTTTTGTGAGCCTTTGAGGCAATGCCATTCTATGTGAGTAGCACCTCAGAGCCTATCCCTGTCAGGTTTTAAAAAATTCTTCTTGAAATTAAGCCTGCAACAGTGAACTGT
This sequence comes from Platysteira castanea, assembly GCA_013397175.1. NCBI lineage: Eukaryota > Metazoa > Chordata > Aves > Passeriformes > Platysteira > Platysteira castanea. The sequence goes on along the minus strand of VYXC01010500.1, from coordinate 1,166,611 downwards.
CTAGACAAAGAGCAAGTAGATATCATTATAATACCCGAAACAGACAGGTAGGACATGCTTCAAAATATATCATAAAGCAATAGCGAGTTTAAAAAAAACCAGGATTTTGCTATAGCTAAGCAGCACACCAAAGACCATACACCAAACCACTAAAATGCTGTAAGAAATAATGTTAAACAGGCCTGACATTATGAAGATTTGCTGTAATAAATATCTGACCCAGAAATTTAGGGCAGTAAGCTACCACGTTTTGTGAAACAGATTTGGCACCAAAAATTTCAATTCAATTTTAGGTGCAATGGAAGGGACTTGCAGCTCTGCTATCCCAGGAGAAGCTCCATGATAGTGCTGACTGCTAAGTACTCCAGCAAATACTTGTGCAACTTCTTTTAATTCTGATTTATTGTACTTGAAATCAGTGGAAATGGTCCCAGTGTGTAATGCTAGAACGTGGCTATGCCTTTGCTGGATCAGGGCTCCAGTAACGAGTTTCGTTAAGGATTGCATTTGGAATCTACTAAGCCACAGCTCCACACCACTGACTGTGGCCTCTGTTTTCCACCCAGAATATCAAGGGCAAACAGAAAAACACAAGTCTATGGCTGTCAGGGATTAAAAAATTAAATTAAAGCTATAATTCCAAAACAAGCCACTGCACACATTTTAAAATCTTCACTGTAAGTCTTTGTGGGGATGAAATTTACTGCATTTATTTCACTTAGTTTACAGACTCTCTGTTGCTCATAATTTGACCAGCCATATCATTAACGTAATAAAACCATATATGTCTATAGCTTTTAACACGGTATGACCAAAGGACTGTCATTCTAGCATCTGATACATTATTTAACTATGAACTTAAATGCACCAGCCTTTTTTTTCCTCAAAAAAAAAGGGTTTTCACAAGCTAAAAAACCCAAACTAATAAAAACTTGCAGGGATGCACAACGTGCTCATTGAGAATAAGTGATGATTCCACATTTGAACTTTTCCCCAAGAAAACTGAACAGGGCTGAGAAGCTGTTTTGAAACAAAGTGTGTGTCCCTTCAGGCATGGTGACAGAATGCAATAGCCCTTGGTTTTCTCTGCACATGTATTAAAAATGAAGTTGTCACAGAGTGCATTTTGAAATGTTTTGCAGTCACTCTTGGGAGGCTGGTTCCTCCTGAAGCATTATAAACATTTTGTTTACACTTCCTGATGACCATTTAATGAAATAGAAGACTTTTAGTTTCTTTATCCTCCTCTTCCCAAGTATGCTATTTTTCCTTAGGCAGAATTAAGATGAATGTTTTACTCAAGTACAGTTCTAAATTCTTATTAGAGAGCTGCGGACTGTAGCTCAGAATGTCCCAGTTTTCTGTTTCTTTACTGTTTAGATGCTATTCTTCCTGAGCAATTTGGAAGAAGATACACATCCTTTCTATCTTTTCTTTAATAACTTCCAGTTCTGGGGGTATTTCTCCAAGTTCCTTAAAGCCCCAAAGCTGCTACAGAATTTCCTTGATTCCAGAGTCAATAAGGTCTGGAGGAGAGCAACCATGAGCCATAAGACTTTTAGCAGGTTTCCGGAGGAAAACCTCTGCTACTTAGAGACCATCCTGCTAAGTAATGCTCTCGCCTCTTATCTCCCAGAGTCTTGCAAAGAGAACTAACAATTCCACTGGCCTTGCAGAGGTCAGCAAAGAAAAACCATCTCTAGACCTGAAGAAATTGGCCTTCTCTCACACAGACCCCAAGTGGTATGAAGTCCCAAGCAGTACAAATTCACACACGTAACAGCCCTAACTGCTGAAAAGGTTTACCTAACATGGAAAACAACATGGCTGGCAAATAGACAAATATTAGAAAAATTAAAAAGGGAAACTAGGGGTTATTCCCAGCTGCTGTACTTGCTTTGGGCATCAAGGAAGACATTAAGGATAGTAACCTTTCTCAAAACCCTGTATTTCCTGAACCCTGTGCAAAGAGTTGTTGGAAACGAAAATTATCTGTGAAGAAGCTCCCTACCTGGCTTTTAAAAAGCTCCTGTTTTCTTATAGCTTTTCCACTCTGTGACCATTGTAAGTATATAGTGTAAAGAGATTACTTTTTAGAGGCAAAATGGAAATATTCCAAGAACTTCTCATTTGGTAAACTATGGAAATGGCTTCTAAGAAGGGAAAAAACCCTTTAAGAGGCATGTCATTAAAATCTCTAGAAATTCAAAAGACTGGCACAGTTTTTCTGAGAAGTTTTAAACCTCAGATAACACATTCTAACTTCAGACCTGCTAAGGGAGAGAGGAGGGAGGTTTCAGCCTTTATATGCTGTAGCACAGTGGCAGTGACTACATGAAGCAGAGGAGATCTGTCTCAAAGACAAGTCTCACACCACTACCATGCACAAGGATCACCCAACGCTACTCTGTGTCATCATGAAGGTGCCAAAACTGGACACTAGCTAAAAGATGGCCAGGTACACATCTTAGTATAAAGCATTTTGAAATGTGAGATTTAAAAAGAAAAGTGATATGGGGGAGAGGGGTGTGAATGTGGAAAATTTCTACAAAGTTTTAAAGAACTTTTCCTCTCTTCAACAGTAAAGTTGCAGTAAGTTCTTACATGCAAGATTAGCTGTGGTTTCATTTGCCTGGGTTCTTAGGTGGCTTCGACAAGAAAACAAAGTCCTGGTTAAATACTTATTTAAGTGATAAAGTCAGAAAGGATCATTTTTGGCTCTCACATAACAGAAGCCACAGGATTTTTCAAAATCAGTTTGGGGTCTACTAAAGCGTAACTTCTAGAAAAACATTCAGTCTTTATTTAAAAATTTACAATAATGGATAATCTACCATGAACTTTGATAAGTTATTCCAATGCATAATTACTGTGATGAAGGGTACTTCCCTTATTCTAATTTGAACATCTCTTTGAACTTTCAGTCATTTGATCTTGCTGAACCTTTGCTAAATTGGCAAGCCCTCTATTAAGAAATGTTATTTTCTCCTCCAAATACGAATAACCTAGGATCAAATTATCCTTTGACTTGCTCCCAGAGAAGCTCCTAAAGCCATTTTCCCAACTTTATGGGAAATTTTCCAGTATTATCTCTGAACTTTGCAAATTTGTAAGTGGTCATTTTTGGCCTGTGGAGATTAATCTTCTGATGCCGCATTTAAGGATTAGAAAGAGGTGCCAAATGGAGTGTAGTCCTATCCATGCTATCTTCCAGAAATACTTCCTGAAGTGAACTATCAACAGATTACACTAAACATTATCATTTTCTTTTTACAAAAGACAATTTGGTTCCTGAGAAAGACTGGGTACCAACTAATTCCGAGAAAGACTGGGTACCAACTAATTCCTGTGCCCCATGGATAATCAGGGAGCCAAGAGCAAAGAATGAACTGGGCAGCTAAGTTACCTGGCAGTGTAGACATCAGGTATGACAGGAGTCAAAAGTCTCCATCCCATACAAAACAAATGCATGTCCTGTACTCATACTTGAAATTACTCTGGTTGTACATCCAATGATCACACAAAGTATTCTGTCAATCATATTAAACCTGGAGTTCATGATCATCTGATTATCCATCCTGGACTGATTATCATGCATCTCTTAATTCTTTCTGAACACAAAATTCTACACGTCAGTGCCTCAAAACACAGAACTGTGAGTATCACAACTCTTCATAAAGCCAGAAGAACTGGACTTTGGGTGAGCTGTCCTGAAGAGGAATCACAGAATAATACAGACTGTGCAGGGTTCCTGTGCAGGAGGTCCAACCATTGGATCTCTGGGTGCAGACATATTTGGAAAAAAGGATCACACAAAGCTTGTTTTTATGGATAAAAACTGAGGATGTTTGCTGAAATTTTCTGACTATTTGCCCTCTTGAAAGCAAGTATGTCTTCCAAAAGTAATTTATCTTGGACTCTCCACCAAAGAACCACCCACCTTCAAAGGAAAAAAAAATCTGTTTCTTGATCCATGGCTCTTGTAAATGAGTTTAAGTTTCTTTAATGCAAGTGTCAGGCATTTATATCAGATCTGGACCTTATCTGTGATACTCATCTATGTTTTATTCTTCCACAGAAAGCAGCAAAAAGTGAAAGGTAACAGAGACCACTGCTTTAAATTATGTGGGGCTTTTTGGTTTTGAGTCTCTCAAAGGCATCATATTTAATAGGGGTTAAAATGTCAACAATTTTGCAAGGTTTCTACTTGGGACTATGTGAAGAGGAAAAATGCACCCTGCACAGGTGCTAATTATTTTGGCTGGCTTCTAATCTTAACAGTGTCTGCCTTACACTTTCCATCATGGTGGAGAACAGCTTTCAAAAGCAGTTTCTAATATTAACAGTAGTCCACAAGGCTAATTGTAACAATGGGCACAGTGAGAAAGAACCTCTCATAGCTTTTCTGGGTCTGCTGTTCACTCAACACCTTAGCAACAAAAGAGGAGATGTGGCTCAGGGATGAACCACCTGAAAGGTATTTCTTTCTATTTAGATGACAAAGAGGTTTGGGGTTTTGTATTCAGAAAAAAGCGGAAAACTTCTCCCTGCCTTTCCCCCCCTTAATGGGCAGTTTATTGACTGAGTGAGATTCAGGAGGAATAGAACATTCTAAGAAATGGATTAGGGGAATGAAAGCAGCAGCACACAATGAACAAGCCTGGAAATTAACTATAGCATTTAAAAAAACCCAGGAAACATAATTCTTCCTGCACTACTTATTTTCTAGTAACAGAGAGAAGGATTAGGTTCACAACAGAAATACAGGGATGTACTTGCCTAAGGAGCTGTCTGTCACGTTCATACAGCCAAAGTGGGGTATAGTTTGGATAAGTGCACTACAAGGAGCCTGCAAAGTTGGACTGCCAAGTTCGAAGGGTTGTGTTCAGCCATAAAACACTCAGATGGTGGTCAGTTACAAGGGTATTCCACGGGAGTTGGTACTGGGGCTGATACTGTTCAGCATTCAGATCAATGAGCTGGAAATGGGACACGATGTGTCCTCAGCAATGTCACACATGACAACAAAATGGGGGTCGTTGCCAAATACCCTGGGGATGGGCTGCTACTCAGTGACCTTGACAGGCTGGTTAAGTGGGTAAAGGAAAGCTCCTAAAATTCAACGCAAAGTCCTGAATGGGACTATTCCTGAATGGAGAGTACAGGCTGGAGGACAAGTGGATAGAAAGGAGCTTTCCAGGAGAAGTTCTAGGGGAGCTGGTGGACAGCAAGTTGAACATGAGCCAGCAGTGTTCATGCCACCATGACCTTGGAGCAATATTCCCCGTCTTGGGCTATATTAGCCCTCAGGTCATGGGAAGTGATTATCTCTCTTGGCTCAGCACTTCTAAGACCACATCTGAAGTACTGTTTTGGATTCCTCAATCAAATAAATACCCTGACACGCTGAAGTAAATCTATCGGAGAGCAACCAAAATGGTCAAAGGCCTGGCATTCTTGAGGAGAAGCTGGGAGAGTTGGCCTTCTTCAGCCTGGGGAAGAGAAGGCTGAGGGATCTCCTGTTGCTTTCTAAAACTACTTAATGGAGCCACACTTTTCTAATAGATGCACAGAGACAGAATGAGAGGTAACAGACAAATACTGCAGCAAAGGAAAATCTAATTAAATACTACCAATTTTTACTTTTTTTTTCACTGAACAGAAAAATACTGTCTGAATACAGAAACAGGCTGCGTTGAGAGGTATCCATGAAGATACTGAAAACTCAGCTGGAAAAGGCTCTGAGCAACCTGAGCTGACTTCCAATGGGAAGAAGACCAAAAGACCTCCGGAGATCTTTTCTGACCTAAATTGCCAATAATTCCACAGTTCTACTTGGGAAAGCTTCTTTTTTCACTGTGACTTTCTTGAGAACAACTGTGTAGAGATGATCTGTATGTAGAAGGTATTGCAGTGCTCCTGTCCTCCCCTGAGCTCACGTTGACAAAGAGAGGTGAAGAAGGGAAGGCTGAGGAGCTACGGCAGGAAAAATTGAAATTAGGACACAGCTGAACATAAAGACAAAAAAGAAAATGAGGAAAAGCAAGAAATGAGCTACTTCTTCTGAGATTTGTGTCCACTCAGTTTTGCAGATTCTTCTCTTTCAAAGTCTCTTGGTGTTTTTTTAAAGGGGAAAGGTTTGACCTGAACTTAGTTTGCCCTAACACAAAAATGATTAAAGCATAGTGATTTCTGTAGCAAGGAGCACCTAAGAGAGTGATCTGACTATGACCAAATCCAATTGGTTTTTGTTGGCACTCTCTTAGCGGGAATGACTTTGACACGGGGTAGAAAGACATCTTAGTTACTCTGCTACTTTCTGTGACAGGCACCCAGCTACCTATTAAGAGTCCAAAGATGGAGTCCAACTGTGATGCTTCTTTTCTTTGCTTTGGGACTGTGGCTAAAACTGCTGTCTCTGGCTCTACAAAAAGGAACTGTCTTTACACAATCACTTTCATGAGCACAATGAGAAACTGGAAAGTGAACTTGCACTTCAGAAGAAAACGTACTCGTTTTACTATTACTATGCATTTGTCTGGAGCTCTTCTGTCATATAATAGAAGGTTTTGTTCTCCGTTTAGGCACCTGGATGCCTTTACTAAGCTTTTATGTGCAATTCTTTCATCTAAATTTAACCTGCTAATGATTGTCCCTCTGCAATAAAGAGGGCAGTTTGGAGTGCTGGACAACGTAATTACTGATCAAGGTATGTATGTTCACATAAAGAACTGGCTTGATCAAGCTAAAAATAAAACACTTCTAAATGATTTTTTAAATCATTACATTGGAATGCTACATCTAAATGCCTGATTTATGAACATTACATGGAGAACTTTACATTATGAACTCAGGTCAGACCAATAAAACCCCCAAAACTAGGACAATTTAATCAACTAAAAAGAAACACATTTTTATTAATTCCAATACAACTAGAATCTGATATACACTGTCCAAATGCCATTTTTTAAATCATAGGCTTCTTTAGAGATAAATGTTTTCATTGTTTCAAAGGAAGCCTGGTGGTGTTTTTTAAAAAGACAGTTATGACAGGGGCTGAGAGATTAAATTTCTAAGGAGTAGAGGATGTACCTGAGAGAATGCCATGAACAGTAGACTAACTCAGCCACAGTAATGCCATTACTACATGGATAGGCCTCTCAAACTAGAGGCACCATTTTCAAAATCAAATACATATTGACTCTCATTTCAGAAACATCAGTGCTGTAAACAAGTTCTGAGTACACCATATGCTTTAGAGAGTGCACGAGAAAGACTGGAAAAGAAGCTATTCTTTGAGGGTAGTCAGCTTTCAGATACTTATTTTTAAGTGCAAGCTGTGGATTATAGACAACAAAGATAGGGATGCAGTCATCAAAAGCAGAATTACCGCTTTAGCTTCCCACCTTTGACACAAACAGACTGATATTTCCTGTTGACACTAAAAGCGACCATATGCTGGCACTTCCTAAACTGCTACCTGGACAATGTACATGATACTTGTACTTCAAATGCACCTTTAAATGTATAAAGCTTGTGTGTATCAGTATGCTTTGCACTGATAACAATACTTACTGAGTAAACTCACACTGTCTTAAAGGAGTAATCTAAACCAAAAAACTGGCACAGTGTGAACCTAAGTATATGAAGAAAGTGCTGCTTTTTGATTCGTCATCAGTGTTGGTCATGGGTTTTTTGATCATTAAAATGTATTTTTCATCTGTCTGCAAAGGCTCCTGTACTTTCCACCAATCCTAATGACAGCAGCTCCTGTACCAAACACAACTAATGCTTTATGTAATGGGAGACAAGAATGTTGCAATGGCTTTTAAAGGGGCGCGGCTAAGCTTGGTCAGGCCACGATGGTGGGTATTTAAAAGGTTCTATGAGTTTTCCATAGAATCATGAGTTTTCTGGCTTCTTCTTTCACTGAGACAATTTGACAAAATCCTCCTCTCTCAAGCAGCCAATATACATGAGTAAAATTACCATAACATCAGCAGGAGCCTGTGGAGCTTGGCTGAAAGCTGTTACCAGGTTTCTAGAGCAGGACCACAGGCAGTGCCATGTCTACCAACAGCTCATTTTGCACTGCTTTACCAGTCATTTGTTTTTCTGCACTGAAGATGCACAGTATCATCATAAAGGAGCACAAGATGTGATCCAGACTAATTTCATATAAACAGTCTGTTCTAGCCTTCTCTTTTATCATTCAAATTTGCTAAATATTATGCAAAAATGACGTAACATATGCTTTCAATTTCCAATTCAACTTCCACAGGTCCTTTTTTTCAGGGGAACAATAAAGGAGACAGACTCATTCTAGCACTCTTCCAGTCATTACAAACATGGGAGTAATAAGGCGCAGTACACATGTAGCCTAGTAATCGTTAGGTGCTAGCCATTCCCTTCTGTTCCCAATCCACAGATCTGGTAATGTCACATTTCCCAGTGTGGGAGTATGAATTCTCAGCTCAAGCTGTTGAGACACCTCCTTACGGTTCCCGGTGGCTGCACCGAGAGAGCGTATTTCAGATGAGCCTCAAATCCTCAGGATGGGCTTCTGTAGTCTAGAAGTCTAAAATCCCCTGGGCCAAAGTTTCTAAAAATGACCCCCTGGCACCCAGATTACAAATTCATCCTAAAGCTCCATTTGGCAGGCATGGGTTCCATTCTCAGCTGATGGAAGTTGGCTGTGCTGCACTAAAACCAGAGAAGCCAGGGGTGATTCACATCCCTGAAGAAGTGGACAGAAGTCTTAACAGGCATCAGAGACTGCTTTTAAAAGCTCTTCTTCACCATGATGGAAAGTATAAGGCAGACAAAGTACTAAAAGCTTTTACGTTTAGAATTTTTTTTATAAGATACTTTTCTGAGGACTAAGATGACTGTTACTCCCAAAATGAACATCAAACCATACAGTGCAACTCTGGAGCTGTCAGTTTAACATCTGTAAAAAGAAAAATCATAGTGGAGTAATACTTTCAAAAGCACACTTTAGTCAGTGAAAGATAATATAGTTACATAGCAAGAAAAGTGTGCTTGAACTAGTGTATGAGGAACCTGCAAGAGCTAAACACAGTGCAGACAAGCAACATGGAGTGGATGATAAATAAAAAGGACATTTGATTAAGCAGCTTACTGAGTGTTTGCCAGCGAAGTACAGAAAAAAACTTGGAAACCTTTGTGGTACAGAAGGAATTGTGTTTAAAATGCTTGAGGAAGAGAATGTTATCACAAATAACGAATGGTTCTAACTAAGAACATTTTAAACACTAATTAAATTGTCCCTGAACTGACTTTGGGTTTGGTCTGGTTTTCCTACAATTATATTATCATGGACTAAAGTATGACTTGGATTATCTGCCTGTGCAAATGAGAAAGAATGAAAAACAACCACATAAAATCTTTCCTTGAAAATCTGTATTGGCTGTCAGGAGATCTGGCCTGGGCACACAGGAAGAGGAGAGTGCAAATGCTTACTGGGTTTAAAGAACCAGCGGAGAAGGAACAAACACATCTTTGCCTTTAATACATCTGTCTTCTGGGACTCTCCCAACCTATATGCTGTCCAGAGAGGCTCAGGCATAGAGAGATAAGAGTGAAAGAGAAATTATTTCCTTCAGAAACTGTGAGGAAACAGTGGAACAATTTTGACTTTGAGGGGTGCTTCTGAATCAAATCTGCCAGGGTTAGGTCTGGCTGAAGAGGCTCACATAAAAATCTCTTTTCTTAGGATTGCATCCTAGGTCTGTAGTAAACACTCTCCCCAGGGCAAAAGCAAAGTCTGTCTGAGAGCCTCCCCCTGATCCAGCTCTGTATAGCTCATTAAAGTTTCAGGGGTTTGGGGGCCTTTTCACAGTTCCTAAGTACAGCTCTAGGCACCTGAATTTCTATGCCTCTCCGCTCCTGGACCACTGTCTCTCAGGAATGTTTTTCTTAGAGATAATGCCTCTCTTTTCGGTGCTCCCCCCACCTTTAGTCTTCTGAATCGTCCTTGGCCACACTGTTGCATTCAGTGTCAATTATCTTAACTTACTGAACACATCAAACGAGCTCCACTTCCATCTTCCTTGAGAAATGTACACCTTCAGTCTCTGCTAGATTACTGAGGCAAACAATTAATTCAATCAAGAAATTTATACTAAAGGATGTTGATTCTGTCAATAACCTCGTTTCCTACTTCTCAGAGGTTGCACTGTTTCACTCAGTGACCTCTTGTTCCACATACTTGAAAAGACAACATTCCACTTCTTATGATCACTTGTCAATCTTCCATACATTATCTACCCTCTGGTTTTCTTTCTAAAAAAAAAGTTTTTATAACTACAAGGTGAGTTGTGTGAAGAAAGAAAATTGTGAAGAAAATAAAATCATGTGCAGGATTATGGGAGTATGTATGGCTTGATAGGTATGTATTAATACAAGGATTAACACATGCAATGTATATGAAGGACTGCAGATATTTGATTATTTTTGCTTTCGGTGGAAGATTTATGTGATATACTGACATTTGGTATTCCTATAAACCATTTGGAACAGTAACTTAAGACAACATAAATTAAAGCCTTGCAGAATTTTTTAAATGCTGGCATTTTAGATATAAATATATATATTTTACACTACCCACCATACATTACTGCATTATTCTGATGTTACGTGGCTGTGCCAGATTTCTCTCTGCCAGCATTGAAATGGCAGAAAGGAAAAAGCAAAAACACAGCAGAAAGAAGGTAGCTATAGAAGGTGGTCATCTCTCAGTAAAACAAAAGATACTGCTTTCCAATGTAACAGTGAACTGAACTGACACCAACAAGTTGAGTTGTGTGTAACAAAAGCTATCTGATTTCAGGAAAAATCCATGAAACTTATCTCTGTCTCACGCTTTTGGTGGGCTGGGGAACAGGGGTGGGCAGACCTAGCCTTTCTATTTGCAATTCTGGCAAAGAAGAGTCAGGAAACAAATCTATTCTGTCAAAATCTTGTATCTATACCAATCTGTGTTCTGTTAGGCTATTCTTTTGAACATTTCCAGAGAACAGAGATGCTCTGCAGAGGCTAAAATACAAATTCACAAAAATTAGTGGGATTCCCACAAATATACATAGGAATATAGAAATAAAGATGACCCAACCACAACTTGTTCAATCCTTTTTCTAGTTAGTCTGTTTAATTCAAGCCAATATATTTCTGTGAAGCAAAAATCATTATTATGGTGAATAATTTCCTGATAGTGCAGGGATATTTAAATGGACTCATCTGTTCCAAATGGAGGCTTCACCATCTGTTCTGTCCTTTTATTACAAAGAGAGAGGGAACCTAACTCATTGCATCAGCATGTAAAGCCTAGCATTGAAATGATTTAGATGTACGTGTGTGTTCTTTATGCACCTGGTATGTTTTCCCACACACCAAACACAAATCAGTGGGAAGACCTGTCTCTTGTAACCTAATAAATTCTCTGATCTAGTGCCTTTATTCCTTTCTCATGGGAGCAGAAATTGATGGCCAGTAGCTTGCATTTTATTAGGACAATTATGACCCTGTTGCTGTCCTGCAGGAGTTATTATCTTTATTGGCCTAACATTTTGTGATACCGTTTACTTCTCTACAGAAAATGAGCCTCAATTCCTATTCATTCCCTCTTGCTGGGCCTATATATGAGTCATCATGGGCAGAAATCTTGCAGGAAATGCACTGAGGACCTGCCAGACTGCTGAAGAACTCTGTTCTTCCCCAAAGGATGTCACACAATCTTTTCTAACACCATTTAGAGAAGACCGGAAACTCCGAAACGCCAAAAATTGTATCATTTTTACTGTTTTAAAAGACAAATTTAGCTGTAGCTTAGGAAGGGTGCAAATTACCACTTCTCATACTCTCTATACCAGGAGACTGATTGCACACTCAATCCAAGTGTTAATTGAAAGAAAAGCCTCAGGTCCTACCTGTGTTGTAGCCCCTCCCAAGCGCCGGCCAGGGCCGATGGTTCTTCCAAAGGTTGCCCAAATACCAATCACTCTGGTTCTCCACTAAGCCAAGAACTTGCTGCCCTGGAAAATGAGCAAATTGCAAGGAGATCATAAGATAAAAGCCAATCAATGGAAAGCACACAAGAAATCTGGAAAGGGACAACCAGTGGAAAAGAGAAGGCAGAAGTTGGGGTGCTGCCTTCCTTCCACACCTTCGGAAGAAGCCTGCTTATGTAACAGACAGCAAGCCTGGCACAGCAAATTCAGCACGGCTCATTTCTTCCCTTCCTCCCTGGCTAGTCTGAGTAATTAAACACTGTGGGAACCTTTGTCATGCTGACAGAATATATCACCCAGACAAATCTGAATGCTGCTTGATTTTGGAATACAATGATGGAGAATCATCCTAGTGAGAATTAAGTGTTGGTAAAATGATCATCTAATATGAAGATCTGTTCATACTCTGATGGAGATAATATAATTGAAGAACAAGGCTTGGCATAACAAATTATTCTCTTCCTATGCTCTCCCTACTGATTTCAGGGATTTTTCTTCCTTAGTCACAAAGGAAACCCCTTCTGCTCAGAAAAAGACTGGATTCAAAGAGTTTACCTACATAAGAAAGTTAGATCATTTTAACTTAAGAGAGTAATTTAAAAGTCATTCAGGTAAGCCTGTGTAGAATGCTGCAAAGAAATTATGACTTCTGTTTTATTTTAGTTTATTGTACACTGATTAGCAGCTGGTTTCAGCCAGAGTAAAATGTATTTTAAATCAAATGTGTCTAGAAGCTTTGCACTGCTTAAAAATCAACCAAAAAATGAATGTTTGTATAGATAAGGACTTAATTATGTATCCTAAAATGTGATCTATAAAATGAATATAAGAGAAGTGATTGAAATGATGCTCTGGTAACAGAGGATGGAGGGAAGGGGAGAACTGCATTTGGATCTAGTCAGAGAAAGGAAAAGGAATGGTGCTTTGAAAGAGGGATACGCTCAGTGAGGGCACTGGGACTGGTACTGGAAACTATTTTGCAACCTTTTGAGAAAGCAATTAAGCATCATGGTTTGAAGGCTCATTTTCAAATCCCAGCTATGCTCATAAAACTGTGTGTATGGTCACAGCAGTGCACTGAAAGCCTGAAATGATCATTATATGTTGCTTACACAGAACCACAGCTGTATTACTAAAATTTCAGTATGGCCCAAGACAACGTTGGGCTGAGAACAAGACCGGAAGACAGATATGATTAATTCAATGTTATAATTGGCTTGAAAGGTGATTGCAATACTCTCCTGTGGTATCTGTAATTAGGTGGAATGTCAGTAACCTCAACGTGTCTCAAATGCTATTTCAAAGACTGTGAGCAGCAGTGATTGGCCAATGCATATAAAAAATAAACCAGAACATTATGAAAGCATTCAAGGAGTGAATGGAAACCAAACTAAAAATAACTGAGAGATTTCCAAGTCTACTCCACACCATTCCAGCATCATCCTACTCTATTCTAATGACATGTCACTCCTCACCAGACCTTATTTTCCAATGATGTCTCTCCTATTCCATTACATATTTATTATACAATAGATATAATTTTTCACATTAGACCCCATAAATTATTTTTTAAGAAGGTGGAAAATCTGTGGGAGAGGAAAAGGATCATATAAAAGACTTACTGGTGCTACTGAAAACTGGTCATACTAACAGAGTGCAATGCACAAGCAAATGAAGGAAATTACAAGCTAGAGGCAAACATATCCTAAGCAACTCTGTTCTTAAAGAGCAACCACAGCATCTCTCAACCTCTGAGACACATGGAACACACTGTAGAGCACATGAGACATCACAAGCCATATACTGTGAGGAATGAAAGAGATCTCAACTGGCTGAAAGGAGCCTAAGGCAAAAAGAGGCTGAAGGACACAATTTAAACCAACACTTGTTGACTCCATGCTGGAAGCCTGCCTGTTTATATCCACTCCCTTACAGCTGAAGTAGCATAAATGAAGATAAGAAACTACATTGGCTAGTAAAGGATGAGGAGAAAAAAAAAAAAAAACAATAGAAAATGCAGGTGCAGCTGGGCTGTAATGGGTTAGCACAGCTGGTAGGCAGAGAGTGACCCTGCCCATAATCTAATAGCACATTTCACAACTCCTGTGGACTCACACAAGTCCACAGATCCTTTTCAGGATAGTACAGTTACCATCAAAAGAAGTATTACAATTTCATTTGCAAGAAGCAGGTACCAAACTTCTTTACCATGGAGCATCAATCTGCTTTCACTATTTTAGCCTCATGAATTTCCCAACATGCTACAGACTTCAGCCTTTAAACCAATGGGTAAGAAAAAATTAAAAATCTTAATGCTTGTTAATGGTTTTCTTTTCCCATGTACCGGTCCAAAATCTCAGTACTAATAACTTACCCCTGAAATACTTATTTCTCAACTATTATTTCTCATGCCAAGATAAACTGAAAAAGGTTGAGGAAATTATGTTTGCATGTATTTACTGTAGCTGTATAATTTCCTTCCACATTTGCCCTTTATTTTTGAAGACACCAGAACATATCTCGCTTTCACCAGTATTCCTTGAGGTTTGGTAAAGGACACGGAGGAAGGCAGGAATTAACATCATGTAAGCTTTAGGGCTCAGATACATGGATCAGATAATGTGACTTACTGTGTATCAACTGAGCTGGAATAACTGCCTGTACATGTCCTTTCAGCTTGTCACAAATACACAGGAAAATGTATGAGCTTCAGTTTGCTTTTGCAATGGCCTGGGAATGTGCACATGTTCATGTACTGTCCTAGGGTAGAGCATTATGCAACTTGTCAGGCTGTTGTAACTCTTACTGGTGCATAAAAGCCTATTAGGCAGATGTGATGGCTTGTCTCCCAAGCCACCTTGGAGAAAATTATGGAGATATGCTTTCCATCTTCTCTAGTTATATTTCTGTTTTCTCTAGGCTGGAACAGTGTTGCTGTCTCTGCCAAAAAAGAATATATCTTTATTTCCCTTTACATTGTCTCTGTGATCTTGACTTAAGGCAGAAGTAATCCAGAAACCAGAGCTTTAGCTGCATAGCAAATATTAATGTTTCCAAAAATGTTTTCATTCTGAATCAATATAGAAAAAAAAAGAAAATCAGAAATATCTTCTGGAAGAGGTTCCACAAATATTTTGATCTAAAGATATCAAAACAACATCTAAAAACGTACAACCATCCTCATGTTAAATAATACAAAACAATGTGACACATAATACAGACGCATAATATATACCCTACAGATTACATTATTCCATGTATCTCAAAGTTCAAACAATAAAAATCCTAAGTTTTGTCCTTCCAATTGCAACCAAATAAAAATTCACTCAAAAGCTTTCACTCAGAGCTTTAATCAATTTTTTAAAATGAATCATTGTGAGAATATTTGTCTACTACTAGCTATTTAATTTAGTTATTTACTTTTTCAAGTGCATCACTAAGTTTCAGACATGAGGCACTGGCCAAAGGGATGTGGGGTGCCAAGCAGGCATGGTGAACAGCTCTGTGACCATGCACCAGCCTGTCCCTCTGCCACCCTTTGTGCCTTCCCTGCAAGGTGCTCACAGTTCTGCAGGAACTATCACCAGGTTCACTTCACCTCTGATCACACCTCAGTCTGAATTCAGGTTTTCGGGGCAGCAAAGACTAGAGCTCCCTCCCAGCATGGCCTTCTGGAAAAGGCAAACATAAAGGAGTTATGTGAGCTATTCTTCCAGCAGATGAGAACACGGTGCCTGCCGTAATGGATTTGAACCATTCAGCATTCTGAGCTGCCGGTTTCTTCTTCCTAAGAGTTATTATAATAAAATACCACAACTAACAGCAAAAGCTCTATCATTTTCTGTTCTGGTCCTGCAGTTATGATTAAGTGCACTCCTCTCACTCTCTGTTACTCCAGGCACCAGTTAGCTTATGAAAATTAAGCTGTCTTTCTTACTTCTTCATACATCATCACTAACAGCCAGACAAGAGAAAACAAGGCTATGATTCTGGCATGACCACAGTGAAAAATTACCGGGCAGGCAGAATTACAGCTGGATTGCCAGGAATGGGGCTGAATGCTGCCTGGCTGTGGGATAGGCTTCTCCAGAAGGCAGCTGCAGAAATAGCATTTTGCACCGAACAGCTGCCTGACAGCTCTCGCTCGATGAGAAGCTTGGCTGTTGCTGGGAAGAGGTTTCCATGGAAAAACAGATACTTCTGAACCTGACAACTCAATGCCTTCAATTCTGTTTTTACTTCACAGATTTTTGGTGGCTAATGGAGGGGAAAGCATTAGCCTGTAACTCAGGCGTTGAAGGGGACTCCAGACCTTAGTTCAGCTCCCAGCTGTGATACTGATTTCTTGGGTGACACTGAACAGCCTCCTGCTCCATTCTCCCTGAATAAAACTTTACCCCTCTTCCATTTTGCCTGTCTCACATACTGCAAATATAAGTTCTCAGAGTTAATAAGCATGTGCTACTTTCTACTGAAAAGGCAGGAGCAGCAGCATGTGGCCAGGCTGAAGCTCCATCCAGCACAGAGCTGTCTCCAGCAGCAGGGAGGAACAGCTGTGCAACACGGAGCACAACACTGCAGCTGTATGGTGGCACTTCTTAATAGTGGTCCTCTGGATACAGTGATTCATGGCACATGACACATCTGAAGGAGTATCTGCTTTAATTTATGTTGGGTCTGGTATCTGCTGCTTTCGTTTGGTGCCAGTCTTGGTGCCTGTGAACATTTTCCTATTCTGCCCTAATTTTTTCTCAGTTTTAGAGGATTTAATCTTCTCTACAGTCTATGGTACAAAGGACCTCAACCTCAGCTCTTGCCTTGACGTATTTTGCTATTACAAACAACAAAAATAGTAGTAAAAAAATTATAGTTATTACAGCTGCTTTCAACATCTTCTTTAGTGGAAGCTTTTTTTTTCTTTTAAACCTATAGTGGCTTTTACATGACTCCACTGCAATTACAGTAAGAGCTATGGACCTACTGCAAACACTTTGTGTGAGTTGCACTTTCTCAGGACATCAGACTGTTTCCCGAAAGGGGAAAACAAAAAGGCATTAAAGGGGAAGGAAGGGCTGCGGTGCCACCTTCTGATCACCCACGGCCAAAGGGTGAGCTGGTATCACAGAACAGATCAGTTTCAGCATGGTTCTCCTGGCTGTTGGATTTGCGTGGTTTAGTTGTGTTTGGTAGAAGGCTTCAAAGTTAAAATGAAGTGCAAAGTATCCTTCAGCCTTCAAATACATAATAAGTAAGCAATTTCTATACTGAGCAGAGTATTAAAGGAGGACAGAGCAGAACCCTGTCTTGCTACTTCTAACTACTTTAACAGCCATGGTTTAGATCATTAGGAATTTAATATAGACACAAATGCTGGAGCTGCAGCCAAATACTGCCAGAGCAATGCATGTCTTCAGTGTAAGCTGAAAGAGAGGAGAAGGACTCAACAAGAATTTAAGACTCAAGCTTGGCAGGATTCAGAACTGCAGCATTCTGTTCCGAAAATGGGACACAGAAATAGAGAATAAAAAACTGACAGAAGGGAAGAGGGGAAAATGTGCATATTCTGAATGCTGGAAATATTCTAAATTGGCCAGTACCAAGCCTGATGAACAGTGTCAGGGCTAGTTGAATCTATACTTTTGCAGTGAAGCAGGGTTATTTTCTGCATGACTCAGAGTTAAAAATCTTTGATTAATGCCCTTTCCCTCTTTTCTGCTTCTCCTGATTTCTTTTTCTTTAGCCTTTAAACACCTGCATAAGACTCTCAGCTGGTATAAGTCAGCATGATTTCAATGAAATTAGTGTACTTAAGCTGACTGATACCAGCTGAATGTGTTGCACTTCATGTTAAGTCTTGCCTGAGTGACTGACCCTTTCTTGATGGCCTTCCTGCCCTGACCATATATTGGTTCATACAAAATATGTGGCTTCTAGAATCTTTCACTTCTCCTGCCACATTTCTCATCCACCTCTTCAGATCACTGTCAAGTTCAAGCTCTTCATCCTCACTATTGCTGCCCTTCACAATTCTTGCACTGTCTATATCAATTCATTTCTTCCTGCTCCCAAGCTCGTTCCTCTCTTCTACTGCCATGTCCTCTCTCATTCCTAAAAGAGACTCTGTCTTCTCATGCAACAAATGCCCTGACTTACCCCTGAAAATTTATTTCAAGCACGAAATCCCTCAGGACTTTCCTTTAAAAATATTTTTAGAAATTTTACCATGAATCCAGCATAAAATACACACATGAAATCTTGTGTGTGCTCTGTAAAACAAATGTGCCAGACCCTAGAAACACAGTCTGACACCGTCTCATACACCTGTATGGTACAGGATACGCTGCATTCAACAGAATGCAATACTTTGACCTCTACTGTGCATTGATCTCACAGGTGTGCCAACATGTAACAGAAATATGTTATTTGTATGCACACATTCACATACACATACATACACACATGCATCCATATGTACAGATGTGTGTGCAAATGTATAGTCTCTGCTGTGAAGAACTTCTTCATTACACATGGAAATGTTAAGTTTCACGAAAAATGCCTCCTGCAAAAGTTAAACTTTTTTACTTGGTATCTCATTTGCATTAAGTACACTGCTGTTTCCCAACAACCATTACTCCTTAGTGGACTAAATACTCGCGAAGAGAAACTGTATGGACAGTTATTAAGGCACAGGTTGGATGAGAAGGAGGCCAAGGAATAGCTCACTGAAGCTACAGCAGGACTGTCTCAGGAGAGGAGAGGCTGGCTCCACAGGAGCATCATGTGTATAGTACACTGATGCCAGGAGAAGAAGAGAGGATACAGGCAGTGAATACCTGATAAGAATGGATGGTAGATAAATGAGGCAGAGGTAGATAGAATATATCAAGGGCAGAGAAAGTCAAGATGAGCCAGGTTGACTCAATGAAAGAAAAGAGCAAGTGGAAGGAATAAAGGAAAACTCTGGCAATGCTGAAACAAAGATGTAAAGCCATGCTATCAGCTGACTTCTGGATGTACTCAGAGGTGGTGATGTGACAAGGGCAAAAGAAGTTAAAGCAACTCAGATCAGAGAAGAAGAATAACTTGGCAAGAGGCTATACAGAGAAAAAAATGACAAGTGTTTTGTATGTGGTCAGAGGGAGGATTCAAAAGGCATACATAAAAGGTGATCGAGAGGATGAAGTGTACAGAACTGGATTGAGAATGGTTGGGGTAAAGACCTAAATCTGATTCATCTTCATAAGGAAAGATGAAAGAATGAAATCAATCAAGAGAAGAAAATATATTGGGCTTCTGCACATCTTCTACTGTCCTCCAAGGAGCTTGTTAGAAAAATTAAGAGGACAGTGAGAAGTCCAGCAAACCCCACCAAAGCTGGTAAATCTATCATTAATGTTTGCAGCACTTTCATCTGCAGAATTTCAGGGAAATGGATTCTCAGCAGCTGAGCACAACAGAGAAAGTGTAGAAAAAACCTTTCATTTTGCAACAAAACTTTTTGAGGTTTTCTGTGGTGCCTTCCAACCTGACCCACTCTGTGATATGCACAACTCATTTCCAAGAAATGTGCTCTGGCATGAAGTTTGGAGAAGAACGAAATGGTTGTGCAGTTTTAAGGTTGAGCAGAAGAGAGGCCCATACCAGCTTCATGGGCTGCTGAGCCAGTCCTTCCTCACCTCAGTTTTTAGGTCACTGTTCATAGTACAAATTGTCCCAGCAGTAGAACTGACATCTAATTAATAGCAATAGGAGGCGTCACATGAACCTTTTCCAGCTGGTAAATATTCTTTTCTACCTAGGCTGCGGGAGGTCAGCAAGAGGTACCCACTGCTCTGACTACACACCTTACTTTTTTATTCACATAAATGGCTTTTCCCTTATCATGGCATCCTTTTAAATTTTTGATGTATACAATATAAAACCCCACACTCCTGTAAAATCAAAAACTCCTTTCTCTGAAAGCAGCAAAACATCCTTGTGAAAAAAGTAAATTAGAATCCACCACTTCTAATATTCAGGCATTGATTTGAGACAAAGCGTCCAGAGTTTCAGAAACATACCAGGTATTAAAACCACTGCTTGAATTTGGGCTATGAAGGAATAAGTGATCACTGAACAAAAAATGCTTTCTTTTTTTTTTTTGCTGCCAAAGATAATGCAATAAATCTGTGAAGAGCAGGAAAGTAACTATCCACGCACTATGACTCTGCCTGTCTTAAGTGCATCAATTTTATTAAGAGGATAAGGTCCTGATACGCACATTTTTGTTGGCACAAAGCCCATCTGTGAAATGTGTCTCAGTCACGGGGAGCCGAGCAGCAGGATGCAGCGTGTGATCAATAAGGCTCTGATGCAATGCCCTTCAGTAGTAGCACTTCATTAAGGAGAACTTACTGCAGGAGAAACTAGGCTCATGGTGATGGAGTGACACTTCCAAGGTCACTGGGGAAGTGAGTGGTGATCTAGGAACAGGTGCCAGGACTTTTGAGACCCAGAGCACTGATTTTAGATACTGAGACTGTCCCTAATGATAGCCTAGTGCCTAAGCTGTCACTGGCAGTAATCACTCAGAAATTCCCACTCAGCTCGCCTTCGAGCAGCTGTCAGCTCACTGGGTCCACTGCCGGCTGACTTTTTCCTTGCCACATCTCTGAAGACGATGTTCTGCCCTGACATAGATTTACTCTGGGTACATCCCTTGGGACTCCAGGCATGTCTCATCACTTTCCTCTTGACGTTCAGGCAGCTGCATTTTTCAGTAGCGATGTTAACTGAACGATCTTAACTCATATTCGCACCAGGTAACAGAGGTTAGAAATTCTCTGTTTGTCTCTCATTTTCACCACATCACTGCATCACTACACTTCATCAGGGTTCAGTGATTGTTGTCTGAGGTTGTTGGAATAGTAAACTTCTTTACTAGCAAGGAATTAGAGAATGAGAGTAAGAGCTTCCTAACATTCCAAAGACTGATCAAGAAAACTGCGCAGCTTCCTACTTCATATCCTTTTGGGCAGTTATATATTAATAGCAAGATATTAACTCCCCTTTCTATTTAAAAGGAACAAATCTTTTAAATCTATTGACTCATCAGGAATGTTTGTAAGCAAGAAATCAGTGTCTGTATCATAAGTAGTTTCCCTGAGAACCTGAGAAATCCCAGAATGTAGAAGCAGAGGCAGAACCCTCCTGCCCAAGATAAACAAAATGAAAAGGATTGGTTTTCCTGTGACAATTAAAAAACAAATCAGAACAAATCAGAAAACAAAGTATTTATAGAAAAGGGCTGTAGTCATCCACTTATTGCCAAGTTATTTTATGTGGTGTTGAAATCCAACTATGTTGACATTATTTTTCCCCTCTGTTGGGTTCAGTTCCGTTAAAAAAATAAACAAGCTTTGCATTTCCCTTTGGCTATGTGGCTTTACCAGCCTCTGGAAACTTTTCCAGATGAAAATTCCGGAGTTGTCTCTTCAGTAGACACAGACTGCAGTAAGATGATGCTACCTACCCAGCACTTCTTGCCAATGCTACTAAGGGTGCTTACTACACTGACAATTGGTTTGTGTAAACAGCTCGCTTTATCCTTTTAATTATGAGCTTCAAGACAGGTTAGAGCTCACAAACACTACTGCTAAGAATTATTTATGCATCAGGAGTATCAGACAGCAAAATGACACAGCAAATATTTGTTCACACCTACAGATTAAGCACAATTAAACCTGTATCAGAAAATAGGACAGAGCTCTGATACCACACAACTTGCTGTTTTGCATTTTGAGCCTACAGACTAAGAGATTCTTCTGCCTGATGCTACGAAACAGTGGCTGTATCAGACATCTCATGCTTTAGTGATGAGCTCAAGGGTCTTGGGATCTGCCCCTCATTCTTATGTTGACCAGCTGTGCAATCACAGATGGGTCACCTCCTCAGTGTACTGCAGCCTCTCTAAATAGGGCATGATTCTGCACTCAGGCAGTGAAGAAGAAAAGAACAACTTGGAAAACAGAATAGAAGTTTTGCAAGTTATTTTCTCAGCAAGAGATGGAGCACTGCAAATATATAAAAAATGTGCAGAGGATTGGTCTTAAATTTGAAATAACCATCCTTTCTCTGTATCCTTCTCTGCCTTTCAACCTGCACTCTGGAGACATCTGGATTTAAAGGGTAAACTGGCTGAGATGTTCTCTTGCTGAAAATGTGTCTACTTGTGAACTCAACTTGAAATCATACATTGCATTGACTCAGTTCTTTCAGCATGTCCAATACTACAGCATCACAATTGGCACAAAGATAAAATTACATAGCCACCTTGAGCTCAAGTTGAGCTCAGCACCGTCAGCTCCAAGAATAAATTGCACAGGATGTCTTGTGGATTGCTAGCAAGCATTAGTTAGTTTACTTTCTTAGTTTATGGCTGTTTGCTACACATATGACACATTTTGCTAGCATGACAATGAAGCAGCTAATATTCCTAATGCAGAATCCAGTAAGGCTTAGAAAAAGCAATAAAGCCCTCATTCTTCAGTCTTTTGCACATCGGTCTTTGCGGATACTTCCAGAGGTTTCAAGTTTTTTAACACAAGTCCATCTCAGCACTGACACTTCCCTTTTGTCCCTGTTTATTGGCTGAGTGAGTACTGAGTGATTCCTACTGTTCTGAAGAATCTTCAAGCGAAGAGAAAGAAGGCTATCTCAACTGAACAAAGCGATAAAAACAAGGGTTATGAAAATCAGCTTAAGTTCCCTCTCCCTCTCTGTTGTTTAATCATTTAATTAGTGCAGGTCTGGCTTTAATTAAGACAAACAGATGAAAAACGTGAGGTCAATAGTACACAAAAAATACAGAATTTTATCACACAGCCCTCAGTCAGAGAGTCTTCAAAGTGATTCAAAAGAGTTCAAGTCCAAAGGCAAAGAGGTGAGAGATTTGCAGAAGGCACCAGTTTCATTAAGTAGATCTGTTGATGATAACGGGAAGAAAGGGCAAGACTTGCTGTCCACTAAAACACAAGCCCCATAATGCATTCTGCACATCATATTGTTCAAGCCTCTAATATTTCATTCATTGATTTTATTGTCAAATGGAAAGGTGCTTGTTCCAAGTGGCATTTAGTGAGACAGATGGGAAGAGACCCAGAGTTCATCACTGGGAGTTTGCTCACTGGATAACATTGACATTATACGATAAAAAGCAAAAAGAGGGCAGAAGTCTACACGTCCTAATGTTTAGGAAAGTCTTTTTGGTTCTCCTCCTGGAAGCCGAAGGGCTTTGCACCTGGTCAGACTGCAGACTGCCTCACACATCATCTGCATCTATGAAAAAGCATCACTCCAATTTCTCATACAGGCCCTCCCACCCTTTTCTGGCTGCCTGCTCCTTCCCCTACATTAGTATGTAAAATGTCACACTAGTACCCCACAAACCCCACAAACTCATCCCCTGTAATGAGGTCAACTTGTGTGGACCTTCTAAAAGGTTATGTGCAGGAGAGGCAAGATGTAAAATGGATTTAGGCTGAAAATAGCTAGCATTTCCTGGGCTTCAGCAAAACAATAGCATCTGTAGGCAGGCACAACAGCAGAACTTAAAATGCCCGAATGGTTAAAAATAAGGTGCCTATCAGCAGCTTGGGAAAGCTTTTGTGAACTGCTTTATTAGTTATATACAGGAACTCCACCTAGATTTAAATTTAAACAAGTGTCCCTTTATTAAGCTGAGCCTAATTTTACTGGGTTTTTTAAAGTGATTTTTATAGCAAGGTTTAGCACACAAGCTTGCATTCAAAAATACTAAAGAATCAAAATTATCACCTCAAATATTGAAAAACCCTTATATTTCCACAGTAAAATCAGAGAGAGGCATGAAAATATTAAGAATTCTGAGGACACCAAGAAGCGGGAAGCCAAGTGTGCAATTGCTGCAGGGAAGCATGGAAAGGGCAGGAAGTTCTGGTATCTGCTAATTCCCTTAATCCCTACTAATGCATGAACTGTAAGCAACGTCTGTTTTATGAAGTAGTAAAATGCTGTTATGAATCTTGAATCTATCTTGCATCTCAATGAATTTTGTAATCAAAAGGGTAAAAACAGCAAGTCAAATATCAGTAAATTTCTATTTACTTATTTTCCTCTTCAGCTGTCTAAGGACAAGATGGAAAACAAAATTAAAACTGAAATCTGTAAAATGGATTTGGCTAACTCACTCCCTCATAACCACAGATGTTGGGCAGCACACTTTACCTGCTCTTAAAAAAGGGAATAAAGGCATGAGGTAAGTACAATAAAATTATTCACAGCCTATCTGTATTATAAGCTTCTTCTGTGTTAAAAAAGAAATAAATTACAAAACAAAGGGCTTCCCTCTCTGTCTTCCTTGGGTAGGAGAAAAAGAAGTCCCTTCAGAAAATCACATGACAGACCAGAGACTTTATTGGCTCATAGTTCCATGTAGTGGAAACTGATGTCACCTTTTGTCAGTCATGCTGCATCGCCATTAAGCATCATAATAAATACAAATTGCAATAGAAACATACTTAATACTTTAGCAGATTAAAAATGGATTGCCTTTCAAGTACTAAAAACCAGCAAGAAGTTAATACATGCATCTGCAGATTAGAAAGGCAATAAGTCAAGAAAAGAATGATAGAATGATATAGAAGGCAATTTTGGCTGCATATGGGGAAGATGGGTAAGACCCAGTTAAATGTAGTGATGAAATCTTTACTTCCAGTGGATTTAACACTGTGAGAATTAATTCAGACCTCAGTCACATAAATGCTGCAGAAGCAAGCACACTGATTTCAGAAATTACTACCCCACGGCAGGAATTACTGCCCACCCAGTTCATCTCAGTGTCCAGCCATTCGGGTTAGCTGCAGCCCTCCTCACTGCTCCTCTACAATGGCTGTATGGAGAGTGAGAGGGACAAGTAAGTCTCCATAGAGCCTGTTAATATAGCTCATGGAAAAGTACTGAAGAGATGATAGCAATAATTTCTTAAATTACTCCAAACAAAATTGTCAGGACATCAGTTTATGGCTCCAAAAGCATGCAGTAAATGGGACGTTTACAGATAATCTGTTCTAATCTCTAAAAAAGGTAAATCCTTTCGTAGCACTGAGGACAGATTTGTGCAAGCCTCCCTTCCGTATCTCACTTTAGCTTCCACCTCTGCCCTTTTAGAAGGCAGAACTGATCTTCCTTCTCCATGATTCTTTCCTGGAGGTGCTCAAACATTGTACTCACTTATAAAATCCAATTGTGTAGTCCCAGACAGACCTGCCTAGGATTTACTCTTCACAAAGAAAGAATAATGTAGGTGGTTCTGAGTAACTCTTGCAATATCATCTGTGCACAAATGTATCCTAATCAACTCTTATTTCAATCCATCCAGTTTCTGTCACCTTCTATTACAGTGTCCCAAGTGACCTGCTGGGGCATTTCTTAGCTCCCCACTTCATTAGCCCTACTTTTAGCTTGGACCTACACTTGTTTCCTATCATGCCCTAAGCGTTTTCAGAAATGAACTTCTTGACAAACCTGTTTTCTATCTAATTTGTGACATTTTCTCTCTGTGTTCAATGCTGTAAAATGGGGATGGTCAATTGTGCTTTGTGAAATGGAGTAAGATATGTAGGGATCATTTTCAGTGGTACTTACATATCAAAGCAACAAAAAAGAGTGGACCACAAGACCCCCTCTGTAACATACAAAATGCTAGTTTCTGTCCTTCCAGAGTAAGATATGACCTTCTGATTGAATTTGAACCTCTTATTTTGTCACTTAGCCTCAGCCCATTAATAGCATGAGGAAACAAACTCCAAGGCATAGATCAGATTCTGGGACAATGTTCCATTGTTCATCACCACATGAAGAGCAGCTCAACTCCTGTCTTTCCATGAAAGAAAAATAAACAATTTCCCATTTAAGCTTCCAAGATCAATGCTGCAAGGAAGTGAATTGTGTATGTCTGCACTAAAAGAAAGAAGTATTTATGTAAGATGTGATTTAAGACACAAAGGCATTAAAAAGAGGTAATTATCTGTTTTGGAAGTGGAGAAAAGACCTTCCATATATCATTATCAGATTCTGATCAGCTCTAGAAACTGAAAAGTACTACTGTTATTTCATTTCACAACAGATGGAAAGGTTTACCCCTCAGAAAGACTGAATGAGGACTGACTCGAGAGGAATCATAAATTATTAATTTGAAGGATGTTTTCCCTCCTCTTTTCTTCCAAGTCCTCTAAGCTAATTTTGTAGCTAATGCAAGGACAGATCTGAGGGAGTAATTATCAAGCAGGTACGACAGGATTAAGTAAACGCTCTATGACAAGACAATGCTGAACTTCTTGTGCTGAACCACTACACAAATTATTTGTGGCCAGGATTAAAGTATTTAATTAAATCATCTTTGTGTAGATGAAACATGAAAATCATTTTTTAAATTGCTGCAAGAGAGAAAAACACTTCCCTTCGTTTGCTTCTTACAATCTATATTGAGTCTGTAGTTCAAAAAAAAAAAAAAAAGATCAAAACAGCAGTGACTCATTGGCAAGAGCATTAGGATAAATCGAACTACCTTGAAAATTGTCTCCTTGCATACTTTTCTCCTCCAGCCAAGCTGATTGTAACATTAGGCAAATGCAGTCCTGGAAAAAGCACAGCTTCCAGACCAGAAAGGTAGTGTCCCTCCATGAGATGAGAGGTTTACACACAGGAATTCTTCTTAAAGTAAAGCTGACAGTCACTTCAATGAGCTCTTACTCAACATTAGCATTCTGCTAGAGGACTCTGAGGGAGAAGGGGATTGTCATGTTTTCGTTTTACAAAAACAGCAGTGGGAAGTAAGGAAGCCTTGCTACTTAAGTGTGTGTAGAACAAAGGATTTTTTGACTCTGAGACCAACAAGGGGAAAACTCACCAAATTTAAGACACAGCTCTTCTTCCTGAGATTTATTTTCTGCAGTACCAGAAGGTAGAACCAGCATTGCACAGCTGCTTGGTTAAGGTCAGTAGGTCCAAAATATTCTCTCCCTCTCACTACCCTCATCAACAACTATGAGACACAGCTAACCTAGGAGAGGAGAACTGAGAGACAAGTACCTTGAGCTCTTATGGACTGCACTGAAGAACATCTGAAGCCATGGCTGAGCTGGGGCAGAGAGAAATTTTAATGTTTTCATGAAAATGCTTCTTAAAGTCACATTTAGCAAACTGTTTTGAAAAATGAACATCTGAACGTGGTTTGACTTCATTTGGCTGTAGAATTGAATGGAATAATCTACTGGTGGATAAAATGCAAGGATTTGGACTTGATTCTCTAGCCACTGTCAACTAGGATGGAATGACTTCAGGCTGTTTCTTTTTATTTGGACTAGTATCTTGGCTGGAAGAAAGCCTGGTGGGGAAGAACTGTATTGATTATTAATGCAAATCCTTACTATCTCCCTTTAGAAGAGAAAGGTGTTGTCATTTTTCATACTTGATGTCTACTTCTTATTGCAGAAAGCAAATCAATCCTTTCTTTTTTTTTTTTTTCCTCTTAATTGCAAGCCATAACAAAAAAGTAGAAAAAAATAATCATTTGTACAAAACTATTACAGATGCATCAAAGAACAAAGTACCGTGAATTGATTTTTAGGTCTAACAAACCTTGTCAGAATCTCTTCAAATGACAACTAAGATGAAAAATCTACCTCCAGCTAAACTTTATTATTCCCTCTGCTGCATGGATGGTAAAATAAATAATTTTCCGAAGGGAAAAAGAAGGAAATTTAGATAAAACTAATATTATAAATTTTTAGTATAATTTGTTTTCAACTCTACTGTTTGAGAAACAGCCTATGGATTCTTTGCTCTCAAAAATAGCAAAACCGCTTAACAAACGTTCTATGTGAATAGTCATTAAATGAAGGGTCTATGTGAATATATGTGCAATAAAAACCAAGACCTAACATTCAGTAATTTCAGTGAGTTATTGCTCACACAACCACGCACATACACATGTGCATATGTAGCAGAAACTAGATCAACACTGCTGAACAATGTAACAAAAAAGGAGTCTCTTTTAATAATTATAATAATTTCTGGATATACTCTCTTAGTAAGTCACTATGAGTGAGAGGCAAACTAACACTATAAATATGCCTGTAACAATAACATGTACCAGGGAGGGGGGGAAAATATGGAAACAAGCACATGAAACTGCTAATGGAAATGAATTCTACCTAAGAATTATAAAGTGTAGGTCTCTAGTAAGCTCCAAGGTGTATGATACTGCACATATTAAAATGTTTCCACAGTATAATCCAAAAGTGATTTAAATACTTATAGCAGCTTCCATAAGAAGCTTGATGTATTTCTTCTGGACCACTTAACAATCATGAGCTGCTGCTTAATTTCCTTTCCCATCATTACTTACTGTCAATAAATGAATGTGTGTTAAATTTAATTTTTCTCCTTTGTAATTAGTCTTGGTCTACCTGCCTGACATATTAACTGATGCTACAATCTCACATTTGTGACATCAAATGATTTCCATGGTGACAGATTGAGACATATTCTGAATAAGAGTGGTAAGTGGGTCATATTTGACTTGGAAGGGGAGAAAAATTCCAACCCTCCCTTATACATGTTTGCTTTGATTAGGCTAATCAGTACAGGAAGACACAACTGTGGTACAGTTCATTTGCTGGGGAGCTGATAACCACAGAGGCTACTGAGGAAGTCTTTAAGGTTATTGTGGGTAATGGAGACTTTAAGAATATGTCAATCTCGTTTTGAAGATTAACTAATTGGATTCATAACTTTAGACTCAGTTCAGTACATAACTTAGTTCACTGATTTTTAAATATTTTTAGTGGACTGTTCTGAAGAATATGCCACTTTATAGCCATGCTGCAGTAGCTTTGAACATTAAGTTCAATCTAGACTTGACACTGGAAAATCACTGGTCCCTGTCCCTTTGCATAAGGAATTTACTCTCGTCTCAGATTTATTTCCATTTATCAGCTTCAATTTGTACTGTAGACCATACTTGAGCAATGAAACTGTATCTCATGTCTCTGGGTCTGGATTAAAATTTCATGTGTTCTGCTGCACAGGCATGTGTGTCCTTGGATGGTATCTGCCAAGGGTGCTCCAGTGAACACCAGCACTGACAAGTCCTCGAAACTTGCCAGCACTTTTGGCTTTGAAGGGCAACTGAATAAACTACACTTAACAGGGTGGTCTTCTATATCAGCAATAGCACCTGCTGTGATTCCTGATAAAGTGGATTCAGTGGTGTGAGTCTGTGTGACAGGGAATGAAGATCCTCCATTTACACAAATTGACTTGAAAGGGTAAATATTCAGACAGCAAGCAGGTACGACTCCTTTTATCTCAAATGGAGCCATTCCAACTTGTAGCAGGTTAGAATTTGGCTCGCTAAATTTATACTACAGAAGAATGAAGTGTTTTTCATGTATTTTCTGGGTTTTATGTATTTTCTCATAAAAACACCGGCTGTTGGCTTTGCTGCTGATTAGCAACCTCCCACTTTCCCATTCCGGGCAAGTTGGTGAGGAAAGCTGTCAGACCAAGAACAGAATTGCTGGCAAGGCACCCTCTGGCCAAGGCACGCTCCATGGAGCACATGCTGTGTAGGAGAGGCATTGCCATTTGGGAAACTGGGCTTCACGAATTCTAATCCAGAACGGCCCAAGTTTAGTTCCTTAGAAGAGCAAGCTAAATTAAAACTAACAACTTTCCCAAGTGAAAAGGAATCTGACCACTAATTTTGAAATGCTACTAGAATGGCATAGCAGGATGTGTATATTGCTGTTTGATCACTGTGAGAGTACATCCAATTTGATGCTTTCATGGGGAGAAACTCTGCAAGTAGAAAGCACCAGAATCATGTGGGGCCTTAGATGTTAAATTTCACAGAAAATGGTAGTGCTTGCCCTCTAAAGTGTCCGACAGCTATCATTCAGGTGTACAGAAAACAGCATCTGAGAAACCACAATACAACCAGACAGCTACAACTTCACGTACTCACAGTAAATCTTGTGCAATTATTCCACTGAGGCTAAACATGAGATGAATCAGAGGGAACTACGAATTTCCAGTGTAAAAAGGGCTCAGTGAGGAAAATATTTATTCCTGCGAACAATTAATTTGTACAGGGGGAGCTTATCCAGAGCTAGGGGCTATACAAACACATACCTTGTAATGCCTAGGCAAGAATGGGATGGAGAAAGGAACCTACAAACAGAACCCAGGACTGCAGAGGCAGTAAAGTGCTTCCTTATGTCTGTGGTAGAGCTGGGAAGCAGAGCTCAGATCCCTGCTGTTCCACTTGGCGGAACTGCTCTTCTCCTTCTCAGTACCTCTGTGGATTTTTATCAATTTATTTCATGAGCAACAAAGTTTGCCAATACACTGTGACAATGTTAATGTGTATAAATCATGAACATTTTCTCTTCTTTCAAGAGAAGAGCCTAAATAGTTGCTAAGATTGCAAATTAGTTCATCTCTGCTTAAAGGATTAATTTTTTAGATCTTTTGCAAATCAGTGAATTTGAAAGGAAAAAGAAGACACAATGCTTTCCCAGAGGGAGTAAAGTCACTCCCCCAGCAAAGCTGCTTTCAACTCCAAGTTCTGCTAACAAAATGGCAAAGGAAAAGCTCTCTGCACCAACTTATTCATGTTAGACACAACCTTGGGAAATGTTTTATAACATGGCAGAACACAAAGAATACAGAATTCAGTAATTAGCAAGCGTGCAGAGATTATATTGATGTTTTATACATATTGGTGGGTAGACAAACAAAGGAGGGACAGTGAACATGAATACTGAAACCACAGCAGGCTGGACAGTCAGGTTGATGAGAGTAGTTAAGAAGATTGATGTATACTCTAAACTGAACTCCCCTGGTCGGTCAGTCTCAATAATTTAAAAGACAATGCCAGAGCCTTCATTTCAAGGTGACAGAAAATTCTGATGATGAAAGACGCAGCTGAAAACTTACTTTTAATTAAAAAGCAAACAGGCTGAAGCTCCCATGTGCCTAAGAGGAAGTAATAGCATTTAGGAAACAGTGGGGAGGGATTATTATTTAGATAGTTCATTTTATTAAATAAAAGAATTCAAAGAGTACCAGTAACAACTTTTCCGCCCTAGTATCCTGAATAACATAAGATGATTACTCACCGACTTAATGAGAAAAAGTTTGAGGCTAAAGAGAAAGCAATTAAACTGAAAGATTTGCTGCTACCAAGAACAGATATCCGCAAAATGCAGAGCTAGGATGCATTAAATGACCAGAATAATTCATGAACACGAATGAAGACGATGAAGAAATGGATGACAGGATTCACATCTTCTATGCAATAATACAATAGGCAGACCAGTGACAAGCAAACTGACAGGTGCATGTTCAGATGGACACAGAGGTGACATATTCCTAATATTCATAAGAGATTGATCAAAATGATTATACTAACAGTTTTGACATGTGAGAGCTCAGAAACTTGAGCGGAAGAGGCCAAAACTAGTTTTCTACAGAAGCTGGAGGTTTCCAGTTAGCTCCTCTCTCTTGCTGCAGACACTTTTAACCTGCTGAAGTTTAGTTACAAAATTATTTTAGTGTTAAGAGAGTTGTGGGCAGGAGATTTTTTTCCTAGGGATCACTGAGCTCTGTAGCCTCAGGCATGCAACGTCTGCCACAGCCTGTGCCAGTGGGGAGCAGCAGCAGTTTGTCATGGTCAACTGTGACATCTTGCTGACTGCTCCCAATGACTTGCTGATCTTTTTCCCAATGCTCTTAGAACTCAATGATCTTAAACTTCAGGCTAAATTTCAGCATCAAAGGCCTAAGAGGAAGTTAGTACTTTACATATCCTCTGCACTTGGAAAGACCGCATTCGGCAGATATTGTTCAATGAGGAGGCTAAAACAGGATGCTGGTGGAGAGCAACACTTGGCCCTGAATCTATTAGCCAGGACAGGCTCTGATGTTATCTGCCCTAACTCAATGCTGTATCTCAGTGCATCATCATTTTCAATCTTGCTGAAGTCAATGAGACTACTCATGAGCTTTAACACTTCAGCCTATGATTAAGTACTTCACTAAATAAGGTCATTAAATTTAAATTGTAGATGCTTGCTAGGTACTCCTGAAGGTTGTTCTCTCACCTGCAACATAATCCCTGCAGGCTCATGGCTGGCGAAACAAGTGGCTGAAAAACATCCAAATCTGCATGTCAGCAGTCCTCCCACTAAACTTAGGACACGGGAAATTGATTGATTCAAGAGGGAGCTGTGTTTACCCTACTGCTGATGTAGGGAAGAACAGTAGCATGTTATGGCTTGCAGAAAAGGATGAGACACACAGAAAAGGAAAGGTGGATGAACCTGGCGTACTGCAGGGTCTGGCAGAGATATCTTAGTGGGTTTAAGCAGCAAAAGCCTCACAGCTGTGTTAATGCAGCGTTTTGCCACTGTGTAGTTCTGCCATTTCTCAGCAGGAACAATCAGTGCAACACAGTATTTTGCCAGTGCACTTGACTAGCTCAGGTAGACGTGCGTATGTTGGCCCTCATACAGATTTATCCTAAAGGATTCCTAAAGGATTAACACAGCACTTCAAACCCTACCAAGCTATTTTCACTCCTCTCTGTTCAGCGTGCACACCTCAAAGCAGCCCTCTACCCTGCTTCCTACTCCCAAACAGGCTATCAATCATGATGAAGGGTATGCTAAAGCCATAATGCAGATAACAGACCATTAAAAGCTCAAATGAGACTACTAAACATGTTTCATTAATCATAGCACAACCCAGTCTTGAACCAGGAGCTACAGATTTGGCAGGTCAGTAATGGAAGGCTTCTTTCTACCCGATTCTCATAACTGGGAAAGGGAGAACAGCTCCTGAGCTGGTTGCCTTAAACCTTCTGCTCTTCCTCCTCTTCCTCAGGTGCACATGACCTGTGAGGGTTATATTGCTGGGAAAAGAGAGTGAGAGAATAAAGAACAAAAATAAGAGACCTGCTATGAAAAAAGAGTGTGAGTGCTCTCCAGAGAGCCTGGATTCTCAAAGGAGCCAAAACACCCACAACTCACACAAATTTTAGTAACAGCCCTTCTGAAAAACTGGCCAAACTGGCTCCTTCTCCCTGGCAAGGGGTCTTTATTTAGGGATTTGATAGAGTATCTGAAAGTTGAGTTTTCTTCCTAGGGGCCCAGACCCAGTGCTGATCTTACCAGTGGAAAAGCATAGCAGGTGAATTTTAAAGAAAATACTGTAAAAAAGAGATGCCCCCTTTGCACCACTTCTTATTCATACATGGCTGGCTTTTCCCAGTAGCTTTCCAAGCCCTTTTCAGAAAAAGTCAGCAGGTTACCTGCTAGGCAACTGCCAGGTGAACAAGAGCTACCTGCTGAACACATCTAGCTATTTAACACTCCTGATGCCACATGCCTCTGCATAATAACTTCTAAGTAGGGCATATGTGTTTGAGTTTTTTGACTTTGGAAGCAGGTTGGAGAAGGTGGTTTCAGCAGAGGTTGTTTCCTGGACAGCAAAGACAGAAGACACTGTCAAAAAGACTCTAATAACTAACTGGAAGAGACAAGATATCAGAACTAAAGGGACCTTACAGAATGGGTTTCAAGTTTAATCCTAGTGGAAGATTTGAATCAGCAAGCTTCTTGCAAGGAGGCAAGTTTTTTTATCTTAGTTTCACCTCATTGTGGTCATGCTGAACTCCACAGTTTACCCTTATAAAAGACTTTCAAATGAACAGAGACATCACTTACCAACATTGCAGGATGGGTTTTATGATGGAATACTAAAAAATGTGAAAGAAGTGTTGAATGCAGAACAAGAGCTTTCAAAAACACAGCAGCAGAGGCTTGATTATGCCAGATATCCACTACTCTATTTTTGAGCTTGTTCTGTTCACAGAAGCATGTACTTGATATGTTATCACTTAATCCCTGTATACTAAAATGACAGCTTCTATTCTGATAATGTATGTTTCAGGTAAGATTCTCGAGCACTACCAATTAAAAGGTAGTTTATTAACACACTTTCATATGTTAATAAACCCCTGATTCCTATTTTTTTTTTTCATGTTGCCTAATATTTTAAGATCGGCAGAATCTACTGCCCCTACTTGTGCCCTGCCAAATGCAGATGGGTTTAGAGGACTCAAAATGTCCCTACTGTGAAATTTCTTGAACAGACTGTGCTTTATGGCAGGGGTTGGAAACACTCCTAAGCATTTGGAGAAATTAATTTCCGACAATTAATTATGTTTCTACAGTACAGTATCTTCCTTCCTCTGTGGGTTAGGCAGCAGGAGCCCCACAAATACCTTGGAGGTGTTTATTAGTACTGCATATTCTAGAAGTATCTAATAACAGGGAAAAGTTGGTGGTTTCTGCTTTATTTAAAGAGTAAGCTTTTTGCTCTTACGACTGCTATGAAAAGCCAGGAAGTGTAATATTAATGAGCCAGACAACAAACAAGAACTGTATGCTTTTCTTTTTTCTTAAAATCATCGTTTTTTGAGTAGGTCTGATCTTTGAGGGTTTTACCATGGTAAACTATCCCCTTTAAAGCAGTTTTCAGGACTTAACCTCTCAAAGTCAGTATTTCAGGTCCACATAGCCCTTCTTAAATAGGTGTTTTTTCTCCTGGGCGCAGAAAGCTATGATGATACCTTTACTTCCTCTGGCACAGCTATATGCATATTTTTCAGTGCCAGGGTTTTGCAACAGAAGTGATATTACTTTGGTAGCCATCAAATGTTCATGCAGCTCACCAGGATACAATAGAGATGAAGAGACACTGGTCCCATACTGAGAGCTAACTAGCAGCACTTCTTATACCTGTGTTGTGTGATAACACCAGTGGGCAAAAAAGCACCACAGAGTCCATCCCTCACGTCCCCTCTCCCTCAGTGGGGCTGGGGAGGAGGAAAGGAAGAATAAAACCAAGAAAACTTGGGGGTCCAGACTGAAAAAAACCTAAAACCAACAAGCAATTTTTTTCGTAAGTGACGTAGAAGAAGAGGGAAGGGAACAAAAAAAAACCAAAACAAGTGATGCCAAAGTCCTTCCTGTGGGTAACTGATGCCCAGCCAGTTCTTAACAAAAGATGTCCAGTCCCCTAAAGCCCCCTCTTTTCCCTTTTCCTGCTGAGCATGATGCTGAATGCTGTGGAATAATTCTTTTGTTGGTGAGAGTCACCTGCCTGGTTGTGTCCCCTCCCAGCCCACTGAGTGCCCACCAGTGCACTCACTGTGGCGGCAGAGCGAGAACCAGGGAAGGCCTTGATGCTGTGCAACCACAGCTCAGCAAAAGCCAGAATACGAGTGTGCTGTCAGGGCTGTTTCGGTCATAAAATCGAAACCCCAACACCATACGAGCTGCTAAGAGGAAAATTATTCCAGACTTCCAAGGAACTTCCCTGTTACCTGCATACACAGCTCAGATTAAATGAGACTGGTAAACAAAGGGGTCCAAGCCACACTAAACATTTTAGGTGGGAGAGAGCATTGGAACTACCGTGTCCTGGACATCTTGTCTTCATTAGAGTTTTGCTGCACCACGACCTCTTCAGGAGACCTGCCAGAGTTACATGGAGACTCCTCGCAAACAGCTACCTATCTTTGCAGCCCTGTCACCTTTCTCTGTCTGAGAATCTGCTAGGAGGGATTTACTGCCCTGTTCAGCCATCACAACCTACTGCATGTGGGTTTCTTTTGCTATGGTCTTTTGCCAGACATTTCACAGACACTCGGGTAAATGTGACCCAGGTTTTGAATGAGGAAGTGAAAATGTTAAAGGGGGTGGGAAAATGCAGGAAAGTATCTTACCAGTATAAGACTGCATGAGTCATGTAAGGTGTATCAATAATTAAACACTAAAAAGAATGAAGCAGAACAAGTGTGGATTAGAGGTGCATCCCAAATATGGGCTGGAACTAATGAGGCTTTTCTTTTTACCATCAGAGAAAGTTTATTACATGTACTTCAAAGGGAGCTGACTTACTGAGCAGTGGAGGTGGGTCAGATACATCCTTTCCACTGACACTCAGCATAAAAGGAGAAGCATTCATAACAGAATGGCTCAACTGGCTATGAAAATAATAACCCATGACTTTGGAAAATTTTAAAGAGAGGATTAAACCCAAAAATAAAAAGAGAGGGAAGGGAAGAACGGCATATTAAATAAAACCAGAATCCTGTAGTTATTTCACAGCTACAAAAAATGTGTGCTGATGCCACACATGCTCCTCATTCCGACCTCTGGCCAGGTCCATAAAACGTGACCTGAGATACACCAGGCTGTTAAAATGCCTCCACTCCCTACAGCTGAGGCTGCCCAATTAAATGTTAACAGTACTGAAAGTGGGGTAAAAAGCACCCTGATTACCAGTGCAAGCGCCATTACACTGAGACCTATTGCAGATACCACCAGACCAGAAATGTTACATAGAGACCTACAGGGACAACAGTGCAGACAGGGAAATTAGAAAAAAAAATCATCATGCAAAAGGTACAAGTTAATAAGCCTGAGGAATAGAAACCCAAGGAGAAATACTGAATGGGGTGAAAATGGGTGGAAAGCGGTGTGTAAGGCAACAGAGAGCTATGATCTGTTGTGCTTTTCACAGGAACTGAAAGACAGGAACTGCCTGGTTCTTGTTTCACTTGTGAGGCTGCTTGGCACTCAGCCCCTGCTTGAGTTAGACCCTCCTGCCTCTCATGCTGTCTTGCCTGAACTTTAAGTAACGTGGAAAGAAGTGCTGGTCCTTGCTGACAGCAGACCAGCATACCACATCTGTGTAGCACCAGATTTCTAAAATGCCCTTGTAACAGAGCTGTAAAGTCAGACAAATTCAGCTGCTTCTC
This sequence comes from Platysteira castanea, assembly GCA_013397175.1. Lineage (NCBI taxonomy): Eukaryota > Metazoa > Chordata > Aves > Passeriformes > Platysteira > Platysteira castanea. The sequence goes on along the minus strand of VYXC01010500.1, from coordinate 1,129,669 downwards.
CTGCACCCCATTGCTAAACCTCCTTGTGATTCGTCACAAGAAAACACATCAGTTTGCAAGTGAGTAATTATTAACCTGCCACTGATACTACACTGATGCAATGGCATTTCAGGAACAAGACTGTGCCACTATAACATTGGCTACAGTGTGTGGAACAAATACAGGAGACCCCTAAACTACAGCTCAGATCTAAGGAGACAGATCCCAAACTATTCCAAGCTAAATGAAAGCTATCTCAATTTCTCTTTCACCAAATTTATCCACATTTCACCGTTTCCAAAATTTTGGTTCCTTCATTTTTTCTTGAATTTTAACAGAATTTCATGCATTTTTATTTTTCAGAAAAAATTAACCTGGATCAACTGTTTCCTTGGTTTTATGTTGAGCATAGATGGTAAGACTACTTCTAGGGGACCTCTGCTGGTCACTGAAGTCTCCTGTCTTAGGAAAAAAATCCCACCATATATCTCACAAATGCACTGTTTTCTAATTAAAAGCAGGATTCTCACCTAATTTTCCCCCATATAAATCCAAGGACAGCTTAAATGAAAGTAATGAAATTGCTCTAGATTCAGTCTACAGCAAATGAGACAAGGATCTTGGTTGAATCTCACGAATGTCTCCCTTGAGATCTCCGTAAGTAACACTGTTTTTTTAGAGAAAAATGCACCACATTCTTGCAAGATCCCCTGCAGGGGAAAATGGTGGTTTTGAGTACCTCAATTCTACACAGTTATTGTAAAAGTTTGGTAAGATCTGAGGGGAAATGGTTACAACATCCTGCTATCTCAATATACCTCCTCACCAACAGCACTAGAAATACAACCATAACATATAATTAAGTAACTTGTTTCAGTTTGTATATATTCCAAGCCTATAAGGGAAAACTGTGATGCAGCTACACCTGCCTTCCTCCTTAAGAACCATTAGTACTAATTGTTTACAAATTTCACTCATGGCAGTTGCTGGATTGGGCTGATTTCAATATAATGCTAAGAGATACTAATCACACTTGCAGGGCAGGAAATGGGAGTTGGAATTGGTAAGGGTGCTTCAAGCTTTCAGGCTAACAAAATGTTTGTGACAGTACTTTATCCTGACTCATCCGAAGGTATCTGCCTCCTCTTTGCCCTTTGACAATGGACTATGAACAAGACATCAGAGCTACAAAGCTCCTTGGAACAAGCTCATGTTTTGCCTGACAGAGGCAGTCTTTGGAGAGAAGAACAAAAAGTACCAGCTACTCTGGATATCTAAAGAAGCATATCCTCAGTGCATTCTTGCAGAGGTGGACATGTAAGCACGACGTTTTCTTTTTTTTTCTGAAAAGCTCTCAGCATTAAACTACAGCTCTCCTGTCTCTGCTTTCAACTCTAGTTGCAACTTCCTTCAGAGTTTATCATTGCTTTTTCAAGCACTGGTCACAAGGGGACAAAAATAATGAAAGGTGCTCTCCAGGTCTCAACACACTTTCCAGAGATTACTAACCTAATCTTTAGTTCTTAATTTTGACAACCTGGAAACCTTACATATTGTTAGGGAAACGATTAAACATCTTCCTCTTCTACCAAGGGATAAATTAAGACTAATCACAGCTTGGGATAATGAAAATCAAATTTCTTCTACTTTAGAATCTGCCTTCCAAACTTCATCCTAAGAAATTAGCATTCCCATCTGCCTTCAGTGTAAGAGTCAGAGCTACATAGCAAGGTACCCTAGGACAATATATTCCAACCAAGTTAGTCCAAGCCTCACTCCAGCAACAGCTCCATGTTCGTTATACACAGGTTCTGTTCATGACTGAATCATCCAACAGAGCAAACCGCATACACAGCCAAATGTGGGCACAGATGACATTTCTATTGCATTAGCCAGAACACATGATTTGGAGTTTGGGCTGACTTTAAGCTTACTATGGAAAGACAGATGGCATCTGATCCAGGGTAAGGTTTCTCAGAATAGTTAATCCATTAGTATTTTAGAACAAAAATGAATCAGTGACTTTATACCAGATACCACTTAGTGCTAGGTGGCTATGACATTTTCATCTCTAGTTTTTTATTTACTGTATCATTAAACAGTGACCTTCATCAATGAGTCTGCACCTCATAATTTTCTACCTTTGAGGGAAAGGTTAAGTACAGAACTGGCTCTCTGCTGATGTGTGCCTCGCCATCTCAGAGAGAGTGTGTTCCAGCAGATGGACCTCAGATGAAGGCGGATGATCTTTTTGTGCTCTGTTGAAAACACATGGTGATGGGGAGACATGAAACAGGTTGTAAACCATAAGAAAGGTGAAAAGCAAGGCAGCTCAAACATTGGTGTCACATTGTCAATGAGAAAACAGCTCTGAAGCACATGAAGAACTATTGTCACTGAAACACACTGATATTCAAGTGTAATTTTTGCTGCCCATGCTTAAATGGTACCGACTGTACTGGCAAGGGCAAGGTGGTGCTGATTCTATGTTCTGTATTGCCAATATCCTGACACTCCCAGGGGAGTGCAATGGGTTAGGGTAACCTCTGTTTTGTTACAGGGTTTGCAAAGAATGTACTGCAACCTGCAGCTCTTCCTTACCTTTGTTTCACTTTAAAAGGAAATCTCCTCAACTTCTCCTTCTGCACAGGTACACATTCCACATCCACATGCAGATTCCCCCCTGACATGATCCCTAACACTGCAATCTTGCTTCTTTACCTGACTTTATTTCATAGAGCAATTTCAATCAAATGAGGAAATAAAAAAAAAGAGTAGAAATCATATTGCATGGTGGTCAGTATTCAGTAATTTAACTAAAACAGGTACTAATTTCAAGGTGATATGGAAGTCCCTCTGAAGTCTGGCTACATTTTCTTCATGGAGTAGAGGTCAACATCAATGTTATCAGGAGATAAAAGAAAAGGAGAAGCAAGTATCTACAACATTTAATCTTTGATTTATTAATTTGAAAATTCTTGACTAGTAAAAGGAGTTGAAGAAGAACAAGGAGGAAATCATGTCCAGTAAATCTTGATTAGATTAGATGGAAGACGTCTCATCTGGAAACTTCAAGATCATGGAGGGGCTTTCCAATGCCATGAAAATGGAGGATAAGGAGAATTCTAGGATGTCATTTCTCTGAACTGGTTAGAGGGAGGCATTCAGAAAGTAGGAAGGATATTCTCTTTCAAACTAATTACCACTGCCAGGGCTGAGTAACTCAGAATGAGGCCTGAAGAACTGAGGGTCAAATGAGAGGAAGTAATAGCAGACTTGTCTAGGCTTACAGAGGGGTCAGAAACCATAAAGTGTAACTGTAAAGCATTTCCCACTGCCTGCTTGACCTTGGCAAGGGGAATTCTTGCAAGATCCCAGCTGGAAGCTTTTCTGTTCTTTAAAATATGCATATTAGGAATGAAAAGTTTTTTCATCATTGATGCAACTGATTACAGGAAACTGATAGACCTATACCTCCCCATAAAAATACTGATCAATAACAATCTCCACAGCTGTCTGACTATGCTTCTCTATCCTCTTTCCAAATAAGTTGTGTGGCTTGTCATAAGATTATGAACCTGTAACAGTGTACTCTGTGTGCTCTGGTTTGCTGGGGCAGAGTAAATGGTCTGCAACGGCTCCATAACTTCAATTTGAAGTTTGATAGCAAAGATGCACAGTAATCTATCAGACGTTAGGAGAGCTGATATGCTCCAGTGGTCCACTGCTCCAGACAATTACATAATGAGTAGATGGAGATGCAGATTTGTGGAAGGAAAAGCTCCATCGCTATTCTTTTCGAAGCCAAGAGGCTTTGAAGAGCACAGCCGTTAAAGGTATCACACAGGAAGAGGGAAAGTCCTCAACACAGAGACATCACAAACAATTTAGGGACTTGCCAGGTCCCAACCAACACCCGAAACTTGCAGGCTATCAGTATGCAGCTGGAGCCAGCTCTCAGCATGACTCCCTCTCAGCTTTGTGAGAGGCTGCCTCATTCTGCAATTCTCGCTTCAGCCTCCGAACAGTCTCAAGGAGCAGCCCCATGCAGGGAACTTTAAAGAAGTCCCATCTTTTGATATCTACAACTATCATGGCAAGTTGTTTTTACACTAATTCCCTGGTACATAATCTGAGCCCTATCTCCTGTTTTGCTGTGGTTTTGTTTGAGTATTTACTCATGTGGACTGATTAGCCAGCCACACTTTAAGCTCAGTCCTTCTGACCTTCAAGTTAAGCAACAGGAATTTATTTTTACTCCTCTTCTGGTCTCAGTCAACCATGACACCAGATTTTCTTCCTGGCTTTAAGCATATGCTTCATTTTTGTTGCTTATTATGTCATTCTGACACTTTCTGAAACCCCTGTAGTGTATTGTGATATACCTGCAAAAGCCCAGTGTTAAAGACATTCTGTGAAGAGGAAAAAAAAAGGATTCTCATAAAAACTGTCACCCACAACAGCACGTTTCTATGGTAATAAAGGACTGCTTTGGGTTGTTATGGCAACTAAACCTTTAAAAGCAATAGCATAAAACCAAAGCAAAAAAAAAAAGCACAGAAATTGAGCTTCATCACTGCTCTTCTCAATTTTATAAATAATTCTCAGTCCTCCCTCCCCATAGAAAGACTAGATTAAGTGTTACAGTGATCAAAACTCTTTAGGAAGATAAAGAAAACCACTTGGGTTCACGGCAATGGGTGAGCGGAGCCTCTTACCACTCTCTTAAAAACTTTAACTAGAACTGCTTGCCCATAAACAATTCTCTGGCACAACAGAGCAAAACAAATAAAAAGGTGGTGGCAGTGACAGTAGACTAATTGCTGACTGCAGCTCAGTGGGGATGGTATCTGCACTACCAACCTTGCAGAAAGGACAGGCCAAAATTACACTGAATTAAATGTTCTGTTAGCTCCTTAATGCTACCACGTACTTTATTATTTCCTTGGCAAGTGCTTTTTTTATAGTCAGATGTCACTGCCACAAAAATGCAGAAAAATTCTAGATATGTGCATTTGCCTCTATATAGCTTCACAGAAATTTACTGTGATATATGGTGTTTTTAAACCATCTTAGGTTTCAAGATACACCATCTTGACAAACTTGGGATGTGCCGCCACTTCTTCCTTTTCCCATTCTTTCTTTCCTGCTCAGTATCCTGCATATTTACGCACTCTATTCATCTCCACATAGCTTTCTCATTTATCTACCAGTTATGTTCACTTCCCATCATTATGTTTGACAGAATTAAATGATTACAAGTAGAGTTGTCAGCGTGCAAACATTCTCTTCTAAATCTGCTGAGGTGCCTCAAAGCTGATACCCCAGAAGAGCATCCCTTTGCTGCCCTGCGTATGCACTTCAGCCTTTGTGCATGTCAGACCTGGCTGAGGTCACACAACTCTTTTTACTTGTGACCCATAACAGGGGGCTAGAGTTGAAAGGAGAACATGTTTAAAGATTGCTCCTCCAACCATTCACATCTTTTTTTAGTTAGCCAAAAATAGAAGCTGTAGCTTCAAAGCAGGAATGTTTACGTAAATCAGGGAATACAGGAACTAGACTTCTTTACTGATGTAAGTCAGCACCATCCTGTTCACTCCGATGTTTTATAAAGATAGTTCTTATCAGCTGAGATGCACTCTTTCAGGATTTCAGAACACCACTGTAGCAACATCCAGATTATCGTTTCTTAGTATGGGAATGAGCATGACTCTCCAAAGACTGTCAAAAATTGGTGCCAATATGACTCTGCAGCAGGTTGGCAAAGCCCTACAGAACGTCACTTTGCACCTGCAATAATGATATCCGGAAGCATACAGAAGGAAATATTATTACTATCTATTACGCAGAACATGTGCAGGAAGACAATTCAATGAATTAATGAAATTCAGGAGACCTTGTGCCACATTCAGAGGTGATGTGCACTTCAGTAAGTTGCTGTGAGCATAAACTGGCAGACATTTAGTGCTGATGACAGAAGAGTTGTGGCATTGAGTCAGCCAAGGACAATTTAAAAAGAGAAAAGTACGATGGCTCACTTTGTTGTAGAACTTCAGTCCAGCTCCAAGTCACACATCTCAGCAGGGCAGAAGCCGTAAGCATGTGCTAGGTCCTCAGATGGTTCATGCTCTGGCCTATTTGTCAACAGCACCACTGAATGCTGTACCACCTCCTTTGCTATCCACCTCCACCTCTGTTTCCACCAGACAAATTCTCCTAGTGTGTCAGAATAGCACTTACTTGACAGCTCCCCCAGTCTTTAAGCGGAGAGGAAAAAAACACTACATCCCCAAGCACAGACGTAAGTGGCTTCAGGATTTCACTCAGTTATGCCAGTAGTTAATGGTTTTCAAGAATCTGTTCTTGAATGCTGACACGTTCAGTCTCAGCTCCAGAATGAATCCCAGAACCACACGGACCAGAAGAAGCTTACTCATGGTTTGTGTTACACCAAAGCAGGAATACCATCAGCTTAGATCTTGAGATCCTTTTAAGTATTTAGGCAGTGCAAAGGAAAAATAAACCGGCCTGGCTTTTCACTAGAAAATGTCTAATGTGCATCTCTTTTACTGACATGAACTTGGGACAAAATTTGCTGCAACTATGGATTTTGCACTTAGGGTCCAAATTCTTTTCAGGACTATGAATTTCACTGTGACTAAATTCAGGAAATAAAATATGAATACAGAAAAGCTATGGACGCATTTTATCCCCAAGTTGTACTGTATGTTTATTGATCACCTTTTGGTATGTACCTAGAAGGACTAGGACAAAATTCTTTTTGTTGTTAGCAGTATCTCAAAGTACAAAAAATATGTACCTTGAGGAGTCAGAGGCAGTAATGCTCCTCTGTTTAATTGAACTGCTTGGCCCATGCTAAATGCACCTAGAGATTACTGCAAAGAACATGGAGTGGAGCCAGCTTGAAATTTAAGTCAAATAAAGACACTTGAGAGATGCAGAGTGAAGTGGCCCATTACACACCAAGCTAGTTTTTTTTTCTTTTAGCTTGCTAGGATTAAAATAAGGGGTTCAAACATCCCTGATTCTCTAGATTGATTGGAAAAAAGAAGCATGTTGAGGTTCTACTTTTTCCACAAAACTGGGCTGATTACTGACTTCATTTACATGTCTAACTTCTAGTTCATGCAGTTGTCCCCAGGTTTTGCTCGTGGTGCATTTGTAGACAGTCTTAACGCAGTTATGTAATAAATTGGTTTAATTTTGTATACACATTTCCCTCTTCCCTGGCTGTGCAGAGAGCAACACCGTGCACTCACCCTGCTGATGGGATAATCATGCCATTGACCTCTGGGCAATACGTTCTACCTTACAGCTTGAACCTGTGAGGCAGATACTCCCTACGCCACTTTCCTCTATGCAAATCCATGTGCTGCCAAGGACAGTATTACAGACATAATTTGCAGCATGAAACCAAAAAGGTGAAACGTTGAATGAGAGCTTTGTAATTGGAAGTGGGGCCTTAGGTCTTTAAAAATATGGATTGTCAATGCAGAACAAGGTAGGTTTGGGAAATGTGCCTGGTTTAGAGAGGGAGAAAACAGAATATCAAGTTATTACAATGCATGTCACAGAGAACAGTGAACAGTGTATGTGCTTGATAGATTGCACGTGATTAGAATGAGGGCCTTAGGCAGGGAAATCTAGCTATTAAATATCATTCTTCCTTTAGTCCTATTAAAACAACTATCAAACCTTAGAGTAAACTTCATCTGTTAGGTGAATGACCCACGTGTCTCTTCTGCTTAGCTTTTTCCCACATGCAGAAGTTACTTATCATTACACATTATTAATTGGTGGACAGGCTGCCACTCCCCCCATATTCACTGCCTGCTCAGGCACTTGCTCTGCTTTCATGTCACCAAGGGAATGCAGAGTGACTGGCCAGAGGGATTAGTATGTGGGCTTAATTTGTGTGCTCCACCCAAGAGACAGGCAGACATTCCTGTTTGGGTTTTTTTAAATAGCACTCTAAACAAAATATAATTAAACAAGTTGTAAATTGACAGGGCAGGGGTACTGAATGTACCTGAAGGGAAGCAGAAGAATGTGAACAGACTACAGGAGAAAGCAATCAACCTAAAACATTTATTGGTGGACAGGAATTCCTGATTGATGTCTCCTTTTTAGTTTGGATGGGGGAGTTACTATTTTCCTCCTTGGTTTCTTCCCATCCTCTATTCTCATATATTTTCCTTTTAGCACAGCCTACTGGCATCTCATTTCCAGAAATACATTTTCCTCTCCCAGTTACGAACATGCAAAGCAGAAATGCTCCTTCTCCTAGTCTGTACCCTGTGGGAGCTGGATTTTCTAGCTTCTGAGGAGACACAGCTTTTGCTAGTCAAGGGAGACGGGGATATGCACTTTGCTCCTTTGATGCCATGCTCTGCCCAGATTTCTCTTAATAAATATTTGCAAGGCAGTTCAAAAAAGCTCTAGGTCCATTCTCCACAGCTGGAGTATTGGAGATTAATAGAATTAAAGGCTCTTTAAATCCTGAAGAAAGAGCTCAGAGGAGAAACTGTTTTTTTGCTTTAACACTGTGTGAGTCATGTAATGCATAGTTTGGGTGTTTGATACATCGTAGCATCTAAGCCAAAAAGACAGCTGTAAAATGAGTGGCAGGTTAACAAAGACTGGAGAACAATAATGTAGAAAAAGCACTTGATTGATGTTGAGGACGTAGAAAAAGGTCCTCAAAATTTCAGTGTTGCCAACAAGATTTCACTACAAATCTTGTACCATGTGGGGGGTTTTTATTCTAAAAACTCCAGTTGTGGTATCAAAAGATGACAAAAAATATCAGCTTTCATTTATAATTAAAACATCCCTAGCCCTCATGGGAAAAAGCTTGAAAACACGACCAAAGGGTATCCTTTGGAAATCAGAATGGAAAAATAAAGAACTCAAATCTTTTATTTTATTTTAGAATTTACCCCACCATGAGTTATACCCTATTTCTATGCACGGTTGGCCTTTCACCTCTAAATATTTCTGCCTGATGGCAGAAACAGACAAAGAACCATTCAGCTAAAATAGAACTACAGATGTTTCAGAAACTGCAGCCATTCTATTTTGGCAGCAATTCATAATCAGAATTTTCTGATTATGTCCCTTGTCACATTAAAACCTATAAACTAGAATGTGCACATGCTGATCCATATAATAAACTCTCTCCCTTGGAGCTCATTTACTGAGGTCAACCTTCTCACATACTGGCTTTTCAATAAAGGAATATCACAGCAAAGCAAACTGCAATTAGGGAAAAAAAAAGAGAGAACTTCCATCCAGTCAGCTTATCTGACAAGTGTGGAGAGACAGAAGTGTTTTACCCTGGACCCACAGAATCAGCAAGTCCCACCTCTTTGTTCGATCCCCTCCTAGTTACAGTCAGCAAAATTAACCCACAAGCACAGTTAGAAACTTGTCTTTTTTTCCCAAGTACTCTAACCCCTTACTTTCTTTCTTTCTTCACCAAAATAAATCAGTATTCTCCCATAGTTTCATACGGAGAGGATAACAGCATTGTGAGACACCGGAGCACAACACCCCTCAATATTTCTATCAGCTATAGCTAACTAATAAAATTCTTTATCAATGAAGCTACAAAGATTCTGTAGCAGAAAAGAACACACCACAATATAATAATCAAGAATGGAAAATCTTAAGCAGATAGAGCCTCCACAGGGACCTTTTCAAAGAGAAACTGTATTTCATTTGTGTAATAACCCTAGAATGAGCTATGCACTGTAGTCTAACCAGTAAATACTTACACAAATCTTTCAGAAGCTAACAGATGTTTCTTTTATGAGAAAAGACAAGTGCCATTCGGCCTTTTTAGACACTTATAAAAATTCAGATAATTTTAAGCTGTTTTAATAGCTGACTGACAATTTTATTAATGCACTCTGCTACAATATGATCCTGTTTCCTTCACAAAAAGACTGACTCATACCATGGATTTTCATACACACTAAGGTGCATGTTGCTAATGCCTTCCTCTTGATCAGTAAGAAAAGAAAGCCTGTTTTACTGACCAGAAGAAACAGAAAGATCTCTTCAGGATTTAACACGAACACTGTGTCAGCCTGCAGAGGCTGCAGATGTCTCAAAGTCATCTGGAAGCTTTAATGATTTAGTCAGTGTAAACTGACAGACTGAACTACAGAACCTGCCCAGAATCAATTCTGTGGCTCAAATCCTGCCTTGAGCCATAGGTGCCCATGAATTTTAAACTTTAATCTTGGCAACAACTGAGTATTTTACATCATCACGAGAAGAACGCACCTATAAAAAGCACAATCATTGCAGGAGAGTCAAGGGCTATGACAGGTATAGTTTATTAAAATGGGGCTTCACTGGTAGAGCCAAATTTAGGGAAATTTATACTGCACCTGCTGACTCTGCCTGACTCTCACCAGTGCCATCAGCATCTCACTTTCTGGCATGCTAAATTCACACACAAATAAGAAGTTCTGCATGCACTTAACATTGCAACCTTATGCATAATAGTTCTTGTACGAATATAATTACTAAAACCCCTACACAAGATGCTTAAATTTGTGAGAGTTATGATTTTTATTGGGGTTTTTGTTCATTTGCTTGCTCTTTTTCCTGAAGAAGCTGCAAAAATATTATGAACCTAGATTGTTACCTCAGGCATTCTGCACAGCAATATGCCAAAGCACCCACATGCTGAGTGTTTGCAAATTTTAAGTTTGGGATTGACTATGTGCCAGTCCCTCTTCAGCTGTGGGCACTTGATCCTGCACCAAAATCGCTGCTGACCTTTTCTGGTATTTATGATGTCAGTATGGATTTTTATCATTGTTTGAGCTCCTGACACAAAGCAAACAGCTTTTATAGCATGTTTTTATTCATGCAAAGTATGAATATGTGAATCTCAGTATTACTGTCAAGTTGGCCATTTCTCCTACTTGTATGCTTGGTTAATGGAGGTCAGCTTTCCAGAGAAGACTTACTTGTACCGATGAACAGTAATCGTAGCTTATATTCTCTGGGTGACTTAATATACAAGTAGAGTTATTTGAAATGCACTAGCTAAGTATTATCCACTCGCTGTTGTTTAAAAGTACATAAAATATTCATCGTATCAGCTAGCTGGAATGTGAGGCTAACAGGCAGTAGTAGTAAGACATCACTGCTCAATACAGCCGCTGAGTTTTGCCATGTACTTAGAAATATCATAATGCCCTTTGATGTAGCGTTCAATTTAACACAGAACTCCTCAACACTGATCTCTAAAGGGATTATCCAGGTCTCATTTGTGAGTCTCAGCTGTGACTCATACACAGCAATGGCCTAAAGGAACAAGGCAGACACAAGAATTGTCACCTGACACTAGGTAAAGCACAAAGAGAGTCTCTTGCTATTTACATGTGGAGCACTCAGCACACAGAGACTGTGATCCAGACTAAAACTGCAACCTGCAACACAAGTAATTATGATAACTGTTGTAGTCAGGTCCCCAATAAATTCACTCTTGAGAATCTGTATTTAACATATAGTAAAATTAAAAATCAGAACCTTGGGAAAAAAGAACCCACACTGCAGTACCACGAGTTTGGGTGAGCAAGAATAATAAAACAATTAGCAGATATGGCCTTTAAAAGAACTTTACGATTGATGGCACAGCGTACAGCTTCGGACTAATTTTTTTTTCTGAGAAGAATTTTCCCAGTTCCTGCAGTAAAAACATATTGGTTACCAATCCTTGTTGTCTGAAACACTTTGCAGCATTTCATCCAAGAATACACTATGATCTACAGTCCCACTCTTTTGCCCTTAGGCTAGGTACTTTCTCAAGTTTAGAACTGTCAAAATCCAGTGAAAAGATGAATAGGAAACATAATCAGTGTCAACTAAGTCATAGAAAACATGCATGATAGATTATCTTCACCAGACTGGCAGCAGACTCAAACCTTTGAAGTCAGTATTTTGGAGGTATGTTTCAGTCCTAGAGGAAAACAGTCTACCTATATACAGAGCAAGAGAGAATGAGGCTAAAGCAGAAATGCCCAAATCCCAGCTGAAAAGCTGGATATGACTCTTGAAATTTAAGTTACGGGTTTCCAAAGACATATTTATGCATAGAGATGGAAGCTTGTATATAAAAGAATTAATAATTATAGAACCCCCACTGACTCCTAAGAGAAACTGTTAAATGTGACATTGCTTGAGACACTGTTTCAGGCTACCAAAGAGGTGTGAATTTCTCCCAAAGCCTAAGGTTGCCACTTCAAAGAAGAGATTTTTAAATTTCTGCACTCTGCTACAGAACAGTTGGATCATTTATTGTAAGGGTGTGTGCAAAGAGCTTATCAGAAAAGGGCAGAAGAGCAATAATCTACAAAGAAATCCTACTCCCTTTTTTCTACCTACAGAGCGAATGTAGTAGTACTTTTAGCACCTAAAATATTAAATTACTATGTAAGGGTCTGATCTTTCCAGCAACTCTTAAGATGACTGGAAGAAGAACCTTTGCAGAACAAGGATTCTGGGTATTGCAGGTGCTATTTAAAACAACCTGTAAGCCCTTCTACACAGCAAATCGGACCTCGTTAAATTACAAAACAGTCCTGAGTCTGAGTTTCTTCCAAGTATGGTGTCCAAGAAAAAAAGGAATCTGAGATGCTGGTCCCACTTTATCACTACTTTTGTTGGGAAGAAAAGTCTTCCCAGGCACAGAAAGAATCACAGACAATAGGACCCTCTTTCCATGTGTGGCTGCAACTTGGAAAAGGCTGTGCAGGACTGCCTCATCAGTTATCTTGCAGCAACCTGCAGACAGAAGCTCTTGCCTTTCCTGCACTGATTTGCAAAATTCTTTAATTTGCTCAAAAAGCATCCTGGTGTAGGCAGGTTTATAATGGTGGCTTCTAGCCAGCAACCGGTTGTTAGACATTTCTAGAAGGAGACCCAGTGGGTCTAAAGCTGCCCTCCTAACTGAGCTTGGGTGTAACGACAGGTTCCTCTGGAGAGTAGCATTTCACTACATAGGAGTTTTATTACTCTTCTGTTTATGTAGTATTTCAACAAACATTCTAGACTGCCCCCAAGAAATCTTCATAAACTCACCTGGGACTTCCGAGAGAGAAACAAGGAAGAGATTAAAACATTAGTTTAGTAAAATATCCTTTGGAGGAATATTTGGAGCTAATGACATGAGACAATCTTTCAATCTTTTGTAATTCGGGCAGGAGAAATAAAAAGACACTTAGGAAAAACTGAGAATCACCGCAGAATTTAGAAACTTTTACAAAGGAGTAAAGGAGTATCAGTATCTCTCCAAATTCCTTCCTTTCATTTCCATCGAATCATAGAACAATGCAGTAATTTGGGCTGAAAAAGACCTCTACGTCCTACTATCAAAGTAACACTACCAAGTCCACCACTAAACCCTGTCCCTAAATGCAACATCTAAACAGCTTTTATAGCACCCAGGGATGGTGACTCCACAACTTCCCGGGCAGTCTGTTCCAACGCTTGTCAACCCTACCCATGAAGAAATTTTCTGCTGTCCTTCTCTAGATCCACTCCACCACCTCAATGTCCTTCTTGCAGTGAGGAGCCCAGAAATGAACACGGGACTTGAGGTGTGGCCTCACCAGTGCCGAGTACAGGGCACAATCACTGCCCTGGTCCTGCTGGCCACACTGTTGCTGATACAGGCCAGGATGCCTTCTTGATCATCTGGGCACACACTGGCTCATGTTCAGCTGCTGTCAACCAGCACCCACAGATCCTTTCCCACTGGACAGTTTTCTAACCATTCTGCCCCAAACCTGTAGTGCTGCACAGGGTTCTCGTGACCCAAGTACAGGACCTGGCACTTTGCCTTGTTGAAACTCACAGAACTGGCCTTGGCCCATCGATTCAGCCTGTCCATATCCTTCTTATCCACATCCTTCCTGTCCAGAGCTTTCCTGACCTCCAACAGGTCAACACTCCCACTCAACTTGCTGTTGACCGAGCGTACACCTGATCCCCCTGTCTAGATCATTGATAAAGATATTAAATCAAACTGGCCCCAATACTGAGCCCTGGGAGACACGACCAGTGACTGGCTGCCAAATGTATTTAGCTCCATTGACCACCACTCTCTGGGCCCAGCCATCCAGCCAGCTTTTTATCCAGAGAACACGTCTAAGCCATGGGAAGCCAGTTTCTCTGAGAATGCTGTGGGAAATCATGTCAAAGGCTTTACTAAAGTTTAGGTAGACAATGTCCACAGTCTTTCCCTCATCCACCAAGTGGGTCACCTTGTCACAGAAAGAAAGGAGGGGGGTCAAGCAGGACCTGCCTTTCACAAACCCATGCTGATGGGGCCTGATGTCCTGGTTGTCCTGCACATGCTGCATGACGGCACTCAAGGTGACCTGTGCCATGACCTTCCCTGGCACCAAGGTCAGGCTGAAAAGCCTCTAATTCCCCAGATCCTCTTTACAGCCCTTCCTGTAGATGGGCATCACATTTATTAACCTCCAGTCCACTGGGACCTCCCTGGTTAGCCAGGTCTGCTGATTGATTCAGCCGGGCACTGCCCCGACTGGCTCCCTCACCAGCTGTATCAGGAAATTATCTTCCACACACTCCAGAAACTTCCTGGACTGTTTCTTATCCCCTGTGTCGTATTTCCAGCAGACCTCTGGTAAGTTCAAGCCCCCCATGAAAACAAGGGCTAGCGATTGTGAGACTTCCCAGCTGTTTATGGAATATTTCTTCTGCCTCCTCATCCCAGCTGGGCGGTCTACAACAGACTCCCACTGAGGTATCTGCTTCATTTCCCTCTGATTCTTACTTTTAAACACTCAATTCTAATGTCACCACCACTTTGCTAATGGAACTGCAGCCTGTGGCACAGGCTGCAGAACAAGCCTGTACTTGGACACTTTCTCTCTCCTCCCCAACATTTAGGATCCAAAGTCCTCTCCCACCCCAGCTTAGCACCTGGGGCTAAGGGACTGTCTCATCTTTTCTTTGTTTGTGCACAACTGCCTGGGAGATGAGCAGATGTAGACACTGACCAATTTATTGCCAGGATTTAAAAAGTGGAGAAGCAGGCGGTCAGCTGGAATTAAAAAGACACATGGGACAACTTACACAATCATGCATTTGGGAGTTGTGCCATGTACATTATGAGGGCAGTAGAACAGGAATTCCATCTCCATGTTTAAGTTAGAGCTTTTCACAGCTTTAATCAGTTGAACATTCTTGCCTAGCTCTATGGAGACTGATTTACACACACGTTTTACTGCCATTAATTATTCCTCTCCATATTTCCATATTTTCTGCCTGTTTTCTTTCAATCTTACATCTGCCTCTGCTCCACGTTCCTCTCTTTACAAGCAATCTTTATGCTTGGTTTCATCCCCCCAGTAAAAAAGCAAGGGATCTTCACTGAAATTATAAGCAAGGAGACAAGCCCCCTCATTGTTTCAATTCAGATTTTGCTCTCCTTGACCATGCAGTCCTCTATGCCCAAGTTCAGTTTATCCACATTTCTTGTCCCGCTATGACATGATGCTAATACACCATATTCAGTCAAATATTGCTATTAATGGGACAGCTGCACACAGTGAGACAGTACAATAGCACAGCATTATTTCCAATGCATACATTTATGTTATTTATGGTTGTCAAGGTGTATGTTTACATGAAACTCAAGGTTCAGTGCAGGGAAAGGCTTGGTGAAGAGGTCTGAACAATACCTGAAGAGGAGGGAAAATTTTATGTTCCTTAATGAAGAAAGCTTGTGAGTAATTCAGTTAAGTAAAAAGGTGACTGCTTCTGGCTTGCTGAAAAGACATCAGTGTATCCACAGAAGGGACAGGAAACAAATGCATGAAGAAGTAAGCACTAGAACCCAGTCTGTGACTGTAGAGCTGACGATAATAGGTCCTGCTCCAGAGCTGGATACTGGGAAAGGCAGGGCTTGTGGATTTCAGCAGGGGATAAGTACAGTAAATGTGCTCTTTCCTGGCTCCCTCCTCATGGAGTGGTGTATTTTGACTCCTCTAAATAAATAGTCCCATTTGCTTAGGCTGACTTTGCTTGAGATGATTTTGAGAGAGCTGATGAAAAACATCAAGGCTATGCTTTTGCAGGGTTTTAAACCTTTAAACTAGGATGCTGGAATGCCTCTGCACTTACCAGCACTGCAATACACAGTCTGAGGGCAAGAGGAGAACAATAGGGTGTGTCTCTGATTCTGAACAGCTGGCAACACTGGAACCTGGGAGAAGAATTAAATGGTTTTAGCAGTGCTCTAGCCAGAAAGGGCTCTGCTTTGTGACAGGGTAGTGGGGAACTTCTTTGTAATCATCTCCTTACAGAGTTACTCTGAAAGTCTCCTTTCTTGGTCCAACTGTGAAGTACATTTTGAAGGAACTGTGGGAAATGGGAAGACATAGGGAAAATTATTTCAGGTGCTTAAAATCCAAAACCCTTTATCCAGTCATTAAGAGGACCAAGCAGCAACTTATTCCTATTCACATGTGTAACTCTGCTCCCTTCATTTTTCTCCCTGGTTCAAGAATGATCCCAACTTCATTCATTTTCAGTGGTTACATGGAAAAGTTATACTGAAAGTAATAATTAAGTTTTCTTAATAAAAAATATAATAAAACCCAAGTTTTTCCAAGTGCAGAATAAGAGGTATTGAACGGAACATAACTACAGCATGCTCATAATTCTTTATCATCTACCATATTGTCAGGCTCTAACCTGCCCTAAATAATCACACCAATAACTACATAGATAATCGGTGTTGTCAATTATTCTATACAGAGCATCACTGAGAAAAGAGCTCACAAAGAGAAAATTATATTCAAACACCAAAACCTGAAAGAGTGAAATCATTTAACCTCAGCTAGCCCTTTCACCCCCACAGTATTGCTTGCCTTACCATTCTCCCTCCCCCCTCAAATAAGGACAGTAAAAAAATCATTAAAATACCTTTGAACTTGTGAAAGACGGCCCATAGCTCAGCAATGTCAGTGGCAAATGTAATGTCTGTGTCGAGGACAATGACTCGCTCAAGATTGGAAGGTAGAGTCTTAGTCAGAACCAACTTCATCAGCCCGTAAATCCCAGAGTAGTGTTTGTTGGGGATCCAAGACACTTCAGACTTGACAGGAAATGGCAAGTGGGAAAGAGGAAGAAAAAAATAATCTTCATTAGAAAGAGAAAATTTTCCTGACACTAGTTTCTTGCCATAGTGGAAGATCTCGGAGGTGGAAAGTCATCTAAAAGCCTGCTTTTAAATTTACTTCAGAAGCTCTGAAACACAGTATAGTTTCTGAAAGCTTGGGGGAAAAAAGTTCCTAGAGGAAACCTGTTTTTACAATGTAGCTAAAATCAGTTGAGCCTTTCTGGTCTGGTAATAGTCATTCTGAGACATCCATGTGTCCTGATAAAACTGAAACACACTTTTAGTCTAAAACTTCAGGTGCACTGTACATTACTTTCATTTTCAACCAAACCAAAAAAATTTGTGTTCACCATTCTCAAAATTTTCTCTGATACAGAAGCAACAAGCATAACATTTTCCTTATGGTTCTTACAGATTTGGAGGTCAGAATTTCAAAAGGCCAGTCATTTGAAATAAAGGACCAGAAAACTCTGAAAAAATTTGTTTCTTACAAACTCAAACTTTCCTTAAGCCTTACAACTTTAGCTACTGAGTTCACACAGACAAGCTCAAAAGTCAAGAGATTGACAGAAACTTTTTAGCCCCATTTTTTGTTTTTATGTATTGAATGTGGCAAACTCAAGACATTTTCATTTCTTCAGTAAGGGTTAAACAAAACATTTGTACAGCTTCTAACATGAAGTTGGGAGACTAAATTCTGCAATGCATTGTACTATTGGCACCAGGATGTTCCATGAGCTATGTTTAGTTTTCCTTCTGTGAGACTCAAGTTCTCAAGTATCAAAAGTTTCTGCTTAAAGTGGGATATACAAGTTTTTTAGAAGTTCCTATCTCCCTGTCTGAAACTCCTCTTGTTTGTTTTCAGGGGTGAGCACCACAATTCCCAGATTTTAAGTTTCCCCTTGAGTCGTGCTCTCATTAACTTCAATTAGTATTTTGTCTACAGCGGACTTGAGACAGACTTCAGGATTTGTCCCAGCACATTACAATTAGGAGAAAGTGAGCAGAAACTCAGTGTATTTATACAAGTGAGGAGATCTATTCTGTTATTTAACTATCTTGTATCTATTCACTGCCATTTCAATTTTTATTATATGAAACAACATTTGCACAAAAAAATCTCATTTCCCCCAAAATCCTTAGAGAAAACCTTCTGTAAGAGAATATGTTCCTACAGTTGGAAGTTGGAAGCATGGTTGAAGAAAGGCTAATAATAGGTGCTTAGAGCACATTTCTTTTTGAATGTAAAGTAACAAGGCCTCTGATGATGTAAGCTGACCTGCTCCGTTCCCTTTAAAATGGCACACAACTTTTCCCTGTGTTCTCAGGATTCCTGTACCAGGACAGAGCACTCTCCCACTACAAAGTTCATTAAAAAGACAGAGGGAAGTACAGCAAACTTTTAAGGAGAAAGACAAGAATTTCAGGGGAAAGGCAGGAAAAGCAGGTTATCATAAAATAAAAACAGAAAGTTCAAACTGAAGTGTGAAGTTTTGGTTGGTTTATTCAAAACTCAATGCTCCCCAGAAATGTGTAACAGATAATTTCAAATTCACACCCTCAAAACTTTATTCATTTGAGGTCCCTGCTCTCCCACATGGTGGCTTTAGGAATGGACCATCACATCAAGGTGTTAGCAAAGCAGTATCTACTTTGCTTCTGCAAACCATATCGTTCTGAATCTGCCACTTTATATCCTTGTGCTAGACCAGTCATACCAGACATGTTAAAACAGTGAGTCATTTTACAGACTTGAGCTTGCTTTTACCCATTGCTATGTTATTAATTTTGGATGGCATGTCCTTCATTTTATTAGTTGAAATACTTCTCCAGAAAAACACGCAGTGTGCTCATGCAAATAAGACTAATAAGGTAGGGTTCATATGTTGCATGACTTGGCTGACACAGGCAGGGAAGGTAAAAGGTGGCTGGAAAAGTAAATCACCTTCAAGGTGCAGTTATTTTCTTTGCTCTCAGGATTCCCCATTTCTAACACCACTGCCATGTATCACCGCAGGGAAGAAACCCTTGTCTGGCAGCTCCTTCCAATCTGGCACACAGGAGCCAAAAGCCTGCCATCCTGAAGTCTGATGTTTGAAGGGATCACTTTTAAAAATGAAAAGGGCAGCTCCTGTTTCAAATGGTCCCTCACAACTGGCTAGCACATGTTGGATTTGAGGATATGTTGAAGCTTGGATTCTCAATCTGTTCAATTTATCCACAGTTTTCTCTCCTGTGATGCAGAGTTGACTAAGACACAAACAGAGATCCTAATTAGTCCCCAGCATAATTTCTTCATGGCTTTGCTATTCATGAATAATGTAACAGTTCCAAATTCATGTTAAGGAAAAGTCCTGACGCTACACAAGAGCTCTGTAAAGACTCACTCTCTGGGAATTACATCTAGTCTTATGAGAAGAAATACATGGGCACAACGTTGGAATAAGTGCTTAGCCCTGGTCCTAGTTTTGACCAGGACCTGGATGTTATTCTGTATCACCTCAGATCATTTCTGGGGGCAGGGGGAAGGGACTCTGTCTCTTGAGAAGAAGGGTGTGGTTTCTGGTCAAAAAACCATTTTTCTAAATACTGTCTAAATACTTTCTGTAAGTTTTATTACAATTTTGTTTCTCTAGCCACGTTAAAATGGCCCAGATACAGCATATTTGTGAATCATCTGCTAACAAGCTAGATCAGAGTTGCCTTCAGAGAACAAATATTCCTAGAAGATACACCAGGAACATTAAAAAACAGTTAGTAAAAGAAGAGAGTGAAACAAAACTGTGTGACATACTTTGCCATTTGTATAATTCCCAGTTCAGCAGAAATAGCACACCTTGGATCTCTAGCTCTCAAGATCTGTGTTTTTGTTCATGAGAGAAGAGTAAAGCAAAGCATTTAGCTGGTGCTGACATTGATTCTTTTGAGTTAAGTGAAATAGCATCTACTCACTAAAGGTCTTTCATCAGAACTATCTTTTTTCTTTTCATAAAGAATAAAGACTGAAATGAATAAAGAATAAAGAATGAAGACTGAAAACACACTAAATTATCTAAATTATTTGAATATAAAAAACAAAAGCCCATGAGTCTTCATGCAGCAGGTAAGTGACCACCTGGTAAATGCCAGAAAGGTGGAAGCAACAGTTTCCATGTTCAGGTATACTTTACCAGCAAGTTGTCTTCCCTAAGTGCGCTCTATCTCTGGGAAAAGCTGAATAAGTCACAGTTGCTGTACACAGCCTGACTCAGCTTTCTCACAGTTGCTACCACTTATAAATGCTTATTACAGTTAGCAAAAGTTTCATTTTTAAGAGAGAAGTCTGATACAGACATGGAGCTTAAAATCAAGTTTCCCTGCTTCCTCGACTGAGAGAGGGGGGGAATGGTGGCTCGTTCTCTGTGAATAAACTGTATAGTGACTACATTCCAAAGCATTTAGGTATTTTTATTCTTAAAAACACTTGAGTCTGGTTGCACATACATTATGATCACAAAGCACAACTCTTGTACCAAGTCATCACAAATATAACTTATACTGTACTTCTTAGGGACTTGTGTGATTTTTTATAATATTTTTTAAAATATGCTCTTTTTCTCCACAAACAGATGATGGGGAAACTTGCCCAGGCTTCCCAGGTGAGTACTGACTGCTCCACAGCTGTAAGTGAAGTATCTGTACAAGGGCAGGTCACTTGAGCCTCTCTGAAAGGGATGGAGGCTTGGACTCCATCTTAGCATAAGACAAGTTTGGAAAATAGCACCAACATGAACAGAATGGTAGTAACCAACACAGAAGGACAAAAACTTTTGAGCGCCTGTGTTGTGTCAGAGCAATTGTCCACCGAGCTCAGTAGCTGGCATCACACAGTGGATGGTGGCAGGTGCCTGCTGAGGACTATAAACCCAGGGAAACTCTACAGCAATACTGCCCCCAAATAGACTCGCATCCTGCAGCGATTTGCATGAAATTTTGGAGCTAGTGGTGGTATTTTTGTTGATTAATAACTTTTGGTGGATTTTTCATCTGTGAATTAAGTTGAATTAGGATACAGTTTCATATTTGCGAAAAGTCTAACTCATTAAAGTCAAATTATTACATTTCTATTTAAAGTTCAAACTCTTAAAGGTTATCAGTCTTACATACCAAGATAATTTGTTTGCTGCACTCACCCTTCTCTTTTCCACATAAATAAAATCATGATAAACAGAGAAGTAAGATGAAGCACAAGAAAAGAGATCATATATTTACTGTCTTATCTTAGTGCTTGTTTCGATATACACAGAGTGAAGCATCAAAACAGTAGCAAGCACAAAAGCAGGGGAAAGCTAAACTAAGGCTCTATGGGATTGAAGGACTGTACATGTTTCTCTCATTGTTTACCATCTTCTCTGAAGCACTGGAGGTTGACAGCCTAACAGCCTGATTTGCTATGTGCTTCTTGGATTGGAAGGTGATATATAATATCCTTTATAATAGTACCTTTAAAAAAAGCTCTCAAAAGTTTTAGCTAGCAAGTGCATAAACTTAAGACTGCATTTCCCTTCTATAAATAAAAGCTTCCCTTCTAAAAGCATTTCTTCCACTAACGACTTCTGATTACCTCCCTACCAGAGGAAAATTCTATCCTGACTTTTCCTGATCAATAGGTTGTACTCCATACAGCATCACAAAATGACAGAGCGAGCTTGGAAGGGACCTCTGGAAGTCATTTGGTCCGACCTCCCCCTGGCAAGCACAGCCACCCAGAGCCAGTTGCACGGGACCATGTCCAGAAGGCTTTAGACAATCTCGCTGGGCAACCTGTGCCAAAATTCAGTTACCTCCCTTGATCTGCTGTCAGTGTTTTCTCTAATGCACTCATTGTTGCAAGGGCAAATTCCTGGCTCATGTTCAACCTGGTGTCCACCAGGATCCCCAGATCCTTTTCTTCCAAGCTGCTTTCCAGCTGGGCAGCCCTCAGCATGTCCTGGTACAGGGGTAGTTCCCATGTACAAGATTTTGCACCTCTTGCTGAACTTCATGAGGTTCCTGTCAGACTCCCTTCTCTTTTAAATAGTATTTTTTTCCATTTTCTTAATGAAATTCCTCACTGTCCCACTGAATATATAGCACCATAGCACTCTCTGAGCTACAAAAAGTGCTCCTTGTTCAGCGTGTTAAGATGGAATTTTGGCTGATAAAGTGTTTTCCCTGGCAGCATGTCCTTAAACACTTTACCCTAGAAAAATGCAACCTTCAATACCGTATTGATTTTGTCACTACATTCACTGCATCTTCCTAGATATGCCTGGGGGGAAAAAAAAATCAATTGAAATAATCCAGAGCTATGACACAGCATCCCCTTCCCCACTCCAAATCAAAGACACCCTTGCTGCTCAGCTGACTCCACCAGAGCACCACCAAGGTCAGTGCCTGCAGGAGCCTGTAGGTCAGGCTGGCTGGGGTGATGCACCAAGCTGAGAATCAGCAGCCCTGGAGGCACAAGGTGCCACTTGCACACCTCCTCCCCCAGCTCAGAGGTGGGCTCATAAATGGGATCAAACAGAACCCAATTCCACCACCATCCAGACTCAATGGCTGCAGATTCCCTGTGCTGAGGAAACAGCCAGCAGCAAACAGAAGAACTCAGAAAAGGCAGGGAAAGTAGAAAATGCAGTCTGTAGATTTTGCCTCCGCAGAGCTTTCATGCCAGGTTTTGCCATTAAAAATATCTAGCACCTAGAATAGACTGATTAAAATAACGAGAAATGGGAATCAGGTTTCGTAATGAATGACTTAATGGAAACATGGATATCCAGAAGTATTCAACATACACTTGCTCTTACCAACTTCAACATGGGCACTATCTTCCTTGAAAATTCCATCAGTCAGATGATAAACTTCAAAATCTTAAAAAAAGACAAACAGAGCAAAACTTCCAGGCCACAGCAAAATCACAGAGTGTTTTAAATCTGCACAAGTTGTAGCTGAATTTTATCTGACACTGATCTGAAAACCAGTGCAGCCTACATGGTGAAAGAACTTCCAGCAGGAGGGATCTCTGTGAAGGAAAACCAGCCAAAGTCGTTTGTAGCTGCTGGCTTCAGGCAGCCCTTACAAATGTCCCAGGCATGGGAAACAACCCTGAAATTCTGATGTGTGAATCAGATAACAATACAAATTGTTATTTCCTCAGATTGGATAAATAACTTTCTAGACACAGCTTACAACTTGTTTTCACAGCTTTTTCATTACTTGCTTAGTGCTTTGCTGCTACTATGAACACTACAAGTAGCAAGATATTGTTTTTTTAAATCATGTGGCCTTCATTTAGGATAAAGCTAACAGAACGGGGGCTCTCATGTCATTTCTAAACTGGAGGAAAATAACTGCCACCATTTAAATGAGGATCATATTTTGTGATTTGCAACATAAAGCTTAAAAAGAGGGGGTAAACAAACAATACTGATTTGCTGGCACAGGACAGGAAGTTTTCTTGATGTATATTTTTTCTCATCACTGTTTTTGACACAGGGAGAACTTCATCCTGCTATGAATATATGCCATACCTCTTCCCACATTCCTGAAACTTAAGTGACAATTCCAGCAGTACTAACACCGCTTAGGATTAGTTCCAGGATAATCCTTCCCATTTTACATTGACTATACCTCACAATATCCAAGCTCTTTGCAGGGACATGTGATTGATTCCCTTTCTCACTTTCTGGCTTCCAGGAGAGCAGCATCAATACCTTGTTGCTGAGACTGGGTTAACGGAATCATTGTGGAAGGAGACAAACAGATTAGTGTTTGAATATGGGTAAACACTCATGCCTGTCTTTAGCACATTTCTTTTTTACAGATAACAATAATAATAAAAACCCCTAGATTGAGAGAGAGAAATTCGAAGCCATTAAAGATCCAGAGAGGAAGATTACTGTCACCATGAACAGTTTTCTCAGAAGGAATGCCAAAAGGAATCTCCTTGCATCTCACCTTCAGAAAATCACTGTCTTTGCTCCATCCTTGTCAGGCATCCAGCAAACATTAACAGAAGAGCCTTATTTAAACAAAAACAGACTCTTCTATTAATGTTTGCTGGATAACTTGTAACTTCAACATTGAATTTAGTTTTTTCCTGGGTGATTCACAGATTTTGATTATACTGATATTCCCCCCCATAACAAGTCCTTACTATTTATATGAATGGTTGTCAAGGAAACCAAAAATCTAGCAAAGCTGCATAACTTTTCCAGATTCAGAATTTCTGGTTTCTGAGTATTTTAAGAAATAATAATAACTTGCTCTAAGAAACAACTGTAAGGAGAAAGGAATTTATATATCATTGCTAAAATAATTTTTCTATTTCTGCTGGCCTTTGCCGCTGTTGTTCTAACTCCTCACAGAAGCACGAGTGACTTTAGTAGGATTCTGTGTCATCTTTCACTTTAAGAAACAGATGGTATCTTCTACACATGCATGCAACAAGTCTGGATACAAATAGCAGTGAGCAAAAAGGTTGAGATAGAAATGGATGATTATTTGAACCTCTGGGTCCTGGATAATGTAGAGCAAATGCAGAAACCATGAAGCAAGCCACAACTGGAAAGGAAGATTAGATATTAAAAAGGCAGAACTAACAAAATCTCCCAAATCAGCATTAGCATACAGCAAAAGAAAATAACTGCAAAGTAATTCTCATCTCTGTAGTGAAGTCCATAACACAGTCTGACTGATACTGAGCACTTCTCTGTTTTTTTCTTCTTTCTTTCCAACTCTTTCGCCAATACATACATGCATGCAAAGGGCAGACAAGTGGTAAAAACCTGATTTAAGGATATTTCTTCAAAACAACTTCCTTAACAACAAAATTACTTGAGGGTGCCAAGAGCTTATCCATGCTCCAGCTTTGGAATCAATACGCTTTATATGGATGCATCTGCAGACATAAAGTAAAACTGATGTCATTTTGTTTTTGGTCTCTGCCATTTAGGTAACAAGACATTCAGCCATACAGCTACTTCAGAAAAGAAATGACCAAAAGGTAATTTACCTATTGGGACCTTTAAGGACTATCCCCCTCCCCTTAGGTACTGAGCTGGCTTTTCTCCCACCTTGTTTAGCCACATCAAACTCAAATGGCCAGTTTCTATTTGAGTCCTTTCCTTTACTCTCATTTGAGACTTTCTAAATTTCATCACTGTTTCTTGCTACCTCCAAAATGCTGAATGTCCTCTTTGTTTCTCTCTCTTCATTTGTGCAAGATGAGACTGCACAACGGGAAGATCTGGCCAGTCTCAATTAGTGCTGTTTCTTGTTCCTTTGGGGCCCCTGGCCCCAACTCCAGCTGTTTTCAGCACAGCTATCAAGGGTGGAGGACTTACAAGAATCTGAGCATCCCGAGAGAGGGCAGTGAGAACCAGCCAAACACCATCCTCCCAGTCCCACCTCTCCAGAAGAGGCAAAAGTACAAAACTTCCCTAGAAGATAAGATAAAGCCTTTTTTTTTTTTCCTTCCTGTAAGTGAATGAGTGAAAAGAGATAAACAAGCTGAAGTAGATAAAATGGCAGGAAGCCAGAGCTTTCTGCTCAAAGCTGACTGACAGGTAGGTCTGGCTAGAATTTGCCCAGTGGTGAAAACTCATGGCTGCCCTTCTCGCTTCATTTGTATGGAAAGATAAGAAAGATCAATTGCTTGCTTTAATTGCTAGTGAACTCAATCAACAAGCTCTTTGTGCTAATTCATCAGGGAAGATACAAATCCATGAAATATTATCATTGTCAGCTTCTTGACATTAGTAACTATACGAGTACATGCACGTTAGCTGCAGCCATCCCATGTTCTAGCACTTTTCCATGCAGCT
Organism: Platysteira castanea; assembly: GCA_013397175.1. Lineage (NCBI taxonomy): Eukaryota > Metazoa > Chordata > Aves > Passeriformes > Platysteira > Platysteira castanea. The sequence goes on along the minus strand of VYXC01010500.1, from coordinate 1,103,644 downwards.
CCTGGGTCAAAGTCCAGAGGCACACAACCTGTATTTTGCATGATGTCAGGATAACAAACAGGTGTCATCAAGATGCACTGTCCAGAATAAAAAGCAACACCATATATTGCATAAACACAGGTTATGTTGGATAGACAACAGCCTCAGTGACAAAAATGTATCTCAAGTGGGATTCTTTCCCTACTGGAAAATCCCTTTTTAAGGATGATGAAAGATGGTTGCAGAACAGTTACAGTGACTACTGCTAACAAAGTAATGCCTGGCAGGAGACTGCAAGTCTAAAACACTAGTTATCATGTGCAAAAGAATTCCCAACCAAACACCAAAATGTTGAGGGAATGACTTCCTACCCTTTTAAGCCTGAAAGATCCCTGTCCTATTTGTATCTATACAAAACAGCATTCAACAGCCAGAGCTGCAAAAGAAAGAATCATAGAATCATAGACTGTCTCAAGTTAGATGGGACCCAGAAGAATCATCTAGTGCAACTCCCTGCTCCTCACAAGACTACCTAAAACTAAACCATACGACTAACAGGGCTGTCCATCATCAGGCTTGGAGTCAGGACCAGACGTCAAGAGCTTGGTGACATGACCCTGGGGAACCTGTTCCAGTGGCCGACCACCCTCTCAGTGAAGAACTTTCCTGATGTTCTAGGATGGTTTGTGGAAAGGATGTGGGCACACAGCTTCCACCTGACCTCTGATACCCTAAGACAAAATCAAAACATAGCAAATACGCATGAGAAAAAGGATCCACTCCTATATTCAGAAGAAAATCCCTACTTACTATATGGCATCTCACCAGTAAAATCACCTTTCTCCAGACTTTAACTGTTTCTGCCTAAAAAACAAGAACGGTAAAACTTCAACAGCTGAAAATGCTGCACCAAAAAAAAAGATCATGAGTGGGTGGAACACACATCCAACTAGTGGAATAAATGCTTTATCCCGTAAAGAACTCCTACATCTCTTATTTTCACCAAAAGCAAAGAATTTGCAGGAAACAAATCATCCTCCATCCTGCAGAGTTGGAGAGCAGGTGAGTGGAACTTCTTATATCGCAATTATTGCTTCATGGGAACAAAAATTACATGAAGCAGTGTTCTCTTCTCCAGTGCTAAGTATTATAATAGATCAAAACTCCTGGGGACTAAAATGCTCTGGAATAAAAAGAATAATAAAGAATAAAAAGTATTACAATTACGAACAAGCAAAACTAACAATAACCTAGTGTAAGCAGCAGTGAATGTGACAAGGGGCGAAAAAGTGCTTTTGCTTTTTTATTAGAAAGAGCTACAATGTCTCTCAGACAATGCAGCACTAACTAGATAAACAATCTGAAGAAAATAAAGACATTGGGAAAACTGGGCTCCTTCAAAAGCAAGAAACACTGGACTTGAAGTTCATGACATCAGTCTAGTAAATTGGCCTGCTTCTGGTTAAATATCATCAAATACTTTAGATAACAGTGAATATGCATGAGTAGTGTTTAAATGAGTGTCCTTGTAGCAGAACTGTAACTCTTACAACTTCTTGAAACACTTGAAACATCTGTGTGAGGGCTAAGACCACCAATGACACCCTAATTCCACCTAACTTTGTAGTTTCACCCTAAAGACCATCAGACAAAATTGCAATCAGACAGGTGAACACAGGTCCTAAATGTCTCATTAAAACAAAACAGATGGAACTATTTTATAGGCTTTCATCTGTGTCAGCTAAAAACTGTGGAATCCATTCAGCTGTGAAAGGGGTCAAATCTGAAGTAATGGAGAAATATGGGAAAATTACTAGGGGATCAAAATATTACTCAGTTTTCATCTTTGTTTCTGAAAGGGTGAGACCTAGACATCATCAACATAAGCTCAAAGAATGAAACTTTCACAGGATTAAATTGTTTGATGTGAAAGTGTTAGCTCTACTAAGAGAAATGACTCAAGTCAAATTACCACCAGTGGCATCTCATTAATAACCTTACTACGTATCACAAAAAATGAAACTTTGTAGGATTGCAGATTGACCTGAAAAGTGGTACCTCCACTAACAGAAACAAAATTTCTCAATTTAGAAGTTCAAATGTTCTCATATCAAGTTGACTCAAAAAGAGGTACTATCTATCAATGGCATTTCATTAATAATGCTAGTATAGATCCCCCCTTTAAAGCAAGTACTGAGACTAAAATGAGCCTGGACATCCGTACCTGGACTGAGATGGTTTCAGAAGACCTATGAGAAGACTGATTTCAGTGTGTGCTTGTGCTGTGCCAGGCACACGCACGGCTTGTCATTTCCAGTGCTGTGAAAAAGTGTCACACAAAAAGGTGTGCCCAGACAAAGGTGCACATCCTTTTTCTCCACAAGAATGACTATTTCAGCCAGTCCTTTAGAATACTTTGTGCCTTCACCTCCTGCTGAACTGTTTCATGGGAAGTAGCTCACACCTGATCTGTTGCCGAACACTTCCCTGAATCTCAGTTGTTTCTCAGAAATAAGCCAACATCAAGTACTTTACAAATGAAGAAATCTAACCATTTCAGATCCCTGGTGGTGAATCAAGAATATTCTTGGAGCCCCTGAAGCCTCCTATCATTTTCAGTTTATCAGTCAGATATGGAAATACATATACTTCAGTTCTTTGTAAATCTAAAAGCAAGGATGACTAAACATTTTGGTAAGATGCCCACATCGATACTGATCCTTACTAGGAACGCCTTGAACAGTCGCTGCTGTTCCTCTGTGAGTAATCGAATGGCCTTTGACAGAGAGGTGTCCATGTGAGCAAGTGAAAAGCCATTAAGATCTAAGATCATCTAAGCTCTAGCCATTATATGTCTTCCCAGCTTTTTACCTGCGAAAGCGTAATGGTGCTGGAGCAGAGGAGACCATTAACTCTCCCCAGCAAAAACAGGGGATATACAACCTATACCCCTCATGCAGATCAAAGTGTTCAAATAATTCCTGTACATCCAAGGTTAGGACAGCAAAATGCTTTTATTTCTCATAGGTGGATGCTAATGTTCTGAGAAAGCAGTTGTTGTAATGGGGATGGCACGGAACAAGCAACAGCTGCCAAAGTTAGTTTGAGACGTTATGTCTTTTTTAGTTTTTTTCCAGGGCATGCTTTTTAATTTTTGTCAAACTGAATAATTTTTGGAAGATCTCATGTGCTGTTATTAATCTTCTTCTCATTCTCTGCTAAAATTGCCTTCCCTGGAGGTGCAGCACATGTTGCTACAATGAGCAATGTTTAAGAAGCTGAATGCCAAACAAAAATCCTTGCTATTGAAATGCCACAGTCAGCTACTACGATACAAATGTGGGTGATGGTAAGTGGAAGAGAGCTGGCTCCTTATTCCTCACTCCACATATGTTACACAGAGCAGCTACCCCATCTTCCTGGTGGATGGAGAACAGAACAACTGTACTGCTTTTCCCTAGAATCAAGACAAAGGTGGAGCTACAGAGAGGCCCACAGCAATTAGAACTAAATTATAAAATTAACAAAGAACTCCAACGTTTTTTCAAAGCACCAGCAACAGCAGGTAAGTACAAGGGGTTTAAAAAGTCAGACAAGAGGCTTTCTTGTGGAATATCGGTAGAAGCACTGCACAATGTAACACAGGAGGCAGACTGGGACCCTTGAAAGAGGCCCAGGAGGTTCTGCACCTTCTTGCATCACACTGGGCTTCATCTCAGTAAATAAACTAACAGCTCTAAATCTCAAATTAACTGACTATATTTGTAAATCTGAAGAAAAATTACATAAAAATCTGCAAGAAACTATTCTATGTTTGGTAACTTGCCTCCCTCCACAAAGTCAGAGGTGAGGCTGCTCATGAAGGCTTGATGTCACTAAGCAGATGACAACTGCTAAGTCAGAAAGGCTGACTGAGTCCCATCATCATGACCAATTTCTGACCAGCCTCAGCGATTTCCATGGTAGTTCTCTCTGACCACCTCTTCAGACTAGGCAGAAATTGAAGATCCAGTTTGATTTTATGTAAAACTACTTTCTTCATATTCTAGGTCTGAATAATAATGGAAAACACATCTAAATAATCGTCTTCAATGTTGCATGGCTCTGGTTATCTTTTGTGCAGAAGAGGGACTGGGAGGGCAGAGGAAGTAGTGCTTAGGCTACCCAGTCTACATGGGTAGATTCTGATCTCTTCACAAAGGTTCCACTGTGCTGGGGAGTTTGAATTGCTATCTGTTTCTCGGTGAACACTAATTTCCTCCCAAACAGTCTGAAGGAAAATATCTTGGCTTACAAACCTCGTCTGGTAATATCCAGTCATCTGTATTGAAAACCATGGATAAAAGACCCTGTTCTTAACATGGTGGCACTGTGTCACAATCACAAGCACATTTTATCACCTGAGACTTCAGCTCTCCAGTATTCAATATGTCCATTAGCAAATACACAAAATCTCAATTATAAAGTGGAAATTCAAGTCTAAAACTAAACCACGCAAGTTACAAAAATCTGTAAAATGTTTTGATTACAGACTTAGTTTTTCAAAATCTTATATTTACATATTTTAAAAAAAATTGAAGAAAAGGGGAAAGGGCAGGAAGAAACAGCAGTCTCTGCCTATTATTTCATGGACACATGCAGCAGGCCAGCTTACAGAAAGACAAAAGGCTGGTGAAATGCAGGAGCACTGCAAGCCCCCCATAACATGTGCCAGTTTTAGATCAAAACCTCAATGTCACAGAAACACTTTAATTGAATATTACTGCTGTGTAAATGAATGTAAACATAAACAGATGCTGGGTTTCTCATTCTGTATTGCATTAACAGCAAATAGATCTTGCATATGAAGTGGGAAAGAAATGAAGGAAAGTGGTGTACTTCTGCTTTATAACTTTGTGTGTTTGCCTCTGAGGCATGCAATGAACTACTTAACAGATAAACAATCCTGCACTGCCCTTAACAATATATAATCTGCAGGCAGTGCAATGCAAACACAATCAAACCATTACAATCCACGGTAATTTAGGGGTCAGTCACTATTACTGTGAAATAAATTGTTATGGATGGCTGCAACATCCAGTGGAACTTCTTGACTAGGAAGATGGTGGAAGGCAGGAGAATGCTGACCAGTTTTATTGTTCAAGGCTTTGTCAACACTGCTATCGTTGTCACCCTCTTAAGTTGATGTGAAAAACACCAAGCTAATAATCTGTTCATCAAATACACTCTCACATCTTCCCCACTGCCAATCAGAATCCCCCTCTCCCATGTTCAGCAGGTGGTATCTTCCATTCTATTAGAAATATTTGTTTGATCATGGTTCCAAAATTGGTGTATGGCAATGTACAATACATATAGCCCTATCACTGCTATCTTTTATTGGAAGAGCTTCTGCTGGTATCCAAAGATTTCACTGCATTTGAGTTGTTTTTGGCGCAATTTGCTGCCAAGACACTTACAAATAGAGCATACTTTTAAAAAGCTAACATTATTGGGATTTTGACTTAGAAAAATTTTTGCATGGACAATACAATGTGCCAGACAGGACACTTGGTTGCTGTCTAGATGGTAAAGGGAGTCTCCACTGCAAGAGTTCTTACAGGGCCATCTTAGTAGGATTGGGTGAGACTCCCTAAAACATGTTGCTGTACAATTTCTGTAACCCAGCTGGCCTGTGGTCCTGCCTGACCACCGCAAGACGTGTAACGCATCACTACAGATCACCTTAACCTCTATACAAAACATCTCCTAACTGTCTGAAGTACGTACAAGAGATTGTCCTACACGATCATTTCTACACATGCAGGAACTGTTCCTATTGATTGTCCTACTCTTGTACAATTGATTAACTTTGCAGCAGGAACTGTCTGTGAATATCTGGGACAGCCAGATTCTTTGCCCAGGATGTTAAGCGACATGCTTAAGCATACAAATTAGTCCAGGCACAGCAGGGTCTGCCTGGGAAATCTCAAGAACTGTCTGAAATTCCCACCGGGACTGCTCCTGTAACAAGCTGTCAAATACTTCTTGTGCAGATGGCCAACAGTTCCATCAATCACCTGGTTTCAACTTGGGCTGCTGTCTCAAACCAGCCCTTAATCTCATCTGTGCAGACAACAAACTTGGGAGTCCATGGGCCACCGTGGGAATTTAAGTGCATTGGGGGTGCACATAGGCATGGCCCTGAGAGCCAGCTATCAACGATTACAATTAAAGAATTAGACTTTATTTTTCTGCTTAAATCTCATAGTCCTTGCCCATTAGCTCAGTTGGTTAGAGTATGGTGCTACTAACACCAAAGTTGTGGGTTCATCTCTATGGACCCCCCACTTCAGAGCTGGACTCAATGATCCTTGTGGGTCCCTTCTAACTCTGAGAATTTTGTGATGTCTGTCCAAACAATGTCAGTATCGGACCTAGTGAACTGTCTTCAAAGTTCAGATGAAAGTGGCTAAGAAGTAACTTATCTCGTACTTCAGTAAATGTCCAAAGATAGCCAATCTTTATGCCATGCATTATCCCAGTTTGGTTGTGCTCTCTGGATCAGAGCACTGATTTTGACTGAGTGTGCAGACTTCAACATTTCTGATATGAAATCACCTAATGCAGCACTGGTAGTCAGATTTGTGGTCTATTGTTTCTGGGAACAGTAAAAGCTGGAATATTGTCCATATTCCAGCAAAAAATGGAGCTTTTCACATTTCACTTTCAGGTAAAATGTTCATCTCCTACGAAAACCCATTCACCATCCCTTCAAGTTCATAAATCAAAAGCAGCACATGTGGGCTAAACTATTAAAAGGAGATGGCTTTTCTGCTCTATCAGTGATGAAGAGGCTGTAGGCCATTTACTCACAGCAGAGCAAGCAACTGCTCATTCTACATTCTGCCTTCTTCAGTTCACCCGATGTTGTCATCAGTGTGTCAGGCAACATCTGGGAAAACAAACTCACCTCATCTATATTCCACCCATCACATACAGTACAGCCTTATCAGCTCTTCCTTCTGCTCTGGGACAGTGCAGATCACAATGGGTTTAATGCCTTTATTTCCCTGTGAGTGAACTGACACAAGATTCCATGTTTAACAATGAAGTGTAGAAACCAAGTGCCCAAGCTGCACATCTTGAATAGTTTGTTCTGGAGTTTCTTAATGTAAGACTGAACTGAAAAAATAGGAATATCCTGCAGCCTGGTATTTGCAAGTCACAGATGTAATGGATGAATGTTTCACAGGTAGGTTTTTTTTTCTTTCATTTAATGTTCAAAGAAGACCATTTTCAGTTTCCAGCTTTTTTGTGAGATGCATTGCTGTAACAGATACATCTACTGCATTAGGACCAAAGCTGACTAACACGACTAAATTGATCATATGAAGTGAATTTACATTGCCAAGTAACTTTCCAGTTTGCAGTCACGGCCATATGTGACCACATAAATTGGGAAGAGTTATGTGTGGGCCATACTGAGTAGAGCAAGAATGAAGTATGTAGCTGTGGAATAGTTCAACTACTGGCACCATTACCAGCAGCCCACACTTCGAGGATGCTTACTGCTGATTACTAACTGTGTGTAGCAAGTTTAGTTAATGGGAGAGAGTTCACAATCTGAACAGCTTGTAAGTTGAGGGAGATCTTCTAAGCACCCATCTATCTCCCTTGTGGTTACTGGCAAGGCAGTGAGGAGACGGGCCAAGTTATGTTGGGGGGGATTATAAGTATCTTAGGAGAACTGGCTGTTAAAATCTTCAAATTAACTGGTTTTAAGAAATACACCCAGCAAGCTGCCATCTTGACTGTGTCTGACCCTTTTCCTGGAAATGCTGTTATCTTGGCTCAGCTCCACAGTCAAGTCTGCTCCTCTTCTGTTTCATCCCCTATCACGTGCCCCAAGCAAAGATATAAACCTTCCCCTGGCCATTCCTTCCTGTGTTCCATCCCTCTTCCAAGCAGGCTTCTGGTAGTTTGGAGCACCTGCTTCTAGGGAGAGAATGAATCTAGGCTCTTTGTGGTGCAACAGGAATGTGAACAGCTGTGCCACCTTGCAAAAGAAAGAGTAAGTCTTCTCTAAATTTTAAAAGGACCATCTGACATGCTTAATTCACAGCAGCAAAGTAGATATGTTGGTTTGCTGGCCTTAGAAATTCTGATATAACCTGTGGTACCTTGTCTTCCCTTTCTTGCAATGAAGTGTCCAGTTTTCCTCTAAAACCTGAGAGAAAACAACAGCCACAGCCAAGCCTAATCTTCTATGCTTTCCTTCAGGACACTGGTTGCTCAAACTCTGAGTTAACAGCATGTATTTTAAGAGCTGCAGGATATGTTAAGAAACATTGCCTAATACTTTAGTCTCCAAATTCTGCCTTTTAAAAAATTAATATGCTAGTGGAAACTGTTGCCTGAATTCTAAATAGCTACTTGAAAACAGAAAAAAAGCATCCATACTATTTATGGAGGATCTAGTATTATGTTCTCCCTTTCCACTGTTTGAGCAGGAACAGGAGCAGAAGAAGGACTTTTCCCAGGACTTAAGGGCTTAACCTAACATGCCAGCTCCTGCTGCATTAGAAGGAAGAGGCTGGAAGCTCATACATATCCAATGTGAAAAAAACAAACATGAAATGAAATGTTTTCTGTAGCAGCTAAAATGTGTTCCAAAACAACTGAACACTGGTGAATAAAAGCTAAGCAGAAAGTTCTCATGCTATTGCTCAGTCTAAACCCTTTTAAAAGTCAGGAATTGATATTGATTACAGGTTTAAAAAAGAACTATGGAGAGTCATTTAAACTGAAGCATAGTATATACTGTAACAATGAATCCATAGATCACTTCAGAGAAAGACAGACTTTCTAGTAAACATCCAGCATCAGCTCTGTGTTTTCTTAACACCAGCAGCATAATATAGCTCCCAAGAGTGCAGGTGAAATACATGAACCCAAACCAATCATTAAATCCTCTCTAGGGGCTATACAGGAAACAAATGAGATGAGCTCCTACAGCTGTCTGTAAACAGCTCCTGTGTCGTCTTTGCTAAAACCTGCAGAATGATCTGGATTTGAGCCAGCATCATTCCTGGCTTTTTAAAACTCCGTTTATATTTATAACTCTTCGCTCTCCTTTGGCAGTGTCTGTCACATTCCCCTATGCTCAGTACTATATACTGTGGTTTTTGGGCCACTGAATCAGGGAAATTGCTTGGTATGCAGCATGGTGAGCTCTGAACAAGAGTGGCAAACCTGGGAAGACCTATTTATGCATCAATACCTGCATTCAGTTAGAAAGTGGTCCTCAACCCAAAGCCTACGGGATACATGCTATAGATAGTCTAGTGTTGATTTAGGTCACCAGTCATATAAAAATTAAGGCTGAGTGAAGAGGGAGGGAGAAAACAAGTTTGGTCTGTAGCCTCGTATCTGCTCAGTGCTTTGCCTATAAATCAGAAATTTAGGGATCACTGAAGTAAGCTCTCTTGGTTATTATTTACTTAACTAGATTGGACTATACCCAAATGACCAGAAGGAAAACACTAAGAGGTCTGTCTTCCCCAGCTGAGAGGCTAATTAAAAACTCTACAATTTGCAGAAAAGCACATGTAACATACACACATACAAGATTTATAAGAACAAACCTCCTCCTCGCTATGAAGCTATAAAGAACAGAAGGAAGATCTCTGGCTAATTAGGTTAATATCGGCTTATGGCTTCATGTAGAAGAACCAATAAAAAATAAAAACAGAAACAGAGTATTTTTCTCAAGAATCACTTTTTTCCCTTTTCCATCTCTTCCTAAAGCTTTTTGTATTCAGTATTTCACAACGTGGTGTGCTTTGAATTTGCCCCTTTAATTAGTCCAGCAATTTGCTACATTTTGGTTTTTTCCCTGTTTCAGGGTGCTGTTCAGAACAGTTTGATAAGCCATTCAAATTACTGCCAACTCCAAATGCTGAAATCTGAATCCTTCATTCTACCTCCACAGCTTAAAAATATATAGCTCAGAATCAATGCTGTGCCTTCATGTTCTGAATTCAACTTTTTAACTATGAAAAGACAATTACTTAGAGTAAGCGATTTTTTTTCCCCCTTTCAACTCTTTTCATATTCATTCCTTTTGGAAGGGCATTCAGATAAAAAAGGTAGCTATTGTACTACTGATAGCTCATCCCAGCGTGTGTACTTAGGGTGTCACACACCTGTGCCTAAGGAACGCAGGGCAGCTGAGTGTTTCACTAATAGATTTGGGCTTGCTGAATAAGACACTTAAGATTCCACCACTGCTACTAGGAAGAAGCATCCCTAGAAAAACATAATGTGATCAGATGGACAGCCAGAATCCTCTTGAGAACAGGTAAAATTCTAAGCTACTAAACAACATATTCCATTAGCAGAGAAACTGCACTGATTTTAGCCATTTAGCATCATCTACTTAAGTGCAATTGGGGTTACAATCATGTCAGTTAGAATTAGCTGTCATCAGGGAGAGTATTTTAGGCAGTAGTTCCCCTGCAAGTCGTCAGCCAAGGGAGATGAGAAACAAAGCATGACATCAAATCAGAAGTGTATGACTGACACCTGTGTCTGTCTGTTTTTACCTTGAGCTCATCTGCATCATAGAAGTCTATGCGCACAGCAGGGACCATCCATGTCTGGAACAGAGTTGCCAGGATCTGTTTGGCAATTGCATCTGCGATGAGGTGAAAGTGGAGTGGGTTTCGCCTGATATGAGAAGGGAGAGAAACGCATTAGTTCAAAGGTTTCTAATTCCTGTTCTTAAAGGACAACATCAGAATTTACAAAGCTGTATCTGTGTCTGAGATGTCAAGTTTTGAGTGTACAGCATGTCTGGTGGAGTCCTCCTGTGTGTCCAAAACGCTGAGACACAATTTGAATACACATGACAATAACAAAATACTCGATCAGTTTCTGGGTGGTTATAAACATACAGATCCTTTGCCTTCAGTGGAATGGGATGATTTATAACAGCTGAGAGTCTTGTCCCTCGCACTAGTTTCTTTAAAAGGGCCAAGTTAATCTCCCTTTAGGGGCTTGAGCTCTGGAAGTGATTGCTTGCAGTTTCTAGGTGAACCTGGCAATTTATCTTTGTGGTAAGAACAGCTGTCTGTGGAGAAATGGGGGTGCAAAGGAACCTTAAAAAATAACAATTTGAATGAGGTGAAATTCTGGGATCCTCGAGTTTACATACAACTTTTCTGCAAAGCAAACTTGGGGAATCAACAGCTGTCCCATAGGAATCCAAAATTAGATGTTTCAGGTGAGTGCCTTCTAGCTATTCACTGGCATAGTGAATAGAATGGAGATTGCAAATCTCCCCACATCCTTTTTCTTAAGAGGAGGAATGGTTGCAGAAAGGCAGTAAGAAAGGAAACATTTTACTTCAAAACACCAGATCTGGGTTCCCCTCTGTAGTTACAGGACTCGGGCTAATTGAAAAGCCAGTGTCAGAGAGGGTGTCAAGCTTCGACAAAGTGTATGGATTTTTCTATACCAGTGGGAACTTGGACTTTATAAATACCTTGTTTAATTCCCTTAACCTCCCTCCCTTTTTGAGGGACAGTAAGCAACAAAATATGATCTTAACTTCTGTGATAGGAGTACGAACACCTGCAGTGGAAGTTAGTCAAAAATTGTGGTCTTCCATGTTTAGCCCTAGCTCAGCAACTTTCCCTGTCAGCAGAGAAGGACAGACTTTGCAAAAACCACCAGGAAGACAAATGGTTTAGACTAGCATTGGCTCAACCTCTCTTTGATCCCTAGGCTAGAATAGCGGATTCTCATTTCTCTGGAATTTATAAAGCTAAATGGGTATACTTGTTAATCGGTATTTTTCATCTAATAAGAGAAGTATTTAGTTTGAGATGTTGATTAAAGCATAAGATGACTGATGCTACTACATTCTTCAGTGTGAATGAGAATTGAGAAAAACTATGTTAGCTCAGGCCAATATATTTCCATTATATTTTTGGGCTTAACCCAAAAAATGAAGGGGTTTTTTACTCCATTTCCTACATTAATGAACAATGTGTGCTTTCCTCTTTAATGTTTCTCTTCTTGCTTTGATGAGTAATACTGTTTCTCACTGAACAAAGTCCAAGGGAAAAGGTAAAAATACATATAATGGTTCATAGTATTGTAACAGAGCCCTCAGCAGAAAGAGGAGATTGTTGTGAGAAGCAGTGTAGGACTGGATTTTGCAGTGTCAGAAATACTGCACCTGAGATCCACCCCAGCACCCGGGGTTGCCAGTGAAGCTGCTGTACTGGCTTCAAGGACACAGTGGATCACATTATGTGCTTACAGGAAAAGCAGAATAGGGCTGGGTAGGAGCCTTAGATATGAGATACTCATGATGGCAGAACAAACCCACAGCTGATCTGCATTTAACAATATCCATAACACTAAGTCACAACATGCTTTTCAAAAGACAAAGGTCTTTCAATCTCCAGCTTGCCCTGGAGGGAGGAGGGGAGAGGGAAGGGCGTAAGCTGCCAGCTGCTGAGTGTCCCACTACCAAGCTAAAGGGACCACAGCAATTACATCTGCTTCACCAGCCCAGCAGGAGAGTAAAGACGACATCCTGGCTCATGCAGATTCTGCAGTAACCAGGCACCTTGCCAAGAAAAAATCAGGAAATAGCACTGATCAGGAAATACATCTCATTAGTAGAGACAAGGCCAAGAGAAACAAAGTACAACACCAGTGGCTTTGGGTACGGGCAAAGCAGTACCTCAAGACAAATAGATGTTTAATGTCAACATACACATCCCACACAGCCTCCGCTAAGCAGGGGCTGAGCCTGGATTCTGGTAGGATTATTTCCCAGCTGGTGTTCTTCAGTAATTTCCTTCCCTTTCTTTATTCTGGGGTTATTAATCTTATATTCTAAAGTAGAATAAGAGTAAAAAAACAGTTAAAAAAAAGAAAGCTCCATCTTCTTTGAAATTATCATTTAGTTAAATGGAATTGATAGAAAATATTTCAAGATGAAACACACTAGTTGAAAAGAAAAAATCTGACACAAAGACACTCAGATGTTCAGTAGCAGTTTATACTTATCTGAATGACCCAGAGTGTATGAAACTTAAATGGGAACAAGTGGGTGACATTTACTTTCGTTCATCTCCTACTGGGAACAAGAAAAAAGGATAGCTGTACTCCCACACAGAAATCTCTTTCAAGTTGTTAGCCTCATGGTAAAGATTCAGCTGGAAGGGAAGTGTGTGTCAGAGGCAAAGCAGAAGATTAGCACTTACAAAAATATATCCCCAAAACAGTATAGTGACCTGATGACATCTACAACTAAATGTGCATCAGCCACAGAAAATTTTACTCCAGACGAGATTTCAGTTCTGTGAAATGTGAGGTTTAGCACAGTGCTAGAAGCCAACAGTGCACAGACTCAAAGCTGGAAGACCTTCTGAAGGTAACCGTACTAGCATACACACAGATGCACAGATGACATCTTCCACCTCTTCTGCTGTCTGCAATATGTGAAGCCTAAAAGATATGGATTGCTTCAGAGTGTTTATGAAACAAGTTTAGAAGCTTAAAGATCAACCAACATTCATTATAAAAGATACAGAAGAGATTCAGCAAGATGAGAAATCTTTCTCAAGAGATATGTGAAAGGGATGCCATAATTATCTGACAACATGATTGAATCATTGGCTCTAAGAACGAGGAGTGACAATCAGGATATTGTGAAGGATCCCACTGAAAGCCGAATTTCATTAAACTTGGACATTTTGCTCATTTTCCACTGGGCACATCAAGAGAAGTAAAAAACCAGACATAGTAAAGGCTGGTTGTATCAGTATGTTGTACTGATAGAAATCACTGCTGTAATGGTGACAGGATACGCAACTATGGAATAATACGGGTCAATATATGGCAATGGTGATAAACCTCTCCCACAAAACTAACAGGTTTTGGAAAACTCCCAGTATTCATGCGAATGAGTCTGTTTGAAAATAGAGGTTTCTAGTGTCCCAGGCTTCAGAACCCTGAGCCCCAATTTTCCAGATTCCTCACTACAGAAGTAGGTATTGAAACAGCCACAGAATTTCTCACAAGGTCCAGAAATACTTATTTACTTCAATGATTTTGAACATTTGAATTTCTACCAACTACAACTTCTCACAGTTTCTGCTACATGGAAAATGCTGATGCACTAATGTCTTAATGTGGTAAAATGTAGTTTCAAAATATGGCTATTTCCTATCAAATGCAAACTTCAGGTTTTAAGTACTCTATTCAGAAAACTGCAAATCTTCATATATTAACTTATTTCCACTTATTTTAACATCAGAACACTATCTGACAAAGTAAACCACATGCAAAGAGCATACACTTATTTTCCTACATTATGTTCCTCAAAAGTGATTAATAGGAGATTCTAGCCAAGATTTTCAAGCATGTATGCTTAAATATAGGCTCTTAGACCTAAATATAAGAGTTTGAATGAATGCCCTCATTTCCAGAATTGCTGAGGTTCCAAAAAGTTAGTAAAATAAAAAGAAGTCAATAATTTTAAAAGTCAGGCCATGAATTTAGAAGTCTATTCCAGGCACCCATTTCTCTACATTTTTTCTTATCATGATGTCTTATTCTTGCATTTCAAAACTTCTTATTCTTCATCAGATTTATGATCTGCTTGCTCAAGCATTTGTGGCCCTTTCTTTTTGAATAGCCACTGCTACAGAGTTAAATACAAAAATCTACAATTGAAAAAGGGAGTAGTGAACCAAGACTCACTCTTCCCTTCTGTACTATTCCATAGCTCAGTTGTTAGTAATTCAAAAGGCAGCTGCTTGGCTGCTTGGTTACACAGTTCTCTGTCTGCAACAGAGGAATTTTATTTTCTAAGAATATAAAAAGGTCAGTAGCCCAGGGGTTTATTTCCAAAACCTATACTTTATTGAGGGAAGCATAACAAGGTAATACCATTTATATCTGTAACAAATGGTTACAAGAATTTCAATCAGGAATTATAAAAGGCAGTTTGGGAAACTTTTATTCCTAATGCTCATATGACAATCCCTCTCTCATGTGTGAAAAATTTTAATGTGAAAATATTCAAGGTTTCTTTATACCCCTTCACACCCAATATTGATGAAAATACTTCTTAAGCTACTGAAGAGATCTTAAATACGCACTTGTTGCATCACTCATGGATCTTCCTGCTTTGTGTTAATTTACAGAAGTTCTTTGGGAAGTACTAAGAGATTTCATGGGCAATTTTTTTTTTAAACACTGATTTCTCCATTATGTCGCTCTTGTTAGAAAAAACAAAAAGAAGTGTGTATTACTGATGCATTTATATGGATCAGAGAAACCAGGTCATGCTTTATAGTTTTTGCCAGAATAATCTCCCACAAAATAGACTGACACGTTAGAAAAGCTGAAAACACTGACAGAGGTTTTGAATTCTCAAATTAACTCCATTAAGGCAAAGTGGTCTCCATGGAATATAGCCATTAGATTATATAAGCTTTAATTACCAGCCACTGTTGACTTGTGACTCTTACTTGGAAATTACATGTCATTCTTTTAATTTAATTTAATTTAGATTTTCATTTGGTTTGCCTTATTCTACTTGTTCTAAGAAAAAAAAAAAAGAGTTCATTATTCATACAGCATTCTGTAACACAGCTTCATATCCTGTTCTTAAAAATGCTCAGACATATGCTTAACTTTAAGGTTACAAGCAGCCTTCTTAAAGCAAAGAGGCAACTTCATAATAAAAAGCATTTGTCTGGTTGTCTGGTTTTGTTTACATTCCTTACAAACTCCCCACTTACTCTGCCACTACTGCTGTAGCATAGATGGAGAGTGCAGCTAAACAAGTAAATGCAATGACTCCTCCGAAGAAGAGGGACTGACATAGCAGGGGAAAAAAAAAAGGGCACAAAAAACCAACCCAGTATTTGCTGGCACAAAAGAGAAGTTAATTTTTTGCAGATTGTCAGGCTGACCTAACTGCCAGAAACATGCTGTAACTGTGTAATTTTGTTTTTTTCTTTGTTTCAAAATGAAACATAGTGTTTAGCATGTCTTTGGGAAAGATAAGAGTACACTGAAAACCATTTTAGCTCTTACTCAAGACTTACCTGAGCAGAGAGAGAAGTTATCTTTTCAATATGAAACTGTAATTGTGGGCTGTTTCTGTAGCAATCTAAGGTTTACAATTTTCAGAAATGGAGTAGAACATTGAAAATCACCAATGTAACTTGGACCAATAGATGCAAAAGATTCAAGGAAAGCTATCGGTCACAGGAAACTGCTTCATTTTGAAAAAAGAAATGCAGGTGCTTTTTAGCATACTACTACAAGCACTGTTTCCAACAGTATTTGCACTTCATTCTGCCTATTTGACCCAATAGAATTAATTTTTAGTGTTTAGTCTTTTGGTTTGGAAAAACTAAAGTTAGACTGCTGGTAGGTCACAGTGATCTCAGATCGGCTTGTGTTAAACCAGCTCAGAGATAATTTTTTTTTAGCCCTGCAATGGCTTCATAAAATCTGTTGTAACTGGGAACTGGATGTGCAAAAAGGAAAGCAGGGAAGTTGCAGAGTAGGACTGAGTATTCATTCTACAAGCCTCCCTCTGTGCAGCGCTGCCAGTGCATATTTATCAGACTGCAAACCCTGCACTATCCCAGCTCTGCTGAGTCTCCTCCTGAGAACAGACTGTCAGTTATGTCAAACGGGGTGTTAAAAGCTGCTGGATTTTGTGGCTGGAACATACGTTTTCCAAAGACCAAACTGGAATCAAGCTCCTTTATCACTGGGAATGAAACACATTTCTGAACTATGGTGTTCTTACGTGGAATCAATCACATTACCCCTCCTCACTCTCTGGAATCTGAAGATAGGTTCTCAAATGGTCTGCACAAGTAGCTTGCCCAAGTCTCATAATATATATGGTACGACTTGAATCTGAAACTTGATGGTTTTGGCCTGTGGAGAGCTAAAATGTTCAATATGCAGGATTTGCTGTACATTCATGCAAGAGAGAAGAGACAGCACACTCCATCTATAGAAAATCCTGTAGCTTTTATCCTTAATGACCCAGCACTTCTGCTGTTTTGTGTCTATCTAGCACTCTAGCTCAAAGGTGGGGGTATAACAAATATGTTAATGCTCCCTGGGATTAGACTGACATGCCCTCCTTTTCTCAGAGCTTTTCTATTAGAGAAGTAGGGATTTCCTACACAAGTAGGGAATTCAGGTATGTAGTTTTGTATCAAAATGCGTGCTAAAACATGCCTTAATTACTGACCTATACAGAAATGCTAAAAGAAGGACATGACATATCAACGAATTCCAGATATGTTAATTGAAATCGGTGTCTTACAACACCAGGTTAGGTGCAGGACGACAGGTGAGGTCATTAAGCCTGGCTGCTTTGAGGGCTCAGTTGTTTAATTATTAGATTGGATTCAGGGTGTGTTGAAGGAAAAACAAAATCTCTATGACAATATGTTTGGCAGCATGTTTTTTCTGTTCTTGCAAAACTACATTCAAGATTGAACGTGGTAATCCTACAGATGCAGGACCAGTAGCCTAACTTAGAGATTAGGATAGCAAACTTCTCCACTGGAAAAATACAGTCCTTTCAAATGTCTGTTCTGCTTGGCTTATTGGACAATGCCAGCTAGGATGTACTCCCTGGTGCATATTTAGGGTTAGAAGAAGAGACATCTCCACGCCTGTTTTCACTGATGACCCTCAAGTCAGAGGTAAACTTGATGCTGACATCATGAAGCATTCACTATCTGAACCAACCACTTCCAACTCTCCTAACTCCATCTTCCTAACACAGTATCATGACTTGTCTCCATCCTTCATTCCTACAATTAGATCCTAGTAACTAAAAGAAGCCTTCTTTCCAATCATCACCATTTCTGAAGTGCATACTAGTCTCCAAGATAACATTGTTTGCACATGGCAACCAATGCAAGGAAACTTAGCTCTAAATCAATATTCAGTTGAGTTCGTTGTTTCTTTTTGCTTATTCTGCATCCTTCAATACAACTGCCATTCCAAAGATAAAGTTCCAAGAAAAGAGCACTACTGAAACACGGCCATGTAGCCATAGCATCAACTGATGCTTAAGAAGCCTGCGTTTTCTAGAAGATAAGAAAGAAATGTCTGTAAGAAGCTGTCTTTTTTTTTTTGAAAATATCTTCTCTTTGTAGCAAACAATTTAATACCTAGTTAGAAAAGCTAGTTCTAGGCAGGAATGGACTTAGATTTGTCTTTAAGTATGTTCTGAGCAAACAAGGGAGATAGGTTATCTTGAATGTACTAATGTTTCATTAGCTCTACTGGACTTTATCTTGACCACCTCTGCTGAGCTTGACAAATCCTTTGAGATGAGCAGTAGGTGCAGGCCAAACAACAAATATGTTCTTGACAGAGGCAGAATCCATCGGACTTAGAAACACCAGTATTAATTACCTTTGCTTTGGTTTAATATTTTAATTAATTATTATTTATTAATTATATGGCAGAATTGTTTATAAATTTGCTAAGTGCTCAGATGAGTGGCTTATGTAAAACAGGGACATTTCCTTTAAGGAACACAGAAAGAGGCTGTTTAAACCTTTGAGCTGTGAGATTCCTATTATTTGCAGACCATCTGGAAACAGAGAGATTAAAGTCTTCTCTTTCAAGTACTAGGATAGAAAAACAGGGAGACACTGACCACTAGGATAACTCGTGTGACCACAAAAATGCAATTTTCCATGAAATCCCTTAGAAACAACAACTAAAATAGACAAAACCTCCCCACATCCTTGCAATATAAAGCCAGTTTACACTGAATAATTCAAACTTCTAATCAGAAATAGATATAGTTTTATATTTAACAGAATTTTAACATTCAGAAAAAATCTGCACAGAGAATGACATGGATTTTTACTGTTTTTTTTCTGCTTTTGTTATGTTTATTTTAGCATTGTTCTTCTGGTCCTACCCCTCATCTAATATGAACATGCTACTTCTGAAAAGACTTGCAAAGACTGTGTGTTGATAATGGAAGTTACTCTCCTATTTTGATTAAACAGTACTTACTGAGTCTTTTTTCATATTGGACAAGGTGAGCATTTACATTATGTTATGAAGCTTACCAAAAATGATAAAATGGTATATACTAAAACCATTGTGAGGGAGTGACTACGAAGGCTTCCAGCAGGAGACTGGAGGCAACCATAAGGAGCGAAGTGTGGGACTGGAATGCCCCACTCATGCTAGGTGCAAGAAGATGTTACCACGTGACATCAACAAGAGCCATTCACCCTTGCACAAAATTGTCTTTCAAATAAAGCAGCATATTGAAACTACCTCCTTAGTAAATTTTTTGTACTCTAAGCATATTTTACTAGTCTATTTGTCCTGTTTGAGTCAAACAGTCTGATCACTTCCCTAATTTTAATCCACTTTCTGCAACATTATTGGAAAGCATCTCTGAGAGCCATTTCTAAACCGGACAAGGGATATACACATACGCCCACACACAGTTTAATGTGAATTCTATTTTTCTGGAGCTGCTGTCTATTAAGGGAATTGGTTATTTCGTTCTCATTGTACATTTATGCCTCTCAGCTTTGAGAGCTAACTGTGCTAACACCAGGTTGCAAAACCTTTTCAGTGGATGTAAGCAGCCATTCCAAAGCCAGAATAAACCATCTGAATTTAATGAAATAGGATACACAGCAGGTTTACTTCAAAAACAAATGTCAAAATTGGAAGCTGGGATATTCAAGTAACCAGTGTGTATTTATCATCTACACCTGTGCTGCCATAAACTGATACCAGAAATAGGATAAATGAATACAATGCTGGTATTATCATTATCATGATTTTACAGCATTCAGGAGCGTGCAGATGTTTTACAGTGAAGATAGATACTGTCCCTATTCCCACAATGCAACAGGGGTAGCAGGTGGATCTCTGATCACTCCAACTCACTGCAGAAATCGTCACACAGGTGAACTATTTGTGATGGTCATAAATTAAATACTTCATTCCTTAAAAAGAAAAAATGAACCAGGGAAGGGAATCTGACTTTCTTTTGAAGTAAGAAAGTAAACCTGGAAAAAGCTCACTTTGTCATAATCAGATATACAATATACAGGAAAAGAAAGCTACCTTTACCTGTGGAATAAGACAGACTTGACAAGTGTGACAACATCCCGACTGGCATTGTACCCTGCACAGACGATGGCAACGTGGATAGTCTATGGGAGAAAAGGAACAAGAAGAACAAAAATTAAAGCCTGCTTCTTTGTTCGACACTCATTAGGGAGAGCACACACATGACACTGCTGTTGTTTAGTGCTGCAATTGTTAAGAGATTTGAGTGGGTGTTTTGCAGCTGTTTGCAGCCCACTTGAGGCAGTTTGTTAAAAACATCTTGATTGAGTTATAGCACCATCATCATTCCAAAATCATTACTATCCCTACATTACATCAGATGTTTGAACAGAATTGCATTCATTAGCTAAGACATAGGTGTGCATGTATGTACACACACCCTCCCCAAGTAAGCAGCACACGAAGTTCTGAGTATGCAAACATGGAGACATTTTTCATCTTCTGAACTAACGTTTAACATTATGTCTGATAATTAGAAGCAGACATGATCTCAGAAATTCTGTATTATTTTTGTCTTAGGCACAGCTAGTATGGAGAGGGTGAGCAAGCTCTCATGGATGAACATGTCTGCGACAATTGGTTTGGCAGGGCTGGATGCACCCCAGTGATGTGATGGGACACAGGCTGGGAAGGCAAGCGGCCACCTCCCCGCCTGTGCCTACCAGTGTGGGCTGTACCGGGCAGGGTTAACGTGAAGTTAAATACAACCCTCGCAAACACATTCTCTCCACCTCATGACACTGGTAAATTATCACTTATTCTGTGCCTTTTTACCTCCCTTTTAACATGAGCTAGAGATTTCCTCATCTCTTCAGGAGGAAAGGGAAAATTGAAAGGCACTACAAGTCATTATTCAGGCACTAAGTACTAATCTGAAAAATGCTATTACGTTACTCTGCTCTGTTTTTAAAATTAGCCATTTCTATTCCCTAGGGACAAAAAAAAGTTAATCCTAGCAAGTTTTGACTCCAGGTTCTGTAATCTTCTGTTTCTTAGTGGTCACAGAAACAAAGCAGAGTTCACCATGCTGTCAGCACAAAGCTGCCATTGGGGACACAGCTGTGAAACTGCAGGGAAGCCTCATTTGGCTTCCATTTGAAGCTTGGTTAGCTGGTTTCTCACACACACAGATCTCATTTTCCACAGAATGCCCACTATGCTGAGAACAAAAGAGGAATTCTGCCTCCTCACATAGTCACAGATTCCCAAAGCGTGGCTTGTAACAGAAGCACGCTTACAGAAGAAGTGGCATGTGCTGGGCACATCTGAAGAGTCCACAGCCCCATCCATTAAGATGGATGGCCTGGTTCAGGGCACAGTTTGAATCACACAACTGCCACGTGGCTGTGCCACTGCAGAGCGTCCACGTGAACATCACAGCTGCCTCCAGCCCTAGTGTGCTTCACAAGCTCAGGCATATTTAAGATCTGATGTTTTAAGAGAACTTGAATTAATAAGAAAGCTGTCTGTCCAAAGAGGTGTGAGAAAGAAAAGATATTGCAGTACATTTTGGCAACAGCTCTGTGGAGGTATTAGCACTTCAAATTTATGTTAAAGTCAATGGGAGCTGAGCTCAACACTTGGCAAAAATTGATTGTGTTTCTCTCTTGTGATAAGAGGGGAGAACAGAGGCTGATTATTAATGACTTCTATTGCAGCAGGAGTTTGTACCGTGCTCATCGGCATGGATTGCTGTGGGTGCACTGATACCTGATCCTGCACGTGCCGCCTCCTCTCTGACTGTCACCTGCTCCTTCTCAGGCTTTTGCAAGACCTATGACCCTTCCCCTCAGTGCCAATTAAAATCAAATTAACTGAGAACAGTTTCACCCTTGCTTTAAACATTTCACCTGAAGGCACTAGACCAGAAACAAACATTTTAGGGTTTTTCCCAGAATAGCACTGTCATATACTGTCAACATTGTTTTATACTACCAGCACTTGCCAGAAAAGCTCTCCTCAAAGCCACTCTCTCTACCTTACAACTGCCCTCCAAATCAGAGTTTATTCTGTCAAGTGCTTGCCCACATCTGTTCTCCTTTTACTAAACCAGTTTGTTTCAGAATTGAAAGCATGCATTCCTTGCTGTCTTCTAGTAGCTGCTGTTGCCTTGGATGCTGTTTCAGCCAGGACACAGTGAGAGCAGCACTTGCTACTCTTCTGAATGTTCTTTTCCAGCTCAGAGACACAGGCAGCCATGTACCTTCTGCTCAGCCTCTCTGTGGTGGTTTGATATTACATAGCACTTCTATTCCTGCCTACAATCAGTTATACAAAAGAGCAACAATCCTCAAAGAGAACAGAAATCTAGACCTTTTCTTTCCAAGTTTTTGCCTGCAGCATGCTGCAAGACTAAGTCTATTCCTCTCCTTTCTCTGATTCACTTTCCTCTCTGTCACTGTTTAACTGCTAAAGTCAGTGGAAAAATAGATAAGCAAAAACGAAGTAATCAATCTGAACTGTCTGAAGATGTTTGCATCCTAAGGGGAAAAATATTATTTCCAGCTTTCTCCACGCTTGTTCCAAACGCATGTTTGGATTGAGAGCAGCTGGCTGTACCCAGATTCTGGCAAGATAGGGCAATAATGGCTGGAAGAAGCACTCAGTAGAACTTGCACCCTCCTGAGCATACTACTGTAAGCATCACCTCTGAGACTTTGAAAATTGTCACCTCTCTCAAACTCCTTTTTTCCACCTGTAGATGGCTAGAAGACTCTATCCTCCATCCCGCCAGAACTGGCCACTGTGATTCACACAACTTCCAGACTCAATGACTGCAGCTAACACCATGGACTGAAGCCACAAAACCAAAAAGTGCTACAACTTCCACAACAAGTGTCAGCCTGACTGTTTGGCTCATCCTGTCCCACCAAACTTCTCACACCAAGCTCTGCATGCTACACTTGCCCCTTTACTGCTGGCAGTTCATGATAGTTTTAGATAATTCTAGCCACACTCTAGCATGCATATTTAGAAGTCACTGGAGGACCAAACTGAGCACATTCAAAGTGTCCATCCTCTTACAATGCTCTCTTTAAACTGAGTGATGGATGTGTTCACCACTTGCTGCAAGAGCCTGGACTCAGGTCATTCACTGGAGATGTTTTTGGATAACATAACTCATTGCAGCAACAAATGAAATGACGATACACCTGCTTTCCAGAGTCAATGAATTCTTCCTCTGTTTATACACAGAGATATGAATAGGTAATCAAAACACTGTGGAAGTTCAACACAACATTCTCCCTGCAGGCTGAGGCTCAGGAACACAAACTGAACTATTTTTAATTGTAAATAGTTTAGGAAGCACTCAGGTCTAGGTGCTTCAAGGCACTTAGGGAAGCTAAGCTTCTTTAGGAAAGGGAGTTTAAGTCATACCAAGGTGCACGCTAACACAGTTCAGAAACCCTTACTTCAGCCACTACAGACCAGGAAAAACTGTTTCTAAATGCAGTATTTCATGTTCTGGGATAATACTGTATGTGAAGAAAATATACAAAACCACATAAAGAACTGGGCATTAGGTCCCATACTGATGAGGAGTATAGAGTGCCTAGATGAGCATATGTAATAATTTTTCCTCCTTGGGCTACTTTTTGGAACGATGAAATAATGAGTTTTAAAAACTCGTATCAGTCCTTATAGTTAAAACTAATCTTTGCTAAGACATTTCATACTTCAATAATTTCCCAGTAGGCTTTCCATTGTAGATATTTAATCCTTCATAAATACTTGTTGAATGTGATTAAGAGATATTACAAGTATGTAACAAAATGCTTGTGTTTGTTTCCAGGTTGGTATTTTTTTTTCCAGTGACAGATAACATCTGCTTTGCATGTGTTACACAGCTGAAGTTGCTGAGGGCCTGTTCTTGACGTCTGTGGAGCACTACACACTTAACCCTATTGAACAACACTGTTGAGAACAGTTACAGTACAAATATGCCTCTAAAAATGCTTCAAATGTTAAGTATTTTGCTAAGCCCCTAAATGCTATACTGCTAATTAACTATTTCCTAATATATAATCTGTTCCAAAAATATTTATAAATGCACACTTAATTCAAGTAAATGCTCAGTTTATGGAGGCACAAGCTGGAAAGATACTGGGATAACATTGTAAGAAAGAGGCATACAATTTTCTTAGCTTTCACTGGCATTATGCTCTCCTGAAGCCTGTTGTCAGCCCTGACATCTGCATAAGCACTATGCTTGCTTTTATTTCCAAGGTTTGTGTTAAAATTGTCTACTACTGGGAAGTCATGACAGGCATCTGCTCCCTCCAGGGACAAGCCCCTTGTCTTGGGTGTCTGATTTTTTTCTTGCAGTATAATGCTGGCCCATTTTACAATATCAGAAGAGTTCTCCTGTGATGCAACAGAGTAGGAAGCTGTGGCTGGAATGCAACAAACCCACAGCTATTTGATATAGATCACAATTATTATCACACAGATTACGCTTTATCAGAGATTTAATGTTCATTCATTGTAACTGCATTTTCAAACGTTTTAATCACCATTAAAGACCATCCCAAATTAGATTCTGAAATGTTATCATCAGTAAATCTCTAAGAACAGACTCAATGAAATGAACAACCTATTCCTAGCACTCTTAGTCTCCCCTAGAGCCACAGAACTCTTAAGAAGAGTTCTGCTTAAGAGGAGTTCTTCTTAAGAACCCTTGTTTTTCACTTCCCAATTGGTTGACTCTTGCTGTGATTTATTCCAGGGTCAAAAGCTAAAAAAATTTTGTTTACACATCTAAAACACTGAAAAAAACACAGAGTGAATGGCATCAAGATGCCCCTCACACAAACATAGGACCAGAATCTACACTAATAGGATAAATGATGGGACCCTTGGCAAATTTGATAATAGGGAATTTAATTTTAACTTCCACTGCTGTAACTGAATTACTGAGTAAATTCCTTAAGAAAAGAGTAAGAAGTTATTTTGAGATCAAAATAGCGTGCGGTGAGATAGGGAGATGGCAAATAATGTGAGATTTCATATTTTATATAAGCATTGCCTCCAGCAGAGTGCTAAACCCCACTGAGCAAGTAAACTCATTGGCAAAACACATTATAAACTGTAAGGCTACTTAAACTATCCCTACTTCAAGCTACTATTTTTGTGTCCCAGATTGGTTGGCACATTGAACAACCAAGAACTGAGATTCAACTCATCACTCACTGATATAATAGTACGGGAAAAGAGAGGTTTGCTGATTTATGGTCTGATTAAAAGAAATGCCAAAAATCTCTCAGTGAGGAAAATCAGACCCTCATTATCTGGAGGAGAAAATGAAAAACAAAAACCTCCTTTTCCCTTTCCTTACGATAATGTTGCTTCCTTTTTTCTACACTGATGGACAAAGATATCTAACTGGAAAGCAGTAATTCATTTTCAAACTGTATTTGATATTTTCCCATTGAACAGAATATATCTGAAGAGATAATTAGGATTTCTTTTTCCTCTCCCACTAATTTTTTTTCAACTTTTATCTTCCAAGTGGCAGAAAGCAAGATAAAAGGTGATACAGTATTACTTTCTTTGTAGAAATAAATGGAGGAAGCTATTTTTGATAACTTTATCAGCTGGGATTGGCACAAGGCCTTTAAGCGAGACCTTCTGTTTTGGATCTACCCATATTTGGACCAGTCGTCATTCAGACATCTGACAGTATCTGGATGACATCCACAAAAGTACTGACATAAAAGGAGGAAAACCAAACCAAACCAACCACACCAAAACTTAGAAGCAGATCTCCTGTCTCCTGCAGCCAAGCATACTATGTGTGCACGGCTCACACAAAGCACCTGCTCCCACAGTAACATCCAGATACACTCCTGAAAGTGAGTCAAAAGCACAAGCTGGCTCCATGAGCCACAATTTAATTAATCATAAACCCTGAACTGTTCCAATACAGACACAGAAACAAAGAAATAAGGCTTTTCTAAGCACTCTGGAGTCATTACTCTTTAAAACACACGGGGTCAGTTTGCCACAGGTCTTTATCAGCAGAGCTGTAGTGAAGTCAGCTAGAAACAAGGCTTTGATTTTTATATCAGGTTTGGGGACACGAGAACGAAAAAACAAAAAGCTGTGATGAAATAATAACTCAGAAGATATTCCAATGATTAAATGTGTTAAACGTTTTTTAAAAAGAGTCATAAAAATTACCAAAAAAATTGCACACGGTAGACCTTTAAGAGGCTGGTTTTGGAAAAAAGGGTTTCGGGGGAAGAAGACAGGGATGTGCAATGTCCTTAGAGGATCAAATCTACCAAGCCTTGTTTCCAGCAGATTCCTTTTGTTTCTTTACCTCACACTTTTCCACCGCTGGCTGCTGGCCGCACTCGGAGCTGTTCCCTGCCACGATGCCAGCCCGCAGGCTCTCGCTGTCGCCCGTGCCCTCCTCCATGGAGTAGGTTTTGGAGCGGTTGCCGCGGTGGTGCGCGGGGCCCCGGCTCTGCGCCAGGCTGAGCTGCTTGCGCAGCACGCGGTTCTCCTCCTCCACCTCCCGCATCCGCACTTCCAGGCTCTCGCGCTCCCGCTGGCTCGACGCCGTGTACCGAGGGCTGTGGGGCTGGGACTCCAGTGGGGACAGCGACACCGGCTTCCCATCTGCACGACAAGCAAACAGGGCACTCCTGTCAGAGCACACTCGAAGCTGCATTTCCCTTCAATGTCGGTGTCGTGAGGCAGGGGTGCATTTCAAATACAGCCACATTTTATGCAGGCCTGGCACTTCCAGGCCATGCCTAAGTGCACGGCAAACTTGGACAAATGCTGAAGTTCTACGAGCTACAGGTCCTACTGATTTTAAAACCACACCAAAAGACAAGCATGTGTTTCTTTGTTCTCGTAGGGCTGCCTGCCAGTCTCTAGTCTGGGAAGACAGTCAGGAACATGAGGATTTAATTCAAAGACAATTAATATACAGTTAAATATATTTTAGAAATATATGCGAGATGAAATAATTTTCCTATTCCCACTTCCTCCACAGTCAAATGACAGCGTTTTGGCAACCATTTTGTGCCAAACAGTAGCCCCAGCTGATTCATATGTGAAGAACAGATGGGTCTTATTCAGCAACATAGTATTACGTGCTTGCTGAGAAACAAGAAGTTCAGGATAGAAATGTACAATACACATGTGGGTAAAATTCTGGAAAGTATTTTGGCTTAAAAGGAGTCAGGGGAATTTTGAAAAAAAGGAAAAAGGTTCAACTCAACACCTTCAACTAAAAAGTTGTAATCCAGAAATATGAAATTGGTATTTTCTTTGTTCAAGTAAGCATTAAAAATGAGATAAAGTATAAACCAGGGAAATTTCATAAAACCAGGGTCCATAACCAAAGCAACACATTCTACCATCACTTCTCAGTATATTATTGCTACCAAATTTCAAAGGAGCAAACAGGGATGCAGCAGATGTGTTTTCAAAGAAGACACATTTTCACATAATTTTAATAAAGCTGTAAGTATATACACCCAGACTACAAATGCTTGAAAGCTGGTAAAAACCCTTTCACCCTATACTGCTCAAAAATGTTCAAACAAAATCAAATTGAAGCAAAGCAAAAAGACAGCGAGAGTTATCCACAGTGTCATAATTAGCAAGACATTCCTTTGCAGTGATGATACTTGAGTATCTTATACTGAAGTATTTCTCTGATAAAACTTTCTACTTGCATGTATTAAATCACAGAATTATAGAATTGTAAGGTTGAAAAAAACCTCTAAGGTCTTTGAGTCCAACTGTTAACCCAGCACCAACATGTTCACCATTAAACCATGTTCATATCCAAGTTTCTTGAACATTCAAGGCACTGTGATTTCACCATTTCCCCAAACAGCCTATTCCAGTGTCTGACCACCTTTTCCATTAAGTCATTTTTCCCAATAGTCAACAAAATCTCCCATGGCACAACTTGAAGTCACTTCACCTCACCCTGTCACTTGCTGTGAGAAGAGGACGACCCTCACCTGGCTACACCCTCCTTTCAGGCAGCTGTAGGGGGCAATAAGGTCTTTCCTGAACCTCCATGTCTCCACAGTAAAGCCCCCTGCTCCCTCAGCTGCACCTCACGGGACTTGTGCTCCAGACCCTTCCCCAGCTCCACTGCCCTTCTCTGGATATGCTCCAGCACCTCAGTGTCCAGAACTGAACCTGGGATTCAAGGTGTGGCCTCACTAGTGCCAAGAACAGGGGCATGTTTGCTATTTAACAATTCTTCCAGTGCAGAGAGTCCCTTTGGTTTTATCAAATGAATACCTGCCTGAGCGGTTTATGAAATGGAGATCATGCAGTTATTGTTTAGAAGTTCTCCCTAACAAGTACATTTTTCACCTACTGACTCAAAACTACCTCCCTGCTACAAAGACCTGTTCATTGCTTGTTCTTTTTCATTGTTCCATATCTACATGAATGATGAGCAGTCCTCTAAACTAAGTTCATGTGGAAAAAAAAGCTGTAGAGATCAAAACCTCAATTCTAATTTACATTGTTGAGTTATACAGGTATACACCCCTCCTGTTATGTATATAAATCATACATCTTTATTTTATGAATATAATATTTTATGAATAGAATATCTTGCATTTTCTTGCAGACTATATCCTACAAAAACTTTGTAATTCATTGTTTTTACCATTAGCAAAAGTTATGGATAAATCTGAGACTGAAAAATGTCTCAAGACAGATTCTGGAGTTTGGCCACTGATATCTTGAAACTTAAATGCTCCAGCAAATAGTTATTTAAAATTAAATGAGATATTTGAAAAGTCTGAAAACAATGGGAGCAACAATAGAGAAATGTCAACATGAAGAACAGAGCCATGCTACAATAAGACATGCAATAGAACTCTGAGTTATCTTTCTCCACCCAGCTTAGAAGGCATGGAACTGAAGTTGTGCTATTCCTCAGCTGCTGATACTCAAGCTAGGAAAACTAAGACTCATTTGGTTGTGATTCCATTGCATCCCTATTACTGGGCAGCAAGAGTGGATTGTGTAGACACTCTCAGATAAAAAGAAAAATTGCACCTTTACTCACCCACACAACAACCAACCTGTGCTATCATCAGATACACAACTGCAATGCAAATCTAGCTGGAGACTTCACTGGGAATCATAACTCCTCACTTTTATCCAGCTGACACAGATGTTACTCATCGCTTCCTATCCTTGTCACTGAATTCTACTACTTCAAATAATTACCAGAAAAGGTAGCAAGATATGGAAGAACATCTGAGAACAACCTTCATCAAAATTTCAAAATATGGAAAAAATTAAACATATCTTTAGCCATTCTATGAACATAAATCAATAGGTCATAAATGCTGCCTTGCCAAAATTAAAAGGTTTTTTTATCTTTTAGAAAAAGACACCATTTTGTACATCTGAACAATCATAGGTATATTGATAAGAAAGTTCAGCTGTTTCTCCACAGTATTTAGAAGAAACAGCATAGTCTGAGAAAGGGACTGAAAGGAAATACCATCTCACTGCCTCAGACTGGAAGTTGCAAGAGCTAACAAGACCAGCCCAGTGTTTATGCAGCCTTGGCTTTAAATGCCAGTAACTCCACTACTGCTCTCTCAGCAGTAAATATTTCTGCTGGTATGTAAAAGGAGTAAGGAAATCCTGTCAGGAATTAAACAACTAGCTAGCTTCTTCATCTGAAACGTACAACTAACTGAAATGCACTGATTTACTACAGAAATTATCTATGTTTTGTTACAAGTTACGAAGTCCAAGATATTTTCTGGATTTATCTCCTCAGGGTTCATACAGGTGGACAAGTCAAGTTTTGTTATTAATACTGCTCACTATTCTCAGGGTATCGTAATGTATTTGGTACATCTGCACATCTCAACTCTCTGCTGCAAATAATAATGTGACAGTTCCAGGACTCATTGGAAATAAAAGTATAAAACCAAAAGTGAACAGAGTTTGATCTTAATACTCAGGGAAAAAAAGTAGTACTTTTCATAAATTCAGATGGTATAACTCATAATTTTTGCACATCTGAGGCTGGCAAGGCTGATGGCAAGATACTACTTGGTTCAGTTCTATTATCATACTGGACATGTGAATATACAGACAGGGCAAAATGCCTTTGGGGAGCTACTGTCTGTTAGGTAAACAGCAACACACACTACCTTGATTCCCTTCCTAGAATTCTCCAAGGCAGTGCAAGGACTGTGTGTTTCATCTCATCTGTGAAGAAGGAATAAGTGGATTAATGTTTGGGACCACTGATGTTTGATTGTGTGTGTTGCTTGGTAGAAGAGTTAAACTGATTGCACTGCACTTAAATTTTATCGTTTACAATAACTGGCAGAGTGCTCTGAGCTGGTGCCTAGGCACATTTTATCTAATCTAAATCAAAATAAAGTAACATAACACATAATGAGGTCTGTGTGACTTTGGGACAGAAGATCTCCCAGGGAACGCTATAAGGAACATTACTGTGCTCTGAAGCAAGCAGTACACTTTTGAATGGTGCAATAAATAATAATAAAGGTATTATTTTTTATTCTTCATTTGGGGTTATTGCTCTATTTTTGGACTTTGGCAGTTTCAGATTTAATTTTTTTTCCTGTGTCAAGCCTTTTACTTCAGACTTGTGCTAATGCAACTGTACCTACAAAGACCTGCAAAATTCCACTGTCCACAAAACAAAACCCAAAGCTGAATAATTATTTCAGGGTTGACAGCAGTCAGTAACTTATCATCACACTAGGTCCAACAATTCAGAGAACTTGACAATACGTAAGTTATGAATTCTATGGATTGCTGAATGCTTCTGGATATATGAAATCACCTGGATTTAAGGCAACAGATTTCCTGAATACTTACTTAAGCAGAGTGCTTTAGGACACTGGACAAAATAAAGCCATCAGAAAGCAATCCAGCATAGTTCATTTGAAAGTAGAAGGACTGAAGCAGTGGCATTTTCCTTCTTACATACAAAACCTATCCTAAAGGATAGGCATTAAAGCCAAGTTCCTTGTTTTGTAGTTATCAGACTTGGAGAGGTGATAGTCCTGAAAAGGAACCAGTGGCATTGGAAAGCTGCTAGGGTAAGAGCCACAGAGAAAAAAGAAGGTCTATCCAAGTGTTAACTGGGATAAAGAAGCAAAGTGTAGGAAAGCAAAATTTTCTCTGATTCAGAGAAGAAAAGTGCAGAAGTAGGGATCCCAAATTTTTCAGACAACCCTGATCTTAACTAAAATGCTTTCAATTGTGTTAGGAACTATCTGAGCCCATAATTTATGGAGCATGTTTGGGTGGGGGGGGGTGGGTTAAAAACTTTTTACATTTCATTCGCTAGCAAGCACAAACTACTTGCTTTTTGGCATCTTTACAAGGTCTAGAGGTTTCTATGTGTTTCAGCTGTTATTTATCCCCTGCCTAATAGCATGCAATGCCTCTAAAATGAACTAACTGATAGCAGTGAACTCTAGGCTGCTTCTTAGGTAAGAGGAAGTTATGCTTCCCAGAGACAGTGTTTCAGTCTATCTGATTACAGATACAAGATACTTCTCCATTTCATGAACATTTGTTCATATTTGAAAATTCACATTATCTGTGCCTACTCTGAAGACTAGCAGTATAACAATTTTAACCAAAAGCCAATATTTTGCAGAAAGAAATGGGGATAGCAGGCAACCACTCTCCTGACTGTCCCCCTGATAAGGCCACAAAATCATTTCAAGTTCATTGCACAATTATTTTTCCCCACATAAAGACCATAGTGGAGAACTCCATGGATCTTAAGGGAAAAGAAAAATAAGACTGCAGTCAGGACTACAGAGACATAAAAGCCTGGTGTAAGCAGATAAACTATCCCTTCTATTCTGGAGTTCTAGCTCAATTCTAATCACCTAACACCTCAGTACTCCACACACTTCTGCTCAGCTGGCTGCTCTGGTAGGTCCTGGCTATATGAGCAGCTATGAATGAAGTCCTTTCTGCTAACATTTTGGTACTTTTAGATATGGGCCTCCATGAGTAGGTGTTAAGGCATCCCAAAGTGCCTATTCTCACACTTACCAAGGCTTTTTTTCTCCAACAACTTTTTATCCAACACTGTAGTGTGATCTCAACTAGAAGTAGAAAACCTTGCCCAAACAACCATTTTAACAGTGAAACACAGTCCAAGCAATTTACTTCAGGTCTGTGAACACAGAACTTCTTCATCCTAACACGATATGAGACAATTACAAGCCCATGCTTTTCAAGTGTCAGAGGTAGAAAGTTGTAACACTGAAAGATGTCACAGTAAGAGCACTGAAGGCTGATGTCCACTAGACAGAGACAGCACAAGAAATAACAACCAAGCCTTTTCATGCAGTCTGAACAGGTTTCCTCATCTCTGACAGAGGAACTTCTCCCATCAGCATTAAGTCCTCAGGATTTGGCATAACAACATATGTGTTAAATTACATGTTATTTAGTTAGGAGAGACTGTTTGCACTGGAGATGCCAATCAACCATCAGGCTTGGACTTAGTCAATAGTAATTGCACTTAGGAACTTCAGCATGTTCTTTAAGTACTAAATTTGCGTTCAATTCCACTGCTGTTAAGGGTACTTAAGAACACATTAACATGGTTTATTGAACCCAAATCTGAACCATTCAATTCCAGGCCAGCCTTACTTAAAGAATCACATTATTGCCTGCTGTTCATATACAGGGAAAAAACCTTCTCAGTGTCCTTTCCTTGAACAAAATATGCCTTACAAAATAGCCATCTACAGTCAGCGGATTCAGAAATTAAACGTATGACACACAAAAAACCTTCACCCACAGAACACCAGATTTGCAAAGTGCATTGAGTTTGCTTGGCCAGGTTTTGACAGCAGAGGGACTCCAGGGGTGGCCTCTGTGTGAAGCTTCTGGAAGCCTTCCCCATGTCCTAGAGAGCCAATGGCAGATGGCTCCAAGATAGACCTGCTGCTGGCCAAGGCTAAGCCCATCAGAAACAGTGGTCACCTATGGGGCGACCACAAAGAAGAGGCAAGAAGTTACTGCACAGAAGCAATTGCAGCCAGAGAGGAGAGGAGTGAGAATACAGGAGAGGAACAACTTTGCAGGCACCAAGGTCAGTAAAGAAGGGAGGTGCTCCAGGCACCAGAGCTAAGATTTCCCCTGCAGCTGTGGGAAGACCACGGTGAGGCAGCTGTGGCCCTGCAGTCCATGGAGGCCCACAGATCCATGTGGAGGACCATATGCCAGAGCAGGTGGATGCCCAAGGGAGGCTGTAACCCTGTGGGGAAGCCCACACTGCAGCAAGCTTGCTGGCGGGATTTGTGACCCCTGTGTAAGGGCGTTGCCCTGGAGCAGTGTATTCCTGAAGGACTGCACCCCGCGGGATGGACCCATGCTGCAGCAATCTGGGAAGAACTGCAGCTCATGGGAAGGACTCCCTTGGAAGAAGTTTGTGGAGGACTGTCTCCCATGGGAGGGACTCCATGTTGAAAAAGAGTAAGCGTGTGAGGAGAAAGAAGTAGCAGAGACCACATGTGATGAACTGACCACAACCCCACTTCCTGTTTCCCTGCACCAATACAAGGAAAAAGGAAGAGAAAATCAGGAATAAATTTAATTTGGGAAGAAAGTGGGAAATAAAGTGGGTTTTTCAGATTGGGTTTTATTTCTCATTACCCTACTGTCATTTGATTGGTAATAAATAAAATTAATTTTCCTGAGTTGAGTCTGTTTTGCCTATGACAGTAATTGGTGAATGACCTCTGTCTGCTCTTGTCTTGACCCATGAGCTCTTCATTATATTTTCTCTCCCCTGTGCAGCTCGGGAGGGAAAATGAAAGAGCAGCTTTGGTGGGCACTTGCTGTCCAGCCAGGGTAAACCAGCCACTGAAGCCAAACACTTAAAAGTTTGGAAATGTGAAAATAATGGTCTGCTGTTCAATCTTTGCTGTCATTCCCTTGTGTCTGCTGACAGGATCATTAACTGCATGATCACCACTTTATTTCCAAAGAACATCAGCATCACTGTGTGCATAGGATGGATGGTGATCACAGTTATTTAGCAGGTTGTTTCAGCTCACCATTCTGTTTGTGACCATATATACATATCTTGCTATGAAAAAAGGACTTGTTTATTCCCCCTCACTGGCCTATGATACTCATTACTGTGTATTTTAATGCAGCACAAGGATCAGCGACCTATTTTCCAAAGTTATTTAAAGGAAAGGTGGCACTATCAGTCCCTCTTTTGTAGTCAAGCAAGAAGTTTTGGAGTCATTAACGGTCACAGAAAATACTAGTTTTGGATGCAGAGCTGAGATGGGTTCAAAACTGTTTTTCAACAAATAATCACCTTTTCTGCACTACAATTTTTCAGAGGACAGCTACATATGCAACAGTATACTTTTAGCACTTCTGTAATGCAGAAGTCTGCAAGTTGGAAATCCAGAAAATGTGACGAAAATACTTAGCCACTTGCAATGTCTTTTTCTTATGAACACCATGTAATGAACTTGGTGCTAGAGACAGGAACAATTTCTGAGGGCAAATTCGACTTCACAAATTACAAAGTTGTCCCTTGCCTTGTTCATGACATGACTTCTAGTCTCTTAAATTAACTAAATGGAGTGGTTCAAGAACCACTTTTACTGCATAGCTGCATTTGCTCCGCACGCAAAATGAGGAAGGGGCTGTGTTTCAGAAAGGGTTTGCAGATGTACCATCAATGATGGCATCGTACTGCAGAACTGCAGAGAGCTGTTTATGTGCTGGCTGAGCGAACGCAATTCTGATAGGGATTCTCTAAGAGGGATAATAGGGATAGTAAACCATAAAAGACACTAGGTAAAGAAAAAGCACGTAGCAATAGAATGCTTGAAGAAATAGGGCAAGAAAATCTAAACATAAACATCCTTCTTGGAAACAGATGTGCCTTTTAAAAATAGTTTGGTTTTTTCAAAAGAAATATTGACTCATTAGCTAATTATGAATGTTGGCTTATTAGCATATTCAAAACAAGGGCCCATAAGTCTTAAAATATTTGCTCATTTCCTTGTCTAGAATACAATAACTTTTTTTTGTTCATTCTTCTCATTCTGTCTTTCCCTGTTTTGCATTGCCTTGGCAATATACATGCCTCTTCAAGAAAAGGACTAAAAATAACATTTCCCTCCTTTCCACTGGCAGAGGAGATGTAAGAAAATAATATCTTATCAGAGTGAGCACTGAGGGAAAATAAGATTTTATCAGGGACTTGGCTTGACGAAGATAACGTTATCAAGAGGGGAACTTGGCAAAGATAACACATTATCAATATCAGGAGTAAAGCCTGGGGAAAATAATGTCTTAATACCTATTAGATTCTAAATAAGCCATCTGTGCTCTTGACAAGTTGTTGTTTTCTCCAAGTCCCATTCCTGTAAAGATGTTGATTTTTTTGGCAAACCACTTCTTTAGCAGTTGGAAAGCGGGGGAGAAAGAGGAGAAAAGGAAACTCCTTCTCCCCAAAGGTAGTGGGGTATTCTCTTCCTTTTCAAAAGCTCTGCATGCAGGTTAAAAGTGCCAATGTGACAGCCTGGAAGGCTCACATGTGCAGATCCTGATGGGGTATTGCAGAAATCTCCTACAACACTCAGCAAGTGCACTGCAGAGCAGTGCAGTGACAGGAGGAGAGGGTCAATGCCCCTTCTGTCCTCTGACCATGCTACCAAGCTCTGAGATGCTGCCTATAGGATTTTTGGCAAACACACTTCTCTACAGAGGCGATGACTGGCCATCCCTTAGCAGTGACTTTTTGTCATAAACAACCTCATCACAATTAGCACTATTCACTTGGGGTACAAATAAATGAGCCTTTTTAGATCAGT
Source organism: Platysteira castanea (assembly GCA_013397175.1). Lineage (NCBI taxonomy): Eukaryota > Metazoa > Chordata > Aves > Passeriformes > Platysteira > Platysteira castanea. The sequence continues at coordinate 1,067,627 of VYXC01010500.1, read as the reverse complement.
GACAGACATAAATCACTGTTCAGTTAGAGGTAACCATTCCCACAGCTTAAGCTGACCCAGAGAGTCACACAGTGCTTCTCCCCTCCTGCAGTGCGACACATCCAACTCAGCTTAAGCTGGTCTGAGCCAGCCCAATTGCCTCTGGCCTGAAGCATTCCCCTCCACCACCTCCACTACGGGGATAGAGACAAACCACTGTCTAGTGGGTGCCTGTGCCCTGAAGCTGAAATCTTCTGCAACTCAATTATAAACCTTTAGAGCTTCAATCTGGATGAATTTAAATAAATTGTGGCACCTCCTGGAAAATGAGAAATCAAATTCATAGTAGGATGGACTACTAAATGCCTTAAATGGCAGAATGTGGGTGAATGCCACTGGTTATTCATAGGAATGGGTGAGCAGGGAATAATTAGAAGGGAAGCTGTGGAGGGCCTGTAGGAGTGTGATGTGAATAATAAAGCACACTTAGGAAAAGGCATATGAATGATATCTGCAGGATAAGTATTTGTAGCCAGCTGAATTTCCCTGGTGTACAGTAGGAGCGGGAGGGAAAACAATGGGATTTGTTAATCTGAAAATTTCCTCTGGAGAAGCAGCATCTCCTTTTGCATTAACCTTTTGGATATCTTACACCCAGGTATTCCTCTCTGTTCACATGTGAGCTTTGTGTTAAGGTGACTACTGGCCCTGATATAGCAGAATATATAATCAGCAGCAGGCAGCCATTACAGCTCTCTGAGGTAAAGCATGTGCCCAAATGTGTCACTGCAGCTGTACACAGTACTGTGACTATCATTCATGGCAGTGGGATGTAAAAGACTGGAGCTATTCTATGTTGGTTCCTGCTCAATAATAAACTGTGGAAGAGAAAGGAAGGGGAAGAGTCTAAAATACAGCACTTTATAGTGTTTTTTACAAGGACAGAAAGTACAAGAAATAAGTTTATATAAGCTTAGAAAATATATATATCTATGTTTCTACAATTGCCACAGTAACCACAAGCTAGAGACAAGCATGCTCAACGCAAGCCTAGTAGTAGTTAATTCTGATTCTGTTGCTGATGATTAGCCTCAGCTGCTCATCAATAGAGACTCCAGCTGATAATTATTAAGTTAAACTTCTGAGTAGTATTTGCATATGTAAAGCATGCTTTCCCTGCTGAAGTAACAATGGATGCTATAATGCATTTCCTGATTGTACGGCTCTTGGATTTGGGGAACCTGGGCAAGAGAGTCTGCTTTGCATATCCTTCCTTACCCTCATCAAGCCAACCATTCAGAAGAAATGCACTTGCACACACTGGCACCTACAAGCTACAGTGGAAAACATTCATAACCCTGCAGAGGTGGAAAAATGCAACAATTCGTTTCAACCAGAATAAGAATAATACAAAAGACAGTTTTGCACATTCCTCTAAACATTTACCTTAGCTTCTTACAACCTAAAAAATGGGCAACAACTGGCCTGTGACAAGGAAGCCTGGTCACCCTAAAAGACACGCAGGAACTCTAGTGCACAGATTTGGTCCATTAGTTCCCAGTGACCTCCAGATGTGGAGGAAAACTCAGTATCAGTGTCTGATTCTCTGTTAAGTTTTTTCTCATCTTACTTCTTCCAGATCAGAATTTCATTTCCTGAATGTGATACTTGGTCATCAATAATAGCCATGCCCCCAATTAACTGTAGTGTCAAGAACACAGATAAACAAACACTATGTGTAGATTACATGTTTATCTCTTCAGTTCTCCACGTTCTCCTAATTCCATGACAGATAAGCCCAGATCTGCTTCATTCCCAAGAAGTTCAGAGGCACAGTCCCTTTAGGGGTAAGGAAACATGAAAAAGAACTGGGAAGATCTTTATGGAATCTGTAACAAAACTACCTGTGCCTCCATGGAGCCACCATATCACTTTGGTTTGAGTCTACTGTAGGCTTAATATCAACAGATCTGAATGGTTTTTTTATCAGACAACAATAAACAGTAAAGCAAAAGATCTATTTATTTGATTATAAAAAATGTAAAGCAGGAGTAAAGCAAAAATTTGGATTTAGTTAAACATGGGAGATGGGTTGAAAAAGGGAGGTCTAAGGGAATACAGGTGGTCAGCCTCTAGGAAAGCCACTCTCTTTTAAGTAATAGTTTAAAATTTAGTTACAGTAATATTTGTGTGCCTTGCTGGAAGTCACCTGTTAGCAGTGTTACACACAATCTCAAAAGTGGACTTTCAGCACATATACAGAAATACTGCAGTATTAGTTCAGGCTGGTTGGTGATGCTGAAACCTTCTCAAAAGCTTGTTATATCCCTTAATCTCCCTTGGCACAGAGATGCCATCAGAGAACCATGTGCTGGTATTTTGATTGAAGCTGCTGAAAAAGGAGACTGTCTGAATACTGACTGAACATCAAGGATTGTTCAAGGATAAATAAGTAAAAACATCCAAATTCTGCACCACAGCATTTCTTCCTTAGCAGTACCAAGATCTGTAAAAACCTTCAAATCTCATAGAGCTCAAGCCAACAACAACAGATATGAGCACACATATGAAGTCAAGCAGCAAAGAACAAATTTTCATATCAGTGATTGTTCTTCTTTATAAATGTATCTGAAGATTACACAAGCAGACATCAGTGTTATTCTTCTGATGACATAACATTGCAAAAGTTATTAATATCTTTCAGTATTGAGTCTTTTTTTCTCCCCACGCAATCTCAGCACTTCATTTGCTGCACCTGTCATTTCAGCCACTCCAGTCCCAAAGAAAAGTGTAGGGAAAATGCAAATAACTGCATATTCAGGACACATGAAGGCTGTTCAGTGTTATGACATTTATCTTCACTTATGACAAGAGATAAAATAACTCAGGAGTTAGTTTCCTGTCCTCCTCAAAAAGAAAAATGTCATACCAGATCGTCATGTACTATATACAGCAAAATTGCTAACACACTTTGCAGAGGAAAGAAACATCTCAGCAGTGATACAGATGGTAGGTTACATGTCACAGCTATGACATCAGAAATGAAACACACATCATTTTAAAATAGTAGATGTTAAAATAAGTCATGGTGGAAGAAATACCCCTACAACAACAGTACATAAATTAGCCAAGGGCAACTAGTTAGACTATTTGCAAAAGTTAAAATTATATAAACAGCAATGAGTTGTTCACAGAACTGTGCTTTCAGAATTAGCTTCAGAGTGGCCAAATATCTACCTGAGGGCTACAATGTATTTTTGGCGATCAGACTCTATTGACACATAATATGGAAACTCTTTTATACATTAACTTACTCAACATTTACCTTTTAAAAAGTATTTAGCTTCAATATATCATAAATGTTTCTTCAACAAAGATATAGTAAGTTTGTAAGAATTGATTTTTTTATCAGATATATCTGATAGCTGTATCAGGTAGACACAGATTTAATTTCTGTCACTGACCTAGGTTTCCTATAATACATGAGGGAATTACTCTTTTTTATTGTATTCTTGTTTTGTTACAAAAGTGAAGACAGCATATCAGAAATATAATCCTGTTTCAAGTAAGCATAAGGCAAAACTTGGTGACTGTGATGAACACAAGCATAGGTCTAACATTGCCTGATGAGTGCATGCATACAGCATGGTGGTGGCAGTCATTGTTATCTTGCACCACAAGTGTAGCCAGTGCTGCACTGTTTTAGGTCAGAATGTGGGCCATGTCCCCTGTGCCCCATCACAGACCTGCTAAGCTTCCTGTCGAGCAAGCAAAGGAAATTTTTCATTTTCAAGCAGCCAAAAGTTTATTACAGTTAAAAACAATGAACTGGGAGCAAGACTTAGATGTTCTGCTTACTAAGGGTTTGTCTTGAAACAGATGAGGGGTATCTTTGAGACTTAATTCACATTTCTGCTGCAGCGCACAGAAACATCTTAATGTATCCTTAGGAGCCTAAACGAGATTTCTAAACATGCCTACTCTTGTGTATGGCAACACTGAGGTCAAGCTCCACTGACATCCTTATTACTACTATAAAAAAAAGTTGCTTTACTCAATTAGAGCAGCAGTGATCAATATTGACAGGATCTGCACATCTAAGTAAAAACTTCCTCTTTTCTTTTTCTCAAACAGATCCCTACTTTCTAAAGTTTCCATTACCTCCAGGTGTTCTCAAAACATGCTGTATGAGACCTCTTTAGTAAGCACAGACAATGTGGGATTTTTAAGGATGCTTTTGTTAGGTAGACTGGATGCAGGGCCAGTGGCCATTGGCTTTCTACACTGATGTATACTATGAAATAATTGATGTCTGTGACAAGTTTTTGTGTTGGAATAAAGGGAAGATGAAGGTGGAGGCATTTACAAAAATTACTGTATTGTGTTGTGTCTAGAGGTAAATTAGTCTTACAATTGCCCTTTACTCTGTTGACAGATTTTTACTAAAAATATCTATCCATCTTCCTTTGTTAGTGTAATTATACGTTTATTCACTTCTACCATTTGAAATATTTTTTATCTTAACATCTTAAGCAGAATAGACAGAGACTTGACCAAAATTGTTTCATTTTGAAAAAACCCAATTAACACACCTTATGCCTAAAGAACAACCAGACATGGAAAAAACCAATAGATAGCTACATAGCAAAAATGCTGCAACTGTAGAAGTCCTTTAAAGGTCAAGCAAAGAATGAACAACAACATGCGGGGGAAAAAAAGAGAGAGAAAAAGGTGGCTTCCTTTCTCCTTTCTTCCTTTCACCTGCTCCCATCTTAGGAAAAGGGAAGGATCTTTGTCACTATTTTTAGTTATATATTCCATATAAACTTGACCTAATCTAGACACGGGAATCAGCTGTTACGAACTGACATAGGAAAAAGCTGAGGAGTGAATGTTAAAGAACATTTTTTACACCACCTTTCCTTTCCCTCTAAGAACAGGCTGCTGCAATACATACCCTTATGGAAAATAAGGCATCATGGACTTCTCCCTTCTAAATTATGACCATCTACCGAGGAAAAACTGAGGCAGGCAAGAGACTAAGAACTCTTTATTATCCTATTAGTATCAAGTTTGCTTTCTGAATTATGCCTTCTTCTGGCCTTAACTATCATTAAAAAGTACAGATATTGAGTTATACCAGCTCTGACTTCATGCATTCCTCTGAAGAAAATCCTTTATTCCTAACATTATAAAATATGCATCCTGTCCCTTATGGTACAGTTCCAATAGACAGGATATTTGAATGTAATTTCTTATGTTTGGAGAGACAGTCTTCCCTCTTTTGAGAAACTGTAACTTCAGCAGGTATATATTTAAAATTCATACTAGCAAGTTATATGGAAATGATTTGGTTTCTTATTTGATGAGCACAAATATTTATTGTGAATTCCATCAGACAGTGCTTTTCTTTCTTTTCCTGAATAATGTGACTGCATCCAATCATCAGGGAAAGTTGTATTAAAACTGTACTTAAGGTCTTGCAATATTTTAGATTTATTGAAAAGTCTAATTTTGGAGCCACATGAGAAAATATCAGTGCTATTTGCTTGTTTCTTTTGCAGTAAGATCTTGTTTTCATCCCTGCAGCAGAAGCTGAAAAAACATCACGTATCATGATGAAAAAAATCAGAAGACAAAGCTCTTAAAAATTTATCATTTTAGAATGAAATAAGAGAAGAAGGGAAAAGCCAAAGTCCCAGAAAAAACTCTCCATCTCTCCCTGGAGAAACAACCATAAAGCTGAGAAAAGCAGGATAGGGCGCTTCCTTCGCTCCCTAGCAGCAGCAGCTATCCCTGTATCCTTGAAGCACAAACTGTTTTGAAAAGTTTGCTCAGTTTTTTCTCTCTCCCCTCTCGGGCTCAGTTTAAAGGCAGAGAAAGGCACAGGATTCATATCTGGGCATAGAGCAGTGACAGGGGATACAACATCATCAAGTCACCCCAAAACAACATAGGAAATTATGCCTTTTGAACACTTTGAACTAGCAATGCAAAATTTTTATTAGGACTGTTCAAATGCCTTGTGCTTACCCTGACAGCAGATATGTCAGGTAGGATGGGTAAATGGAAGCGCCACCACCTGTGACAACTTTGTGACTGCTATGGTGCAGCCACCAATTCAGCCTAAAGAGAATTAAGACAAGCCTCAGAGTTGTCAGGCATTTAAATGAGCCTAAATACCCTGTAGTAATCTTCAGCAGAACTTTCAAGACTACAGAATTATACCTGAAAAATAAATATACAAAATTACCAAGTATTTATCATCAATTTGAATTATTGAGGGTTTGTTTATTTTTGTTGGAATTATCCTTGAGAGGGCCCTGCCGGCAAAGTTTTGTACTGAAAAACATTATTTTCACTGATCTTTCCCCAGTACACATAATGGGGTTCTCTCATTCTCCATACTGAGCACTCAAAATGTGTCCAGATTGCAGGAAAAATGCTCCAATAATGGTGAAATGCTGTCATTTCTACTATATGTCCCACTGTGGTGCATAAAAAGCTGAAGTTTAAGTCTGCCAAGCATATAAGCCTTCAAATCTGTTAGATATCAATTACCATGTATTTAATTTCACAGCTGTGCCTTTTCCCTTTTTGATTCACCACCACCACATTTTTCTGCTTCTCTTGTTCAAGCGTTTTGCATCTGGTTCATAATCAGGTCCTGATGATCCTTAATGCCTTGATTTCAGAGCCCAGCATTCCCCAATTCCTTTCTCCACTTTGAAATTTCTGCAAATTCTATCTCCATCCTCTGTGTGGCTGTGCAGACTGTAATCCCTCATAATAGGCGGATGCTGATCCTGCTCTATGGATTAACCAGTGTAAAATGCCTATGTAATGAATTCATACCTTCCAAACTGAGCAGCCCAGGTATATCTAATCTAACCAACTGGCTTTTATCAGCTGCACCCAAGAGATGTGAATGTAAGCTTAATTTCAAGCCTCAGTCACATAGCTACAACCATGTTATTATTTTTTGTATTTAAAAGAACGAGCATCTGTGAGGAATTTTAAGGTACACTCTGTAGTTATACATCACTGGATTTGGTATGGCTCAAGATTCTTTGAAAACTGTGAAATGACAATATTTTCATGCCTGGTTTTGATTATTTCTCTTAAAAAGAGAAAGGGAAGAAATATTGCAGAACTTCAAGTGCAATTTTGCTGCTTTCTTCTTGTGAAATCTGTATTCCCATGCCAGATGGTGTCTGAGTTATCAAAGTTATTACCCTAAACTCAATTAGAGAAGAATGAAAGTAATTAAGTAGGGGACGAAGTGACAGAAGTATTCAAGATATAAAGCATCTAATATAGGTGAGGACTCTCTAAATTAGATAGAAATTCATCTAAAAATGCAGCCGAAAACAGAACAGCTTGAGCTTTCACTTTCAAATATTCTAAGACATTGTGCAAAATTCAGTACTTCCTCAATTGGACACAACTCTCAGAGACACTGTGGCTGTAGAAGGTGGGAGTAATTTTTTTTCTTCTGGAGAGCCTATTACTAGCAGTCACCAAACACACTCTAAAACAGTTATGGCTCAAACTGTTCCTGTATCTGTTGTGGAATGGCTTTTCAGGCTGTTTTGTCAACTCAGGAATGTTTGTTTCCTTTCTTAATCCTGGCTGGTTTGTACTCACCACAGCAAAAAAACAATAACAGCAAATACATTTTACCATAAAACCTGTAAAGTAGACACCACAGAGGTACTGTTAACACTTCTTTTACATTTCTTCTTTCTTTCCCTATTTGCTTTTCCTTTGGTGAAGGAAATCTAAAGCAGGCACTGAGCTACTGGTATGATCGAGATCTGCAGCCACAGGTTTTAACATGAAGCAGCCAAAATTATTTTTAACCTACTAATGACAGTCTACTTATAAGAGAAAGAGGTAAGAAAACCCAATCAAAACAAATCTCTTTTACTTACCAACACTCACTTCTGCATAGCTTCAACTGACAAGAATCATGTTCATGGATAAAACTAACCAGGATTATTTGCTAGTGCTCTGCAGGCTGTTCACTCATTTTCTCTTTAACAGAGAGATATATGACCAAATTCTCAAGATATGTGTAGATGAAGAATGGTAAGGAATACATTACTGTGTTCTGGAATGCTCAGAATTGGAGCTGCATGGCTGAAAGAAAAGGAACATGCATCACTTTAGAGAACAGGTATGTAGCTTGTGCTACTGCCACAGGCAAAATCCCTGGCCAGAAAGGGAACAAATTAAATCCTAATAATCTCTTGCTCCTCCACATACCATAACAGACCAATACCTTACTGTGCTATGCCATGACTAAAAGTACAATGTGGAATGAATACAAGAATTTCAAGTATAAGCCAGTATAAGTTAGGAAATACCAGAAGTACTTCTGCCTTCATTTGCCTCACATGCCTACAACACAAATAAAAGCACAAAGCACTCCTGCATGTACTACCAGGAGAGATGCAGACCCTAACAATGGTTCCAGTTTGCAGGGCACTGGCCTGACAAACTGCAGTGGCATGATATGTGTGCTTAAGAAAGCTCTTTTCCCACCACCATAAAGAAAGGACTATTTTAATGCAGTCTACGTAAATAGTGGTTTTAGCACAGCCTCACAAAGGTTACAAACAAGTGCAGGAAGGGAATGCAGTAGAAGCTTGGAAGAGTAGAAGCACAGGCCATGAATACAAACTTCCTATATGAGCTGGGGCACGGCCTCGGGGAAATCTGCCTTCAGTTACACCCTTTCAACAACAATGGCACACACTTTTCCTCAGCAGGGCTGCTCTCCAAGGCTACTCTTGGACCAAAAGCAGAAATATTCTAAGACTCAAGTCTTAGACTTGAGACTTAAATTTCTAGACTAAAAGACTCAAATTTCTGCAGCTCCAGAAAGTGAAGGAAGGATTGGAGAACACGTCAAAGCAGAGCTGCCACTTGGAAGTCTTAGAAAATATGATTCATGACGAGTGAAGTTAATTTACGCCACTGAGAACCAAAAAAAAAAATGGATCAAGAAGAAATGGAGAAAAATTCACGACTGGAGACTTCTGTATCTCTGGGGAACTGATCTGTTAGGGTCACACATGGGACACCAGGGAGTGTGTAGGACTGCTGCATATATGCTCTATGCATGTCTATTAAAGGCTTCAAAAGGGGAAAGAAAAAGTCCATATGGAATTGCTGCCAGTTCAGCTGCAACACTTCTGGAAATGCAGTAACACGGTGGCTTCATGAGCTCGGCAGGTTAGGACAGCTGAGGCAATGGCACTTCTGAGTGGTGTATGAACACTTCCCTCCTACGCCACAAGGGTGGCATAAAGGGCACTCTGCAAATTGTTCCCTTTTTGACCACCAATAAAGCTACCAATAAATCACAATGAGTGTATCTTGCCAGCTGAATTTCAGTGCTTGGAGAATTTTGAACCCAGGGCACGGTACAGTGATGGGCTTATATATGTCTTCAGGAGAAAGAGCTTAAACTATTAGTGCAATGGAGTATGCAGAGAGCAGCGAAGCGCCGCTCCGAGAAACATGAAAATCAGTAACTTGAGGTCACATTTCATATCTTGCTTTGTAAAATGGAAAGAGCAAGAAGGAGGCACAAATCCAATTTAGAATAGAGAACATGAACCAGGAAAAAAAAAAAAAAGCATAATGAAAACCCAGAAATGGAGCTGTTAAGACAAAGATGTCGAAAATACTTACTGGGTTTGAGACAAGCGTAGGAGATGCTGACCTTAATTTCAATTTTACTAAGGAAAAACGTCTGGTAGACTTCTGGTTAATTTGTCGGGGGAAAAAAAAAAGAGCACAGAAACTCTTCAGACCACTCAATTTTAGGGAAACCTAAAGAGCATATATATTACTAAATCCATCTATCCTAGTTTCAGGGGACAATGAAATCCTAGAAAACTAGTACCTCAAGTTTCTGTATGCTGACTTACTCAGAGGTATGAGAAATAAATCTAAACCAATGGATTTATTTATAGAAAAGCAGTTCTCCATAAGTAGTGACATATCCATCAGCACTTTCTTTGAGAGACAAAGAAAATTACTAACTTCAGTAAAAGCAGTGGTGACTCCCTTCATAATTCAGATGAGGGGAAATCCTACCATACATCTAGTAGGCCAAAATTATTAAGACAGTGATTGAGAACTCTTTTTCAGAACAGCTTGCTCTGCCAAACCTATATTTTTATCTTAATTTGAAATTAATTTATTCCCCAGCTGTCAAGAAAAGTCTAGCAATCAAAAAATGTTTAATTTCCTTTTTTTTTTCTTGTTTCTCATTCCTAATTCCAGTGTAGACTGGGAGATGGAAGAATAATGAGATAGAAAAGCACTCATAATTATTGTTTTCATTTAGGTGAGGGAGAAGACGAGTATTATTTAATTTTAAAAATCCCCCGTATTGGTACTTTACAATGAAATTCTATTATCTGGAATAATAATTTTTTTAATGTCTCTCTACCATTTTGTAAAAAAATAAGGTCTTGAAGATCACCTACATGATTTAGAAGCAAATTCTATTACAAGAAATAGTCCCTGAGGAGCCTGAGAGGAGCAGATTTTCAAAGAAAATGCAGGTAGGTGCACTTTTAGGCATCTATCCTTATTGAAATTGCTTAAATAGCTTTAAAAAGAAAGTCTTAACAGACTAACTTTGCTCTTGAACGTGAGATTTAATATTCTTTTGAACATGCTATCCCAAGACTTATTATAAATCCATTCTGACGGGCAGGCACCTGCCAATGCTCTGCAAGCACACAAGCCTCAGGAAATGCAAGGGCTGTTGAAGGGAGGGGTGAAAATCCACAAACCTGAAATATCCTCTTTATGTCCATGGCTGCTACTGAAGGGTTTTGACCATGTCCAGTTTTTATTTCAATGTGTACTGCAACAATTTGACTTGGAAGATGTTAACTTCTGCTTTACATCTATTATATTGATAATGAAAATGCTGCCAAAATTGAAATTTGAACACTTTCCTATTTTAATAAATGAGAGGCAGTAGTGCCCTGTCCTACTAGTGATGATTTGCTTTGTGCAGGTAACAGACCAAAGCATTTCAGCCAGCTGTCAAGTGTGAGTTTTGATAAATGTAGCCTAGTTTTAGGCTGCTCCATTCATCACAGTGGCTCGGAGGCTGTCCATGCTCAGAAATTTCAGAATCAGAACAGAACTTCTTGTGCTACCAATTCAAAGCCACAATAGAGCAGTTAAGTCATATTTGAGAGAAGAATAACAAGCAGCCTCACAGATGAAACATCTTTATGTGGTGGTGTACTGTGGATATGAAATACTAACAAAAAGATTTTTGGAAGAACAGATCATTAACTTCTTCTTCAGTAAGAATATTAATTAAAATTAAAATATTCCCTGTTCACTTCACTAGCTCCAAATACAATAGGAGGTCCTTAGAGTACCTTTTTTTCCCAGTCGAGATCAGGAAAATTAAAAACAAAACAAAACAACAATCTGTAATAATTTTATATTATATTAAAAGTCCTCTTACTTTGGTAACAAGCTAACAACCAAATCCTCATTCAGGGGATTTTTCAGGCTTTCAGGCAGAACACCTAAGCTTCCAGAGAAACTTCCTGAGCCATGAAATGGGGTATGAAAATGTTTAATCCCTGACTGAACTGCTATCCTTGTGGAAGCACTGTGAGTACACACAATTACACCAGAAAAAAATTCATGTTCACCAGCAGTACATTTCATTGTGGGGAAGCAGCTATTGTAGCAATACAGAGAGGGTTTTTTCACTGGTGCAGTTGCCTCTGTGCTAGAAACGCTTCACCAGTACAACACACCAATGAGTGACTGCTGGTGAGCTGCTCTGAGAAAATACACTCCTTAGACCACTGCAGTATTTTGCACTTTTCCTTCCTTCACATTTCTATAAATAGCATTTTTTTAATCACCAGCAATTTAACATATAACTAAAGCTGGGGAGACGGAGTGGGATTTTTAGGATGGCAGTCTTCAGTTACAAGAACAAATAGGTCGTGCTCATCTTCCTAAATCTGTCAGACACCTTTGAACCTGTCATGTGGGCCTATTTTCCCAGCTCCTGAATCACCTGGGTACAAATGAAAAGTCATTTATTTTGACTAGGAATTTTGACTATTCCTAGTCAAAATAAATAGTCTCCAAGACTTTAAAAATAGGATGGTCAAGATTTTACTTTTTTAGTTAATACTTAAATTATAACACAAATTAGAAAGTTATTTCAAAGTGTTCAGCTGGTTTAGCTTTCTAAACATTTTAAAAAATAATAGATTTATTTTTGATATTTAGCAGCATTTAATCCAAGCACAAAAACTACTGGATACCCAAATTCATTGATTTGCTTTTTTCTTCAAATTATATATTTTCCAAAATATTTTGTTGAGTTTTTTAGATTTTTTTTCAAGCTTTTGAAAGCATAAGGACAGTTTTTCACTAAGTTAAAAAGGAATTGGCCAACAATGATATTAATTTGTGAAATTAATCTGTTTCTTTTTTAAAAAAAAGAGCAACTATCAGAAAGAAATAGGTATAGACTAATTGCCTGGCTTTAGGCAGTGACATGAATAGTAGAGACAAAGATCACTCTTGTCAGAAAAGCAGCATGCCTTTCTGGAATTTACTGTTATTACTTAAATGAACCTATTTTATAAACAAAACTACTAACTATATGGAAATATAAGATTCTGTAAGGCTCAAGTTAGCATCAAAAGAGTATAAATTGGACATCTCTATACGGTCCTTCTGGGTTTTTTTGTTTTTTTCTCAGTAAGTTCCATGAAGACCAGCAGTTCCAACTGGTGTGAGTATGATACTGGTTATCAGTATAGCAGAAAAGCTGGAAGAGAGACTACATTAAGTACTTGCTATTTTGCAGCAAAAATTATATTTCAAAAGTTATCACGGATGGCATATACTGCTGTAATGTGGTATTGTTTTAATGATGGGGTCAGCTGCCAAAATAAAGATTTGGAAACATAGTTCTACAAAAAAATAGATCAAGAACTGTGGATCCAAAATTTCCTCGGCTGTAATCCACTTTAGAAAATTATCCTAGGAGCTGTAGTAAATATAGAGAATCTGCCTTTGATATCACTGAAAAATACAACTGAAGTTTTCTCACTTTTGCATGACCATGGTGCTGGACTGTGGAGAGGAGGCTACGTAATAACCCGTATTCTCACCAGTACCTGTGAAATTCACAACTTATAAAGTCAGAGTACAAGGAATCTCATTTTCTTGCAATGAATCAGATACAAGTACAATACTCCATCTTTTTTAGTTTAAATGAATTTCATGGCAGAATTGGATAAAACCATCTGCTGCCAATTGTCTTGGCAACTAATAGCATTGCTGCTGGCTGCTGCCAAAGCGCAGCACATTGCCATACATCTGTTAGAGCTGCTATAAACCAGCAAGCTTCAGTGCTCCTCCTCTCCACTGCTTCCTCCTCCCAAATCCCGGAAGGCAAGAACATGGCCAAAGTACCGCCAGCATGGCGAAGGTGGGAGACCTCATCCAGAATTCTGGCTGTGCTGGGGAGCTGGCAGCATCTCCCTCCTGGCTTTGTCCCTCCCTCTTGGCCACTGTGAAGGCAGACAAAAACTGTGCGAGTGTGTCCAGTAGACACAGCCTCCCTTCTGATACTTACCCACTTGTGATGTGCTAGAAAGGCTGCTGGTAGCCATGGGCTATTTCAGATTGCCAAAGGCAGTGTGCTGAATTTAGCTAGGGCATCCTCCTCCTCCTAGAAGCTACAAGGGAACTGAGGTCAGGCTGCCAGACAGATGATCTTAATTGTTCATTTCCTTCTTTAACTTCGGGATGGCAATTCAGGCACCTAGGCAGCTCATGTGAACTTAGGTCATGTTTTTAACACGGATTTTGACCACTGTATTTTGAAGCATGCTGAGAAGAGCCTTGTAAGCTTTTTCAAGAACAAATCAATGAAATTTTAATTTGCAGTGGACTTGAGAGTGCAAAGACACCAGTCCCTGTGTGTACCACTGCCAATCACTCAGAAGAATCACATAATAATGAATTGTCTTAACAGGAAACAATGGTTAAGTTTTTAGACACTGTAAGCACTGATGTGAAACTCGTATCATGAGGTGATGTTTTCCAGGCTCTCTCAACTGCCATAGTAGAGTTTCATAAGACCTCAGGTTCTAAATGACAGCAAAAATATACTTAGTCCTGCTATAAGAAAAACTGACAAGTAGTTCTCAAAAGTTTTGAAAATAAAAGAGTAAATAAACTTTCCACCTCACCACCCATCAAGATTTTCTGAAAGAAGTCCTAACCCACTGATACCAATGGTTTAACTTCCAATTTTCTGATATGGTCTCTTTCAGTCTTTGCTAAATCACAAAAATAGGTTTCAAAAAAAAACCAAAAGACAACATGCAGTCACAGCTGTTTCTTAAATTACCATGTTAAGAAAATATAGGCAAAGAGGCCAGACTAAGTTCCCTATTTTTTGCTGATCTGGTGTGTTTTTAGAGGTTTCACATCAAAACAAGTATCAGAAGAAAGGTCACAAAATACAGAATGAAATACTGGTATGTTCTCAAAGGAAACTTATTTTAAAAAAGAGAAATTATTTCTTTTTTTCTGATTTGATGGATTAGAAGAAAATCAGAGTCTGTGTATTTACCAAATGGCACCCTAAAACATGTCAGAAATGAACACCACAAGATGCAGACCTGATGTCTAACAGAGAGTAAATCAATCCAAGTGGACACAGATTATTTGACAATACACACTCTCTGAGCAACAAAGGGATTAATAGTGGGTTAAGAAGAGAGCAGAAAGCTCAAAACCTATTACCTTTTATTACAAACTACTACGAATAGAGCCAACAACCACTAATAACAGAGACACCAGTCCTAAATGATTTACAAGCCATAAAGACTCTTAGACAGCATTATATGAATTAAGTTGATTCTTAGCCAGTATTAACTACTACCTAAAAGCAAAAGTATCCAGTCAAAGAGAATCCTTGATCTCCTCTGCTGCTCAAGGTGGGGAGTTCAGGAAGCTGAAGCCAAAGTGACAAAACAGCAAGAATCTTAACTCAGCTGCCCTGCATCAGAAAATGCACTTTGTGTAACACGTTCATTTCCATTTCTTGGTTTGCAATGTTTCTAGGACGCCAGTCACTAAGCCCAGTAAACATGTACATGCATATGAACCACGAGGAAGAAGTTACAGCAGGCAGTGTGCTTATTTAGATGACTGAATTTATGTAAGCACTTAAGTTTATGCAGAATCAGGGTCTCGTATTTTAGAACAGGACATAACTCATTTTGCACCTTACATATTCAGTGGGAAACAAGCTGTGAGTGAGTGCAGTCTTGGGGTTCTGTATTTAAAGTCCAGAAATTCAAATTCATCCATGGTTCCCACAGTATCCATTACTCTCCCTACTTGCACATATGTAGTGGTTTGCATTGCTGTTTATGCTAAGAAATTTATGCTCTGAAGTGTATGTAAACATTACCAACTTATGTTTCCCACAGCTGCTGTAACTCTAAAGTTTCTGGCTTCTGTGCATTTAAATTAACAGTCATAGCAAAATATCAAAGCCTCTTCTTGCACTGAAATTCAATTCTAGGTAATTGTTTTACAGTATATAACCAAAACACTCATACTGATCTCCTGCTGCAATGGCTTTCCTTGTCAGAACGTTCTGAAATAACAGTGGCAGGTCACTTACTGCTACTCCTGCACAGCATCTCATCTTCATACCTAACATTTGCTCAAAATCATGGGTTTTTTTCAAAGGCATGGACACCTGCCCTTGTGAAAGGTCCTACTCATAGCACATGTGAAGTTTTCAATTTAAGTCTTGTTGAAATCACTCACTCACAGAAAAAAAATCCAAACAAGACAGGTAACATATTGTTTTATCCCCTATCCTTTGTCAATCTCTATAGCATTTAAATCAACACCTTTTTACTGTCCCCTCCTCACCATGAAATAAACAAACTTCTAAGCAAATAAGTGCTAGAAACTTCAGCTCAGTAGGTAACTTTCTTCAAGTCAGAATTGGCAAAAAATGGGGACAAAGAATGAAATTATTGCCTGTTACGGTTAAACAGTAATTGAATCATATTTGCAAGGTAAATTATTTTCTCCTAGAAAATAAGCAATTTTCTAAAATAATTTAAAAAGTCTTGCATAGGGTCTTCATAAAAATGTAAAATTCTATCCTGAAAAGTCACAGTCTGTGAACAACTGTAAGCCTCTTAAAAAGGACATTTAGAATGGAAATATTTTGTCAATCTCAATTCTTTATAAAAACACTTCAATATTTTCCTATGTGTATTCATACAATATATATAAATGAAGAATATGGAATACTGTTCCATTCTGGTGATCTTTATTTAACAAGGAATTCAATAAAATGAATTATGCAAAGACCTCCAGAATGGCTCAAGTGCTGGAAAACTTATTTCAGAATGAACTGCTGAGGGATAGATATCTACTCAGATAAACAAAAATATGGCTAATAGGCAACTTGCTCATATCCTTTAGTACCTAAGAGAAATAGTAAAGTTCACTCCAAGAAGACTCTTCCAATGTTAAGAGAATAGTACAGGAACCAGAGGTTGTTAACTGAATTTTCAAAAATAAAAAACATGGTCCAAATTCTGAACAAAAAAAAGTAATTAAGCATTGACATAACTCACCAAGAATCACTAACAATCTTCTGTCTCCATGTATTTTAAAATCAAAAACAAGTTTTTGTAAAAGGCAATAAAAAAATCCTCTGGCCTAAGTCATGCAGAAGACTCCAAGTGCATCTTTTTGCCTGGCACACTAGAAATTTACTTTATGTCAGTGATTTTGGTGAAGGACTAAGAGCACAATCAGAGCTAAAGAAAGTGCATCCCAGAGCTCAGTGATCCCCACTGCACCCTAGCCCCTGCCTGGAGAACCGTATTTCTCACATTTCAAAGAGGAAATTGGAAGTGTGAGAATCCAAATGTTTAGGACAAGTGAACCAATGAAGTTCTACCACACTTCCACTGTGAAGCTAGCCAAAGACAAACTCTGCATTAATCTGCTGCCATATCTCATGGCACCAAAATCTACTAAATCACACTTCAGTATTACTGGCTGCAACCAAAGTAAGAAAGAAGTAATATAAATGTTAATGAGATGATGTCTGTTTCACTTTATTTAAAAGCTAGCCTAATCCTATAATCCTAACAAACAAAAATATTAGGCTCTCTACAATTACAACATAACAATGTCCAGATGGTCCTGTCTGTGGGGAGCAAGAAGAACAAGAGGCTTTACAAGTTAAATTCCAGGGAAAAAGTCCAAGTCCCAAGGAAAACTAAGACAGACCTACTTTTGGAGGTGTTGAAGAAGTGACTTGACCACACTAAGTAGCAGCTATTGCTTATAAAGGTATTCCAGTTCATTTTTAAACGTCAGTCAGATGCACATACCCCAATACTACAGACGAAAGAACAGTTTGTGTAAGGTGGGTTGAACATTTTTCAGTCTCCACTTCTAAATTTGTGAGGTTTAAATAAGAGCTATGAAAACTATAAATCAGCCATTGAGTTCTCAATGATAGCTGCATTAACAAAATAGACAAAGAGAGAATTAGAAAGACAGGGACGAGATCAGAAAGTTCATAATTTTTCCCTTGTGAAGCCTCATTGTGGTGAATAGTTGGAAGAGCCATTTTAGTCACACCAAGGTAGAACTGTTGTGCAAGGATAGACACATTCTGTTTTTTGGACTGCAGTGCCCCTTTGTGTAAACACAGCTCATGATGCTCCAACACAGGCTTAAAAACAGGCTTCAGAAAAATTTCAAAAGGGGTCTTGGAGCCAGATGATTCAAGCTAGAAGGGCATCTCTCAAGAAAAGCTTTCAGTACTTGACTAAAAAAAATGAAGGAAGCTAATATGCTGATTAGGAAAGATGAGAAATATGTCTACTCATCACACACCAAAGTCTTGGAAAGCAGTAACTTATTGGCAGACTAAATGAACTGAATGTGACCTTTTTCCTTATTTAGAGACTTTAGAAAATCTGTTATTTTTTAACACAATAAGCATTGTGACTTTACATAATATAATTAGTTGCACTGCAGACAGCTTTGAGACTCGACTTTTGTTAACAGGAACGTAAACCAGGATATCTTCTATCCAGTGGTCCATACTAAATAACCAGAGGAAGACAGTGTGCTCAAGAACCAAGGAGGGAATTTGTGCCAGGAACAGCCAAGAACACTACATAATACCTATCAGGAAGGCTGTTTATTGACTTGAGTATTTATTCTGTGTCAGTACGCAAAAAGGGGAAACTAAATGATCATGATGGCTCTTGGGCCTGTTGCGCTGATGCCAAATGCACTAAGTGCACTTAAAGTAATGAAAAAGTTAATCCAGAAGTCAGAAGATAGAAAATTAATTGATAGGAATATAATTAAGGACAGGCAGCTTTTTTTTTTACTTTCGATCCGATAAGACTGATTTTATCTTTTCACCTGATTTAAAGTTGGCAACTAAAGATTATGCACAGATGTATGTATCAACACACTACGGCATTGCAAGGTGTTCGATCTAGTAACAAATTTTCATGTTGAAAAGATACAATACCAGGACATTCTATATTAAGAACTAAAACCTGGCTACTTAACCAGATTGCAAGCACCAGAGTGTCTGTTACTGAAACAGGAATACCTGCTGGGACCTCAAAGTACTCACTACTGATGCTTTGGAAATAAAAAAAAATAAACCCAAAACTTTACATACAACACAAAGTTAATAGTGCAAATTATGCTAAAGACAGGGCAATCCTGACAAAATGCAGTTCATTATGTCCAACTGCAAAGGAATATTTTTGAGAACAAACATTGCAGACTGTATCTATGAAATAGAATAATGTATTTTGGAAAACAGTGATCATGGAAGGGACTTAAAATCAGCACAGGTAAGCATATAATTTAAAAAAACAGTTTCAAGAACTGGCAGTGTAAGTCATTTGGTACTTGGAAGTATAATTGGGGAATAAAGAGCAGGAAGTGAGAAATTTTTGTAGCACTTCTTTATGTAGTACTGATGAGAATGATATTTCATACCACTATGACTTCTGTCACGTGCATTTTTAAAAGTGTATTGAAAACCTGGAGAGGGTTCAGAGGAGAGCCAGAAAAAAAGTTAAAACTAGAGATAATGCCCCACAATTGAAAGATATCAAACAGCAAAAAGAAAACTGAGAAGTGAGTTGACTAAACTATGTTAGTTCCTTCACATGAAGAAAGAGCAGGAAGAGAAGAACTCTTTAATCTTATGGAAAATGATTTAGCAAGAACCAGCAAATGGAAGCCAAATTTCAAATGAGAAATGGGGTATACATTTTTGTCACTGAAAATGACTAATGATCACATGAGCTTCCCATCAAAACCAGCTCGGACAACTCGGATGTCCTTAATGGCCTTGAACTCAATTAACCTATGACTTCCATCAAATTTTATGACTGGTCCTGATAACTGCACATTGACAAATCTCATTGAAGCTTTTGTTGCTGACAAGATCAGGCCCCACACTACCCTATTCCACCTCTGCATGCAAGGTCTAAACATATTCCTTGCTCTTCATCCACGAGGGTCTCTCTTGCCACGTTTTAACTGGAAGGCAAACTATCAAAGAGGAAGCAGACATTTCACAACTCTTTTCCTAAGTAAACACGCAGGAGATTGCCACAAGCCTGAGTGGCCAAGTTCCATGAACCCTACCGAGCTGCCTCATGGCAGCGTGACCATGGGTAGCTGCCCACTGCAGTGCAAACTGCTGTGGATTATCACAGAATTTCCCAAAAGCTGCCATGCCCTGGGCTGTTCATCTGAAAACTAAGGATTCCTATGTCTCGGAGTTAGAGAGAAACAGCACTTGGCTCTCCCATGCGTAACTAGTAAAGATAGTGAACAGGAAAGAAAAGATGCACCTCCCAAGTACTACTTGGGATGTCATAATTCCTCAACAAATCTTCCTTAGAACTTTAAGACAGATAAAATAAAAAAAGTCCCAGTATTAATTTAGATGAAGATCCCACCTGCATTACAAGTATAGCTTAGCTTTTACAGTCTCAATTAATGTGAATGTACGTGTAAACTGTTACTCAAAGAGTCTTGGTTTTCTTTTCTATAGCAAGAAGATTTTTTGTTCCTTAGAATGCCAAAGCAAATTTGAAATTGTTATCTAGTTATAAATTCTGATCTAATAATTCATAACCTAAATGGTAACTAATGAGGACTTATTTTTAGGAGAACAGATGCAGAGTTGCTTTAGAAACAAAACTAAAAATTCAATGTCATGATTTTTGTGATCCAGAACACAGGATATTAGGACATTTGGGATTGACAATACTGTAAGTGATATTTTTTCTAGCCAAAGCGACACCATCAGTCAAATTAAATTCTATTAAATCTTTAAAAATTGAGAGTGTTTAAAATATTTAAAAGTTTGAGGAATTATATCCATTCTTTTTTCCTTCTGCCTATTTTTGTGATTTTACTATTACATTTTCTTGTTTTACAGACTAAGAAAAGAGAAGGATTTTCTGTTCACACAGAGGTAGACAAATAGTTTTTTTTTTATTTTTCTGACATTGAAAATAGGTATGTAATGACGCTTTACTATGGCTGAGTTTAATTCATTCATGACAGTTACATATCACCTTGGCGTGCAATTTTTTTAACATATCCCCACTTTTTAAAAAACTCAATTAAAAGAAAAAACATTTAAATTGCCAGAGATAACATTTATTAGCTTCAGGCTAGGACTCACCAAGAAGCCTGAAGCTTAGTTAAGTATCCATCTTCTTATAATTAATCCGTTTTTACTTTTTTTTTTTAAGGAAGAAAAGTATCTACAAAACTGAAAGAATGGATAAGACTTAGAGAATAATTACTCCTGAAGGTTAAAGATTTTCAAATGCTCATTAAAGAAATGAATGGAACTGTTATAAAAAAAGCACTGAATTTTCTTTTTTGATAAATTTCAAGAAAATTGAGAGGTCCACTTTGATTTATGTGCTAAAATGTATCTTAGTGTCCTCCCTTCCTTGCCTCCAATGAGCTGATAACTCATTCCCTTCCTTAAGTTTTGTGCTCATTTGATGGTACAGACTTGGAAATGAACAACTAAGCTAGGTCTTTACAGATAGTGATTTGTGAAACCCTTAGTTGCAAATACAAAGATATTGGTCATCTCTCTCCATGACCTGCTATCTTGCCACATGCCTATTTCTGGCTTCAGCATCATGGAAAGAAAGCCAGAAGCAAGCCATCAGAGAGGGTACAGAAGGAAAGATGGGCACCCCGTGTCAGGCTCTGCAGGGAAGTAGCTGCATTTCACATCCCACTGTGCAGCTGGCAGGAAGAATTCCCACTCCAACCAACCCAGCTCCCAAGCTAGGAGCAGACTACATCCTGCCATTTCACATACAGCACTGTCATGGTTTAGGAATGGTGTCCCCCAATTTATTTCTCCCACCCGCCTCCAACTGGAGGCACAAAAGGCGAAGATCACAGGTTGAGATAAGAACAATTTACTGGAAATGGCAGTGAGATAAAACAAAAAGTAACAGTAACAACATTAACGACGAAAGGTATAAGAAATGATTCACACAGAAAAATTCCCTGAGAACACACAATACTGGATGTCTCGCTCCATCATGTTTTCTCAACCACGAAGGAACCCCTTCTCCCCAGGAGCCCCTTTCCCTGCCCCCAGCAATGACATGAGGTAGTACAGAAAACCTCTGTGTCCTGCTCATGCCCCCTCTTGGCTACCAGAAAAACTCACCCTGTCCTGGCCGGAACAAGGAAAAGCACATTTAGGTTTCCTACCTGCGCATACTATCTCCTCATTTGCAGCTGTGGCAAATACAAGCACAGTTTTGCCATTTAGCAAGCCCAAACTGCTCTTTATTCCTCAAGTAACACGGACGTCCAGACTGACTTTTGTCACACAGGCCTTACTGGCAATTCAAACAACCCAGGAGTCAAAGGAAAGCATTATAGACAGGGAATAACATTTCTCCCCCTTTGAAACCCTGCCCCCAACATAAAATACACTTCAAGCTTTAATGATCTATTTAAACCTTCATTATTCAAAAATATATTCTTTAGTCACTGTAGAAAAATTGACATACCTGTAGGTATGCCACTCATAATAGTTCTTTAAATATCTTCTAAATCAAGTTGCACTTCAGACAGTGAAAGTTCTATTTTGAGTACAAACAGATATTAAAATAATATCCCACAATTACTAACAGTGATTACCCCAATAACAATTAATTAATAATTTGGGAGTTCTGTTAATTCTTTTGTCCCAAGGCTTTGTGAACTTCTGACAGAGGGAAGTAGGAGAGAAATCGCCCTCTGTGTCTACCAGTAGCAGATCCAAACCTCCCCAGGAAGCAAGCAGGTGCTGGCTCAGAGACAAGACATAACTGGATGGATCAGTCACTCAGATCACTTGGAAAGGCCTCTGGTCTCCTCCACTGCTTTTTCAGTCCCTTTACCCTTAGGTTCCCTTCTTGCCCCTGCTCCTGTCAGGCTGACCATCATCGCTGTAACTTTGGTGATGCGCTATGGCAGCTTTAAATGCAGACACACCAGACATGTTTTCATCAACTAGTTCAGACACTGACCCCAGTGAGGCTGGATCACCTCAGGCTGCACACAGAACCCCAAAATATCCATGTTCCACCTTACCAACAGCAGTGGATACTGGATATGTGACAGCAGTTCTTCAACTGTACTTCTAAATGCACTGTAGATATACATTGAGTTCCGCTATCCTGTCACAATGAATTGCTTGGCTTATTTCTATAAAATATCTGAAAATCTCCCTCCTAGCACCCCTTTACCCTCTTATCATAAATGACTGAAAAAGACACAGCTTCTTCTCCTTGTAAAGGAAAATCATTTCTTACCTTTTATTTATTCTTAGTTGCAGTGAAATAACACTAAAACCATCTGGCAACCAGCTAAAACTAAGGACAAACACCCTCCACAACACCACTGCTAGTTCAACACAGAATCACAGAATCATAGAATGATTTGATTTAGAAGTGACCTTTAAAGGTCATCTAGTCCAACACCCCTGCAGTGCTGGGACATGAATCACTAGGTTCAGGTTGCTTCAAAGCCATGTCCAACCTGACCTTGAATGCTTCTGAATATGGGGCATGCATAAGTTCTCTGGGCAACCTGTTACAGCATCCCACCGGCCTTAATGTAAACATGCTAAAAAAAAGACCAAAAGTAAGCAGAGAGAAGAAGTGTATGGATTTGTGAAGAAATTTTCGACTATCTGAAAATCTTGTTTTCTAGTTTCTCCTGGCTGGCTATATCATTTCTCACCACATTTTCTTCAGTGGAAGCCCTAAATATAAGCGTGTAAGTTTGTGCAAATAAAACAGAAGCAAAAAACCCACACAGCTGAAGAGTATGTAAGAAAAAAAGAAAAGAAAGTTACATTGGTTAGGAGAAGTTTACTCATAAAGGGGATAATTATTTATAAGAAAGAGCAATAATACAACACAATAACACAATAACACAAAATGCAGTCAGTGTTTGAGTGTGTCTGGGAAGACACCATAAAGACGCTCTCACACTTGCCGGGTTCAGCAGAAAGGAAGGAATAATCTGTTTATTATTTACAATCTCATATTCATATACACGTCCCAACTCCACAAGGGATTGGAGGACATGTCACTTCCTTCTCAATCCCACTGGAGAAGAAAGGTGCTCATTAAAGTTTTTTTATCACAAAAGGAATGAAAAACAGAAAATACCGTTAAGTAAACATTGGCTATTATTTACATAAACTGTGTGAAAGAATCTGACTCCAAGGTTAAAAACAGAAGGCTTAACAAAAACCAGGGCAACAGTTGAGGGTTTTTGGTTCGGTTTTTTTTTTTGTTGTTTTTTTGTTGGTGGTGGTTTTTTTTATGTTAAGTATAGCTAAGCAGGTATTTAGAGAGCAGAATATACAGCACAGGAAAGCATTAGACAGGTAAACTATGCCCAGGTGACTTGCATGACTTCTCAATTCTGAAATGTCATTTTTGTATAGAAAGGAAAATCTGAACCATTTTGGATCTTGTCTGTAGTAACTGGGGGAATGCAACACTTTTCTTCTAGCTTCATTTCCAGGCTCCTTGGGTCTTTCACACAGAACACATTATAACTTTGCTGAACAATGTTGCTTGGTTTTACATCTCCAAAATAAACTTGTTTTTTCTAGTAAAAATCAATTTTTAAAAAAAGGAAGGAAACGGTATTATTTTTTTAAAGAGAGAGAACACAAATTAATGATGTACATGTGGAGGGAAACTAGCAGTGGCTAGAATTTTCTGGTCACATCATCATTGGTGCTGAACAAGGAACATAAAACTATCAGGTATCTACTAGAATAGCAGCCCTTACTCCCACTAGGCAGCACTGCAAATATGTCCCCAGGAATCCAGTAATGGAACAGAGAAAATTGAACATGTGTGACAAAGAGAGTTGAAATGAAGCACAAAAACACAAAAAGCTTAAAAGGGTTCAAGGTGTGAAAACACTGAGGAAAAAGTCAGAGCGTGAGGGATGTGTGAACCAGCACAAGAGAACAGTTACAGGATTTTGAGTGAGTGAGGCTGAAAGTGATCGAGAGCAAGCTAGCACAAATGTGGAAGAAAAAACAGGGGTGCAGGTGAGCATGCAAGTGAGCAACAGAGCATGGCAGTGACAGGCTGTGATGCAGTAAGGAAAGGCAACAGTAGGAAAACTGAAGAGAAAACAGTTTCAATCAATTTCTGTTTTGTTGTTGCTTTTACCCTCATCATTGATCAGAAAAGAGAGTATTACATGAAAACATTCCAGACAACCACATAAGAAAGAAATAAAAGCCACAGTAATCATTAAGAATTATCAATAAGCAAGGCACTGGGAAATTGCCTTCCATTTTGTCCACCAAGCTGAGGCAGTCAGAATGACCATTCAGTGTGTTCTTTGGAGAACAGCAGAGTGGAAGAAAGGGCAACTAGCAACTCCAAAAGAGCAACCGAACACTTAACTGTCTTCTCCCTTCTTTGACGAACTGTTCTTGTCACAGTCTACTGTGAACCCAAACATATGTACAGTATCACAATAAAGCCTTCAGCAAGGAATTAGGAGCAGAGAAATTAGGGACTACAGATATTAGGCACAACTATCTGTAAGGCATGACTAAATAAAAGTTTTACCACTGTACTGGGTTTGCATGACAAGATTTTGGTTCGCGGGGTGACTCATGAGCCTTTTGTTATGTTTTCTTTCCCCCTTTGAGCTGAGGAGGAGAGTGAGAGAGTGACTTTGGTGGGCATCTGGCAGTCAGTGTAGATTAACCCACCACAACAACACAGCTGTAGTTACATAAAAATATGAAACCAGGAAATATTTCTCCATTCACACAGAAGAAACTTGAAAGAAACAGAGGTATTCCAGTACTTAACTGGATAACAACAGCTAGGGTGTTCAAATTACTCTGCTTTTTCTGGTAGCAGTCTTGATGCTTTCTTTCTCTCTTTAACACTTAGATTATAGGATACTTTTTTTAAACTGGTACTCCTTCTAAGAATTTCAAGACAATTTCCACCTATGTAAGATGTCAAGTAGAAAAAAGAGGAAGCTATTTCATTTCATGTGGTTAATGGCAGAGAAACTGCTTGTTTTGGTTTTTTGAAGATAGTCTCAAGTTTATTAGAGTGTAAGAGTATTAAAGCCAAGAGGCTGGATGACTTCCCCGTGAGCACTCAAACTCTCAAAAGGAGTTATTTCATTTCAGCTTTTGATGGTCATATTTATTTTATAAAAGAAATGTAATTTGTCATATTTACAAAAAACTGTAATAAAAGATTCCCATGGATTCGCTTATGTCTTGAAGGTTACTGAAGGTCTACATGGTGAATAAACAACTCATTTGTGCTTCTAGTCTCAAATTTGGATTTAATGAACCAGAGTTCATCAACAGCTTTCTCAAAAACTACATACAGAATATGTTATAAATAATATGTAGTGTAGCATGTTGCTAATGATTTCCTCCCGGATTACTGGGGTTTCATTCTGCTCCCCATTTGTCTTCTAAGAAAGCTGCTCTTTCTATTGCGGCTTGGGGTTTTTTTCCCTTCTTAATTCTGTCATCCCAGAGGCGCTACCACTGTCGCTGATGGGCTCGGCCTTGGCCAGCAGCAGGTTCATCCTGGAGCCGGCTGGCACTGGCTCTGCTGGACATAAGGGGAGCTTCTCGCAGCTTCTAGGGGAAGTCACTCACTCCTGTAGATCACCCACCGCCGCTACCAAAACCTGATCACGCACACACCCTGCAAAAAAACCCTGAACCACCCACTTCCAAAGAAATCCATTTTCCCACACAAGTGCACCCGAGTGCTTTGAGCTGTTCATGTTACACAGTGAGACTATCCCTCAAAAGAAGCATTCCTAAAGGTTAACAGCATTCCTTTTTCTCCATCAACACTTCTTTTCCATTGCCTAAAAAGGCTGGTGTGACTAATTAGTTCCCAACACTCCACTATTGTTAACAATAATATTACCTAGCCTACAGAGTGTTTTTCATCAGTAGATCAAAAAGTGCTTAGGAAATAAGCCAAGTGTCATTACCTCATCAAGTAATAACCACTAAATAATCAGCTCTGCTGCTGCTTTAATCCTTAAAAATGGTGTTTTAAAATCATGAAGAAGCCAAAACATAATCTCCAAATAATACACCTTCTCTAGCAAAGGAGATTATTTATTTCCCGTTCAGTGGAACCCAAGAGAGTTCCATGAAGCAAATAGGGAATATATTTGCAAAGATACCACAGAGGATTAGAAGGGACCTTTTCAGTTATTGAGCTCAGGCCCAGTTGTCCCAGGCTGAAATATCATATAAGCCCTTTCTTAAACAGCTTGAGCTTTGCATTAAAACTAGTGAGAGCTTTTTGCATTTCACTGATACCACAGAGAGACTGTGTCAGAAGTACACTGATCTGATGAACAGATATTTTCTTCCCATTTGCATTCCTAAATGCATTGTTGATCTGATAAAACACATTTGTCTTGGTATTAACAGTATCTGCTCATGTGAAAAGCTCTGCCCTGCCTTGTGTATTTAGAAAGCTGTCAATTTGGTAAAGGAAAGGAAAAGAAACATTTAAGTCTCCCATTCTAATAACTAGCAAGGCCTAGAAAGTTTTGCCCGTGGCTACTGATCTATATACGTCACCTACTATCCCCCACTATCAAATTCAACTTCGCTAGAAATATTTATTCAAAGTCCAAGATTTAGTTCCAGAGCAGTGACGATCACCTAAGAATCCACTTCAGTGTCTTAAAATTATTCTTTTCCAAGGTGCCTTACATTACACTTACCAAAACTGATTTTAATTTGCCACTGTATTGCTCTGTTTTAAAACAATCTAGGGTGGAGATTCCACAGCTCCTGTTCACAATCTACCAGGACACTTCAAACTCTCTTCTGTTTAGAGCTGCTTTTCCTCTTGTCAAACTCTACCTAAATCTCCCATTGCTACAGTTTCAGGCTGTAACTTGTTACGTTCTGATCAAATCCACTTCTCTATGCAATGAAAAGTCTAGTGAGTTTGCAGCATTGAATACAAATGTGCAGTCCTTGTCTTCCTGAGAATTTCACTGTTTATCAACCTTTCTCTCTTTAAACAGCTAGAGAAGAGGATTGACCTTCTACCATAAGCTTTCGGACAGTACTAAGAGACAGTTCTTTCTCAACAAACATCCTCAGAAGTAATAATTCAAACATCTTGCATTACTGCTTATGTGAAGTTCTGATCTGTTTTATCTTATTTTCGCTATCTGAGGAAGCAAAGACATTCTCACTTACTTTTTTTCCTCCTATACCCATAGCTGCCATTGCCATCAATTTGGTAACAGCACTTTGCTGTTTTCTTTAGAGACAAATCATGAATAGTATTAAAACAGGAACGTGGTTTTTCCCATATTCTGGAATCACGAAGCCATTATCTCATTCAACGAGTCATCCTGAAACAATATTGACTCTCTCAGTTCCATGCCTTTTCTTCCATTTCAGCATCCAGAACTGTACTTTTCCTTTTATATGAATAGAATATAATTAACCAAATCTTAACTGTTATCGTTTCTTCTTCAGTTTTTTTGTGATACACTGGAATTGTTCATTAGAGTTCAGAAGACACAGGCAGATACGAACTCCTTAGCAAGTTGCCGTTTTGCAAGATTGTCCTTTCGTTATTCCAGTCTTTATATTATTTTTAACCACACAACCATCAGTAGTCTTACTGGAGGGTTGATGATGTATAGCCTCTTCTCTTGAGTTAGACTAATAAAAAAAAGTGCTAGGAGGTCTAGAGAGACCTAAATTAGCCTTAAATAGTCTTTCCACCATCAGCCATCATCAAAAATGCCTCACTTACAGGATCACTTTTCTCTTTCTCTTCAATATATTGCTCATCTAATGTTTTATTTGCTCTTGAGAGGGCCAAATAAGCAGGTTATCCATATTCCTTGCAATAGCAAATTCTTTCTTAACAATTATTAATGATTTCCTACAATTTTAAAACACTGATTCAGTTAAATCCACAAACACTTTATGACTACCAAATATTAATCATCAATTTGGAAGTCTGACTGGTAGCTTTTATGTTCAGAATAGGTTTCACATAGAAAATTTCCCTGTAATTTCAGAAGATGCAAACCTAATGAATGGTTTGGAATGTGCACATTTTCACAGAGCTGAATCTTTTCACACATACATGATGCTCAAATACAAGGTTAATGTGCAGCACAGCGAGGCTGCTTTTAGTGATACTGCAAAAGGTGCTTTTATAACAGAACTCAATGTCTTCCTGACTCCTCAAGATAATACCTTCTCTTTTCCATATGAATCCACTTTTTTACTACATCCCACTACTTGCAATGCATGTATCAATTCCTTTGCCTTGTCTTCCTGCCTGCATTATTATAAAAAAAAACAGCTTGTAAGTACTCCATTCAGCTTTCTACCAAGAAATTGTTTATGACAAGTGACAGTAACACCTGAGCACTGTTCGTTCCTCACACTCATTCATTAGCTCCTCCATTCCTAATTAAACTCTCACGTTCTCAGTTTTCACCACACCATTAGAACATCTTTTCTGTGAAATCCACTAAAAAACAGGTTCCAACTCTCAACAATTCTGTTTGCGATTCATTCTCTCACTTGCTGAAAATCTGATTCTTCCAACGAGCACCACATAAAATTACCACAGATAATCTTTCCACCAGTAGAAGCCTTCCATTACTTGTCTGCCTCTAACAAGAGTCTATTTCATCATAGCTTCCATATCAAGTACCTTACTTTTGTGCAAATAGTAATTAGCAGAAAAACATCCCCTGTTCAGAAATAGCTCAGAGTATATGCAGTTCAACGATGTGCCAGGACCTCAGAAGAGTATTTCTAAGCAAGATTCAAATAATATAAGGTCTTTCTTCTCTTTGTAATATACTCATGGATATGCAAGATAAACAATCATTTAACTATTAAAAATATAAGTCTATTTAAATATGCAAGTGTTTTTCCAAAAAATTTGTTTGCAACCTTGCCCTTAATAAAAAAATAAAGGGAATAACTTATCTCATCCTCCTCTCTATATCATAGACTGCAGTATGGTGTGAACATTTTTTTCCACAAAATTACCATTATGCTTTACTTCAGGTTGACAATGCTATTCCAGATCTGGCTCCCCTGAATCAACCTGCAAATTAAATTATCAGGCCAATTGAGGAAAAACAATACCATTTGTTGTAGATTTGTTGGTGGAAAGGGTTCTGTCCTTTCTTTAGCAGTAGCAATTGCAATGTGTAATATTATTTTTTTCTAAGCTAATGTCTAGACTTACCGGCCTATTGTGGCTTTAGTCCCCAAGGTGAAAAAGTGGCTATCAAGAGCCAAAAACTTCTTCTTAAAAAACCATTTCTAATACAGCTCAGGATGTTTCTGTGACTTGAAAACTTAAGAGGCCTGCTGAAGTTTCAAGGTTCATCCCAAGTCAGCAATGTAGATAGAGGCCTTTTAGAAAGCTAAAATAATGCAGTTATACAAAAGTCTTCCTGGCAAGATAGAATAAATCAATCCCCCCAGTACAGAAAAGTACCAGGCTGGGTAGCCACATTTTTCAAGAAATTTTAAAAGGTAATGAGAGATTCTGGATTAAAGTTCTCAGGTGCTCAACCTCAGCCTCTTCAAGTTTGAAGGGGCCTGTTCTTCAAACAGGAGAAACACTGACTCAAAACCAGCCACCTGGAGCCAGCGATGTAAAGAATGGAAGCATCCACAATTATGAACTGCTGAAAATGTTACTTGAGTGCTTTCACATCATGTGCTGTTCAAATTCATCAGCAACCTCACCGTTCAACCAACAAATCCACTAATACATGAGATTTATCTGACACATACAGAAGACTAACCAGTTTTCTTTTGAGCTCTGTGTGTTGCTTTGCCTTAGTCTGATCTGTCTTTCTCTGATTTAGAAAACCATAAGCTCCTGCTGCTCCTGATGGAGACCTTCTGCTTTTAAAACCACTTAGAAGCTGATAAAACCCCTGAAATAGGGGTGATGAGTAGACTGCACATTAACACCTATACAGACAGTACTTCACTGTCTGATTGTAGCTAACAGGTGACAGTAGAATTATAATCTCAGAAAAAAAAAATGTATTAAGTTCAGGGCTTCTCTGTAAGATAAGTTTGTGCCAGTCTCAGAGATGTACCATTTTGAACAGCTACTGCTATGTCAACTAGTCTAATATCCCACAGGAGTGCTTTTATTAGTACAGATGTCATTTCAGAAGCTGTTTTATGAAGTTTTCAATGTGGATTCTTTCTTCTTGTCCCCTGATTCAGTGTGCTCTGCATCATCCATATTGCACTGCAAATCCAACCACACTTCGGAGGCACAAATAAATAAATGTGTGTAAACAGGAGCTGAGGACAGAGAGGATAAGGAATTTTTCAAGGGGAACAGGTAGCAAGTCACACACCAAAACAACAAATCCCACAGTTTTCAGTATCTTGATTTAACCCATCATCCTCCTGAATACAATAAAAACCATGAGTCCCTGAAGTAGCTTTGTTCAAGAAATAACTTTCTTCTCTCCATCTCCTCACAGTGGTCTTCAAATAAAGCCTAAAATGATGAAATTCACTGAGATTGACAGAGGAAATAAAAGGAGAGAAAGCACTGAAATGCATCTTCAGAAGCAGATTATTAAATGTCCCACAGACATCGGTGCGAGTGACAGCCACCAGAGCTTAGTGAAAAAAGAGAAGCGGAAAATTAAACTTCTCATTGGGCCTGATGATGATTAATCTCTCTTCTCTGATGAGCTGAAACTGCTTAATCTTTGCTATTAATATCACATCACTGAGGTAGAAGTTTGGCAGCTGAAGAGAAAGGGGGCATATGCGAATGTTTAAAATTGGGGAGAGGAGAAAAAGGACATAAATAACAACAGAGGTACATTTTGCTCTTAAGTCTCCTAAAAGCAAGAAACTCAGTATGAAGCTGAGAGTCACCATCAGTGACTCTGAAGTCAGGTTACTATGAGGGAGCTCACGGGCAAACAAAGTCATGCAATTTAAAGGAGATAAATAGTAGGTTTCAATCGTTTGGTTAAACGACTGCATTTGCATTCTACAGGAAAGACCACTTAATTCATCACATCTCCATTCAAGTGTACATGAACAAGCAACTAACACCTTCACCAAACTCAAGTTAGATAATTGTTATTTTCAGACTTACTTACCTCTGTGTATATTGGCAAAGCTTTGAAAAAAGTTAGCTGGAGTTCTTTGGAAACCAGTAATTATGTGTAGCTGTGCAGATGGATTTTTAAACTTGGTTCCTATAAGATTATTCTATAACGTGTAACCCCTCTGTTGAGATTTTTATCTTAAACCCTTGGGTTTGTAATGCACTGAAGCAAAAGGTGAAATAGCTAAATCTATTATGGTTAATACTGCTAGAAAACATTCTGTGTACATTACATTTCAGACCAAAAGAATCCTTTGTTAAAGTCAATGTAGATCCCTTGAGACACACATTATAACAGTTTGATTAGTAGAGAATAAAAAGCAGACTTTTATAGCATTCATTCATCCGAGACCATTATTCCTGCTAAAGTTAACAAGCAAAATCATGGAGTTAGGTTAAAATAAATTCAGTGACAGGCAGGAAATACACTGATTGTGAGATATTCAAGTAGTGGTATGGTTTCAATACAATTCTAGAATGCTGAATGCCTTAATGTTAGGAAAGAAATGGATGAGAAATCTTCCATGTTTTAATGTTCTAAAGGTAACTTGTAAACACTGTACAGTGATTTTATGTTTTATTTGAAGAACTGAGAATACAATAGTGATAAATTATGAGTTTATATGCCTTGATCCCATGAATAATTGGTTGCCAAATTAGTGCTCAAATACATCTTTTTTCTTATATTTAATAAACGTTCTTAACCTACTGATTTGAAACTGTGATTTGATCCTTTCTGAAGGGTTATTTTTCATAAATGAAAAGGTACAGTAACCTGGAGCTCAAAACAAATATTCTGCTTGGGGAATTAGTTTTTCTGGACTGGGATTGCAACCGATCATCCTGATAACTAGCTTCTACTAGCTATGGGAAGATCAGCAATTACCCTGTGAATTTCCCTCTTTTTTTAAACAGCTATACCTTGTGATAGCTGTAACACTGTAGCACTCATCTACAGTTCTCAAGGTGATATTTCTGGCAGTGCACTTTATACACAGCAGTATCTCATAATCATGATTGCTTATTTTACATGAAACCAAAACTGTTAAAATGATCCTTTTTTGGGTTTTTTTTTCCATTGTCTACTTCTCGGTTTTCACGTCTTACCTTGAAGCCAGAAATATCTGGACAGAGATTAAAGCACGTATTTTTTAACAAGGTGGAATAATTTATTCAGAGATGTGCTAGAATCCTCTAGTAGCTTTAAAATCGAGTTCAGAAATCTGGCTAGATCAGCTTTGGTGTATCTAGAACACATGGGTCAGATGCAGGAATTACCAGCCAGTGTTATTCTGTCAAATCTACCATATAATACAGCCTGTACTAATGCAAGATGTAAGAGACATTGATTGTTAACAGTCACTCTGATGGTAAAAACCTACTAATCTTCCCAAGCCCATAAAACATCAGTAACTTTTCTGTGCACTTTGGAAAAAAATCTACAAATTTGTCTGCCGGGTCCATTTTGAAACACAAATTAAACAAAGACTGCTGCAACTACTCTAGGAGAGAGGTACTGACACGTAAACAAGGACAGGTGAATGATAAAATAGGAAAAATGGTAAAGGAAGAAAATGCTGGGGAGAAACACAACTACTTTAGGGTATTGTTTTTTCACTCTACTTAATCACATAAGAAACAGATAGCTTCCACATTTTTTTATTTCCAGCAATTCTTCAAGTGCTTTCCAACCTATAAGAATAATTCTATCTTATTACTTATGGCTTTATTTCAGCTCCAGAAATAATCCTCTATTTATTACACAAATGGTTGCAACATTCTTTGATATTAAACTACACCATGACAACCCCAATCCTGCGTCTAGAGAGCCAAATGAAGATCCCATTGTAGTGCCAACAGCCATAACTGCACTGGGTTTAATCTTCTTAGGAAGAACAATAATCACTTTGAAGATGTAAGGGCCCAGGCTCCAGTGACTGGAAAGAGTGCACAAGCTGCCCAGGCTTCCTCTGCTTCTCACAGTGGTGCATCTCTACCCCTGACCGTACCTGTGCTTGCTCAACAACAGCCAACACAGGCAGGGCTGACTGTGCTACAGTCACAAATTCAGTTTATTTTGTAGATACACATCTTTGTACGTTAATTCAGGACCTTGGTGTGTTACCAACTCCAAGCTTGTAAGCTACTCCAGGTGTTTAAAAGCTTACATTGGTGATGGTGATTTCACTGGGTGTTTACAGAAGTTCAGGAAGCAGTACACAGAGAGCACGGCACACACCTCTTCTTTAGAATAGGTATAGACATTATTACAAGTTCACTGGAAGAAGTATCTCATTGAGAAACACTATTTATACAGTGAATTATTTTAACTAGGCGTGTAATTATTCTTTTAAAGCAAATATACCAAACAGAAGCACAGTCTCCTTTGGATTGTGCATTAAATTCAGGGAAATGTGACGATTCTATGATTTTTTTTGGTAATTTTAACTTCACTACTTTCAGCTCTCCCCCCGTAATTCCTCATCTCTGCAAATTCTGACATTTAGCAATTTCAAAGGTAAACAGTTAAAAAACTAGGGGAAAAAAAAAAAAAAGAAAAAAAAGAAAAAAAGAGAGGTTTAAAACCCCAATGTTCACAGCCTGGACTTTGACCATTTCACAGCATTACAGAGAAGGGCAGTCATACCACAGGATAGAAAAAATTATTGTCGCAGGATAGCTCAAATAGCTTGAATAGGGTTAAACTGGAAGAGAATCTCAGGCTAAAAACATCTCAGTCTCCAGGTCATCAACTTTTCCTCTTTTTGTTGGTATCTACAAAGCTGAGTGAACCAGGATGACTGCTGTCAGACTATGTTTTTGAAGTTAGTTGTGCATTTCACTCAATAGTCCAAGGATATCTAGATTCATTTAAAAAAAAAATCTCTTTCAAGTCTAGAAATGAGAATTGCAATGCAACACAAGAGACGTAAAACTTCAAGGGAAGGAAATAATTACTCAGCGGAACAATTCAATGGCTGTCATGTCTGAGAAGTGTTTGAAGAGAGTATGGAGGGAATAAAAGAGATGTGTTGAAGATATTGGTATAGTTAAGCTAAACATACCTAAAACACATCCACCCAATAACAGGATATCAAGCTTCCCACTCAGTTGCTTTTCCTAAACCATTCCAGAGCATAATCTGCAGAACATAATAATGACCATACACGATGTGTGAAGTATTTCAATTTTTTTTTTTTTAAGCTTGACTCTTCCTCCTTCTGTATTTAAATAAATACTCAAAATGTAAGTTTCAAAAGTACTGGAAGGCACTACAGATGCAATTTGCTGTCTAACCAGACAGATTTTGATTACAAACTTTTTCCTGACCTGAAAAACACCCTGCAAATCTTAAATACAAAAACTTCACAAAAATTGAACAGCCCAAATTAGTTGTTCTGAGAATCAAAAACTAAATTTTCATTTCCATCTTTTAAAGCATCTCGATTTCAGATATTTTTTCATCTCGTGCATACACAGTTGTTGACCTGCTTGCCTGTTTGCCCCCAAAGCTCATTGATTAATGTCAAATTATTTTGTTAGAGGGAAAGAAGTCAGTGTAATGAAGCTTCTACAATTGCCAGAAACACAGAGAGAGAGATGAGAGATGCCAAACATTCCACCATTGAGAAATACATTGCAGCATGGGCTCACGAGTTATTTCACTACCAGGAGATCCATACGGGAGCTAGATTTTATAAATGCCCTGATTGTAGGAAAAGCAACTTCAACATCAATCAGCTGGATGACATCAATCACAGCAAGTCAGGCTACATTAGTTCCAGCACACAGAGGAGTTCTGGTGTACTTATAACTGAACATTTTGTTTCAGAAAGCCAAGCTACTTCTTGGGGTTTGTTTTTCGTTTTTTGTTTTTTGTTTTTTTAACAAGACATTTAAGCTCACCTTGCTTTTCTGTTCTTCTACTAAAAAACATGTTTTGACTATGAAGTTAGGAAGTACCTATCTTTGAAATAGAGGAGGAATAATCAGGAAATAGCAGTCCTACTGTTAAGTCTTCCATGCAGCCCTAAGAGAATTTGGCCATCCAGATGTCCCTTCTTCTTGGGAGAAATTTGCTCCCTTTTGTGTAATGCAACTTTTATAGATGGCATTTTTCCCAAACATTTGTTCAAAGAAGGAGGAAGACAAAGATGAAACAAAACCCTTGAGAAATCCCACCGATTATATTCTGTTAGCTGCTGTTCCAAAGAAGCTGGGCCCTCACTCCTGTCAAAGAACTCCTTTTCATTCTGACCTTTATGCTTCTGCCAGAAATGACAAATTAAGAGCTGTCTAGAAAAAGAAAGCCAAGAGAAAACTGGTGTTTAGAAGCAAAGAAACATTCCATCCAATCATGAGACTGTAAAGAGAAGAAAGAAGGTAAGTCTACAGCTTACTTCACTTTTCTGAAAGCTTGTACTTAAAAACATGAGTGTCAAAAGAAAACATCTGCCCTCTGTACTGGAATTCCAAAAAGCAGTGTAGACTTGCTTTCATTTGGCACAGCACACTGACAAAGTAAGTGGCCACTGCAAGATTCATGGCTTCTCCTGAGATGACAGGGTATTGGTTTAAGGATGTGAACTCCTGCCAAGCTAAAGAAAAAACAGTACTGACTTCAGCATTTAGGGGTTGAGCTGGAGTGGGCCTTACTAGCTAAGGACAAAATTGTATTGCAGAATTTTACGTTTAATTGAAAAAGTGGTTAAGAAGAAAAAAGATCCATGCTCCTCACTAACTCCACAATTTGACTGCCAAAAGCTTCTCATGACCATGGCATATTTTGGCTGACACTCTTGGCATAAGGCCATTCTTGTTTTGGTACAGAAACTACTTCAAATTTCCTGTCACTGCTCACAAGCAAGCTGTTTATTTATAAAATGGAGAGCAAAACTCTTTATTTTTCAATATTCACTTATTAATTTTATTTTCTTAGATGATGGACATATAAGACTTCTCAAGTCTGTAAAACAAAATAAACAGTGGAATCACTGACTTCTGTGTTAAAGATGACGAGCAGAGAACAAGATTCAGCTTTCACAGCATGGACCTTCTGGTCCTTTATCAGCATTCTGTATCACCAAATCACCAGGGTTTCACAGAAGGACAAGTTTTCCAGGATAACACAACAAAACTTCACATAAGGTCTTTGTAATCATATTTGATTTAACTCTTGTAGGATCCTCAAACATATTTCAGAAGGTATAGTGATTGCAGTAGAGATAGAGGTGCTTAAGTGACAATTCTCTATCACCTGAAATAAATGTAACATGAGAGGAGAGAGTCACCATCATTTCCTCAAGAATGGAAATGAAGGGGTTGCATTTAACTGTAGATAGCCAAAATTCACTGAACACACCTCCTGTAAACCTGTTCAGGCACTCATCACAGTAACACCCTTACTGTATGCAGAGGCACCCTTTCAGGACTTCTTTTCTCAGAACTTTATTAAAAAGACAGGATCAACACAAAGGTTGAAGCTTCTATTTTAAATGGACACTGGATTAAGTTTTCTTGTCTAATCCTATTGAGACACATACCAGATAAAATTCAGGCCAACTGAAGGAAATGTAATAAAAAAAGCAATTCTAGTTTTTGTGTCTTTTTGATTACATTGTCTGTGAAGGAATTATCTTCTGATGTTTGTTCATCAGTTGCAAGTGTCTGATAGACATTTTAGTAATTAATTATTTGTTTTCCTCTTCCTATGGGCAACTTACTGCAAGCATTAAAAATTCAGGCAGTTTTCATCAAGCACATAGATCATGTGATAAACTTTTGGCACTTAAGACCAAGAACCCCCAGAATCAGTTTTTTGAGTCAAGTATTCACAAATATGATTTCAAAATCTACTTCCCATGAATATTAAAACTGGATATTCATTGTTTCCATAGACAGTCTTCCCAATTAACATATTCACTAGAATATTTATGGAAACATACACAAAAAGAGTGTGAACAGCATCAAAGTGAATCCATTTAAATACTAAGATGAATATTTGCACCCTTCCTTCAATTTATTTTATTGTTTTTATGAGGTGTTTGCCCAACTCTGGTTTCAATCATGTCTCTACAGATGACTTTGACTGAAATGAATTGTCAGGGAATGATAGTTGCCCAGCACTGGAGTGAAAAGAGGACAATCAAGAAAAGCAAATCCCAGGAAAGAAGGCCAGCTCTGTTTTTTAAAATGCTACCCAAGCAGTTAAAAGAAACCAGAGTCAACTGCTCTCTCAGAGACTCCCTATAGGATCTCACATAACTTTTCAATTTTTCATCTTAAGGTTACATTACTGACTCTTTTATTCCTGGGATATATGTTCTACACAGGAGCCCTACACACATACTTCAGGCTTTCAACCTCAAGTGGATCCACCACACAGGGTCTGATAACTCAAGTGTATTTCTGTCCTGCCAAAGCAGAGGTGACTGTAAATCTGCTGAGGACACATAGCCACTTGGAATCAATAAGTCTAGAAAGCATGGTCAAATTACAGTTCCAAATCTCCATTTTACATGACCTTCATGGTAAGAGGGATAGAAAACTGCTGCATATAGCTTGGAAAATAAGGCTATTTATGGAGCTACCACTAGTTAGTCAAATTGCTATTTTCTTTCTAATGAAAATTCATCCTGTATTATTTGATTATTTCCTCTTCCCTGTTTTAAATGCACTCCACCCTTCCTACTCTATTACTTTGTCTTTTGAATATAATCTAAGAATGTTAGAACAATTAGTTTTTTCATTCAAAGTAACTGATAACGGAAATTATGCTGTCCTTGTGCGTTATTAAAAACAACAGTAACCAGGTACATTCAAAGGCTATACAATATTCAATATCATCTTTAATATTCTGCTTCATAACCTTAATAGACATTTATACATGATTAATGAGGTTTTTAGTAGCTATTGCTGTCACAGCTTGGGTAACACCACCTCCAATGAATATTCTAAGGGAAGGGTCTTACTGGAAGAGTGTGAGTGACAACCGTGAAATAGCAGGCTACTGTGTACTTTCTGACAAGAGAACAAAATCCAAAATAAAACAAAATTCTGTCTTAAGGAACTTGAAATTATTTAAAAAGCAGAACACGGGAACAGACTGAAGTAAGGTCTATTTTATATTACAGATTACTAACAAAGCTTTTAAAGGCATTCTGATGTGATCCCTCTCCCATGCTATGGGAAATTAGTAACTTAACTTCTTGGATACAAACACATGGACGAGTAACGTAATTACTAATTACACAAAGAATATATAAGGCAGACACAGCACTGCAGATGTCATACTAGAGACATTTGAGTCTAGAGCCCTGAAACATACAAACAAACAAACCCGCAAAAGAATAAAAAATCCTCATAAAACTTTTTGCTATGACAAGTCACCTGGGTCAACCTTTTTACTTAGTGAATAAAAGACCACAGTGATTTTACTACTATATGTAGGTATCTTCAAACAGAAACATTCCCAAGCCTGACGAGGCAATAATTATCATGGATTCACCAAAGGTAAATCATGCTTGACCAACCTGACTGCTTTCTGTGATGAAATGACTATGAATATATGACCAGTTGATGCAATCTCCCTTGAATTTAAGCACAATCTCCCTTGCATCCAAGCTGGGATTTTACAGTATATATGGGTGGACTACTAGATGGGTGAAAAACTATCCAGAATGTTGGACTCAAAGGGTGATGGTTACTCATTCATGGTGTGTCCGGAAGTCCAGGTATTCTATGCCCGTGGAGATTTTCAAGACACTGTTGAATAAAGGCCTAAGAAATCTTGCCTGATTCCAAAACCCACGCTGATTTGAGCAGGAATGTAATGAGAGAACTCCTGAGCTCCCTTCCACACTGAGTAATTAAGTGAGTCTATGAAGATACCAGGTATTGATGATTTCTTTAATTTGGTGGAGAAAAGCCTAAAAATAACCATTTACTCAAATCTAAAACCAGATGTACTGAAACGAAAGTTTCTAGCCCTGTGATTAACAAAAGAAACTAGTGCCAGAAGGCAGAGAGGACTCTACATTCCAGACAGTTTCAAATCAAGGCACAATGCCGTTGTGAGGCAATTTTCACTCAATTCTAGAATCATAGAATGATACGACTGTTTATGCTGGAAAAGGCCTTTAGGATCACTGAGTCCATCCATTAGCCCACCACTGCCACATCCACCACTAAACCACGTCCCTAAGTGCCACACCTACACCTTTTCTAAACACCTCCGGGGATGGTGATCCAACCACCTTCCTGGGCAGCCTGCTCCAATGCTTGTCAACCCTTTCCATGAAGAAATTTTTCCTAATATCCAATCTAAACCTCCTGTGGTGCAACTTGAGGCCATTTTGTCCTTTTCTATTGCTTGTTACTTGGGAAAGAAAGCAACCTCCACCTCACTACAACCTCCATTGCAAGCTCAAATGTGAGTAAATTGTGGGAATCATTGTGAAGAAAAAAACAAGAAGTCCTGTAAAATAACAAAATGGCATTAACTTTTTGCCCATAACACCTACAAGTTAAGGAAAATGCTAGATATTATTCAGTTAAATAAATACCTAACTGACCTTAATTTTTAACCAACAATGATTAAATAATGTCCCATCCGAAATTAGGGAAAAAAGAAAACGGGTACGGAAAAATAACTGAAAGAGTTACTAACTTTATATAAATTTCCAGTCCTTTTCCAGTGCAAGGCTTTGTAATAGGTAATGGGCTTTGCTCCCTGGTTTGCATTTAAGATTAATTCACACTGAGAGCTTTAAGTCACTTCAAATACCATGTAGCAGCAAATTTCAAGATTTGTATTGAGTTTTCTGTAAAAACAAAGGATTCTACCCACAGAGGAATTTAAAACACCATGGCATTATCAACTGTGGACACAATTAAAATAGTCATTACGACAAAGCAGCATAATATTCTTCTAAAAGCAAAA
Source organism: Platysteira castanea (assembly GCA_013397175.1). Taxonomy (NCBI): domain Eukaryota; kingdom Metazoa; phylum Chordata; class Aves; order Passeriformes; genus Platysteira; species Platysteira castanea. The sequence continues at coordinate 1,026,833 of VYXC01010500.1, read as the reverse complement.
AGGTGAGGCCTGCATTTGCTCAGCTTTTAAAAGTCAAATAAAATCAGTACTGTTCTGCCTGACAGATCATTATTTTTAAGTATGCAGCTAGCACCCCTTCTATTTCCAATTTAACATGAATCCCACAAGCGTTTCATTCTAGAATGAGCTTATGGAGTTAGTGCACATTAACGTAGAATTTTAAGTACTCAAATAAATTTGCATAAACAAATATTTGTACATGGCATATAAGTAATTCAGAATCATATGTAACACACACAGAAAATCTTTACATGTTCTTACTTGCAATTTAATGTGGCAAACCATTTTGTTTCCAAACAAAGCACAGATTTGTCAGCCAAGGATACATGAAAGAAGCTTGACATTTTAAAAAATGCTGTTTTAAAATTATTAGACTTTAGTGACTGAACAAGGTTGGAACACCTTTCCTCGTGCTAAGGAAACTACAAAGGCTGAATCGTTTTTTTTTACTCTTGCCAAAATAACATACCTATTGCCCAACATAAAATGCTTCACCTCCACAATAAACAAAACAAATAAACAAACAACCCTACAAAGTAGCAAAAAACAGGAGAGCCAGACTCTTCGAACCTCACCTAACTAAAGTATTACTGCTGACCTTCTGTAAGCCAGAAAAAAAACTTCATCACACAGGCAATTTAAAAGACAAAGCAGCGATTATTCCAAGTCTTGTTATAAAAAGTGCTCATTACATAGCTGCAAGTCAATGTACCTATAAATTGGAGGATTTCCACCTAAAGAAAGAAGGGGACAGAAAGATATTCTAACTAAAATAATTAACTGACAGTCAGAGGGATGTGGATACAAACTACTTTTATGTAAAGAAACTTTATATAGATACTCATTGATTTTCTATGTTCAGCATATCTGAAATGAGATGTTAAAAATCTTACAGGGCATAGGATAGACCAACTTTTAAATTAAAATTAGAAAATACAGAGAAGAAATTAGTAAACTGGGCTGGGGGGAGTTGTTGCCTTTTTTTAAAGTCCAAAGATGAGTGGAAAACCAAGTAACTGTGGCCAGTAATTAACTCAGCATCCTCAGCAGTGAGAACATGGTAAGGAAGGCCCTTTGTTGAAATCTGCACCTTGGGAACTATTTCATATGCAAGCCAAACGAGATTTATTTAAATAAAATCAATGGTGACCGATCTGCATTTGTCTGCCCAGCTGCAAATCATTCAACACCCCACCACCCCCCTCAGCCATTATTCCTCTCCTACCTTCAAAACTCCCAGCAAACAGATAAATCCACGTAATGGCTGGGACAAAAAGGACGGTCAGAGAGGCAGCCAGGAATTTCCGTCGCCCTCTGCAGATTCCCAGCATTCTCTCAGGAGTGCAGATTCCCAACCCAATGTTGTTCCTATGTCGGAAGCAAATAGTCCACAGCCTCCCACATATTACTCCCTGAAAAGGAAAGGAAAAAATATTTCAACAGCTTATCTCTCTACAGAAAATTACAGACTATGCCAGCATCCCTAGAGTTACAAGAACAGGGCTAAAAACAAGGCTACTGCAATTGCAAGGCGGTACCCGTTTCAAAATTATCCACGACTACTCAATAATAAAACAAGTTTTAGAAGTCAGATTAAGACAGTAAGTCAATAAACCATATCGTTTCACCTAAATACACACTAAGCTCCATGTCACCAAGAGACGTCAGCTTTATTTGTGGTTTTGCCCTCATTTTACTCTACAGGAACTCTGAGATGCCTATGTGTGCTGGGGTCCCGTGGCAGAGAAGAGAAAGCTACCCACATTCCTTCACCTGCTCCCAAAGAGCAGAAGTCACACCATTGAATTAGTGATCTGTCATGAACTCAAGAGAGTGAACTAAAAAAGGAAAGGTAAAGTTTGGGGGTAGAGGGATGTTACTGAAATTACCCACTTTGCGCATCAAAAAGCAATGCTGATGAACTGCTGTGTGAAAGGGGAGAAGAGGACGTGCAAAATGGGCAAGGAAACATCCTTATTCACACAGGGGATATCAGGAGCTCTAGACTGTATGCCATGAGAGAAGTGGATTCTGCTGAATAACATTGTTTTTATCAGGAAAAAAATAATTCTGATCTTAATTTGAAATAATTGTCTGGCATTTCAGAGGGACCAAGAAAAAAATATACTATGATTTTCATTCACAGGAAAATGAATATTCCCACACCAGTGCAGGCATGCAGGGCATAAAAATAATGTTTCATATTGATAGCAGGCTTTTTTGAAAGGGAAGGAAAGGCTAGTAATAGACAAGTTAGAAAAGGAAAGAGAAGTATTAAGTCCATGTAAATCTAGTTCAGGATAGTGCAAAAAGGCTTAAGTTTTTCAGTTTTAAGAATAGAAGTGGTCTACAAGAATGATAGGGAAAGAAACACAAACTCTGGCAGCACAAGGTGTTTAATGACAGTGCCCTTTGACTTACGCTTAAACTAGCACTAGAGCTAAGCAATGAAAGCATTTCTACAGTGACATGTTAACAATGGCTGCTGTGTGTCTTGAAAGTGTCTTAGCTCTCCAACTCCACATATATTGCAGTAAAAATCAATCCCAAAATTAAATTACAGCAAAAATGAGAATGTAGACAAGAGAAATAGGTTCAGACAAAAATCTCTGGTGCTGGAGATACCTGGCTGCAGTAGTCAGGCAAACTTACAGCTGTTCCTTGAACATTCAATAGAGCCCACTTTACTACACTACAGTTTGAGAGCCATGATAGTACTCTGACCTTGGAACTGATAAAATGGACTATAATTTGTCCAGGGCCAGCACAAAAAGCATTCCACTGTGTCAGCTTTTCAAGGCAATGAATACCTCACCACAGAGATTTTGCACAAAATATGTGGGCAGACTTAATATCAACTGTGGTATTAAAGTCACTCTGTGTTAGACAGAGACACACATTTGGTAGATGAATTGTGGAGAACTCTTACCTTTATTCACTGTATTTGGATAATGATTACACTTCATTTCTATTCCTTTTAGCACATAGCTTGTATAACTTCTCTGAAGAGAGTCCTTTACATGCCTACTTGAAAAACACTGATAATTTTCCTGGCTTCTGTGTTTATAAGCATGTACATTATGAAGTGCACAGAATCACTTAAGTAGGAATTCTTTTTTTTCCTTAAATGTACTGGCATGCACCACTGACATCAGTCTGTGCATGGAAAAATAAACCTCTGAAAATAAATCTCCCAAGCACAGTCACTGGTGAATAGCCACATCTTGCACTGCAACATGCAGTGCCTGGATACTGCTCCTATCAATGACACCTGTAAAATCACAGGTAACAAAGCAAGAGTCAACACCACATGCTTCTAAAATCATGCTGTTACAAGTATGCTGATATAAGTTTTCAGGGCAATGGCACCCAGACTCTGAAGCCTGGAGTTACAGCAATGGTAGTAGATTAATTCATCCTGGAGTGGCAGATGTAAGAAAGAATTTGATTTTTCCTATATACTATTTTAAATACCCATGCAAGTTAAGTTTCTGAACAGGTTGATATGGAGGATGGAATCCAGCTTTTCTGCCCTATGAATGTAAAGTACTCTAACAAATCAAAAAGGTATAAGGCACAACACTGAACTCCCAGTTCAGCTGCGAAGGAAAGATAGGAATGTGGCAAATTCAGTTTTCTACAAATTGTCACCATTCAGACAAAACAGCCAAATCATTTTGCACATTCATGCGTATCCTTTATCTAACTAGAAAAACATTTGGGAAAATCCTAAACAGACAAGTCAGCTTGTGATGAATCACCCTAGGAAATGTTGAGATATTTCTTTTAATAATGCTTTTGAAAAGTCATAAACTACTTTAAATTATGCTTCTACTATCTCCCCACCTCCCCAAAGTTGTGAATAGCTTCCCTTGGGTCTTAAATGTTCATGTTTAGTGTATAAAATCACAGCACCTGCTGAGTACTTTTATGCAAAGTAGACGATGCATCATGTGCAACCCTTACACAAGCAATTATATAAAATGTCTATGAATGGTAATGAAGATCCTTGGCTTACAGGAAGAGCTTTGGACTCAATCATGTATTCACTATTGGCTTTACTCAGAAACAATGTTACCTAATATACCACTGGCAAATAAATTGAAAGAAGATATTGTAGTTCTTTTGACTTGGTTTTCCTTTCAACAGGTGCCAGACTGACATCCACCATGGAAGGGAAGTGACTGACAACACTGGCTAGACCAAGCACTGAGCACAAAACACAGCAGCACATTTCTGCCGTATGAGCTTGCCACTGCCTTTCAGAATTCTCTCACAGTTCTGTTTCATGGTACAAGCTAAAACTGAAGCTACTTCAGATGTGACATTGCTAGGTGCATTCGTCTTTTCAGTAAAATGATTCACTTCATTTCCACAAAGCCATGCAGTGCTCCTCCTGATAGTTTTCAGCCTCAACAGCTGTGCTCAGTCTCAACACCTGTAGTCAGAAATACACAGCACGAAATATATTGGAAACAAAACAAGGCTGAAGGAGTAACTGGCCAATTTAACCACAGCATCCAGGTGTGATGCTCCGATCCAAAAATAGCCAGTGGTTCCTCCTTAGCTGTTGCCCAATGTTAGTATTTTCAGACACATCTAACTGAGCCACAATGAGCATCTGCAACTTTATCCATCTCAAAGCAAGGGAGACCAAAATTAGACCCAGAGTGAAAGGGAGAATTTGTGTTTGCAGTTTAAAACATGGTCTCAGCTTCGCCCCTCCAGACACAGTCAGACTTTCTGCCTGTGCCACAGATACAGAAGAGTGCATACGCTGCAGGATATTGTTCTACCTTGCTCTTCAACTGTGCTCTAAGAGCATCATATAATTGTATTTAAGAAATCTGATTCAGCAAGTAATACCCACAAAAGCTAGTTGTACGTACATCATGTATGTGATGTCTTGCTGTCAAGTATGTCAGATGCTCTACACTTCTACAACACACCAGCTCAGGATTCATAAAACCTGCTGCACAGGAACAGCTCCACACACTTGCTGCAACCTCAGGCCATCTCACCCCTGACTGCTGCTAACAGTGCTCCAAAAGGCTACCAGCTTGGACAATGCCTGTGTGCGGGGTCATAGTGGGAATTAAAATAATTTGGGTTTCTCATTACAAAGACTTACTCATGACTTACTCGTGACCTTCTTACCTGACCAGAATGACCATTCTTACCTTCATATACAGTCAAATACTTCCATTAACTACACTAACTTACCAGAGTAGTTTCTTTGTTTTAAATTGTGGATTCCTCAGCTAAGCATGAAGCAGCTCTCAACTAGTATGAGCAGCACATATATTAAAGTATGTAACACAACACTAATCACATTAGTATTCAGTTTCTATATATTTATTTTTTTAATTATGGCACGACAACTCGACTATGTCAGACATTCAGCAGGAGTTCAGTGAAACAATGGAAGTAATTATGAAAACAAAAATCAAACACAATTAACGAGATTTAACTGCTCTACTATAAAAAGCTTTTCTAACTGCTTCAAACATTTCCTTGCATTTGTTACAGTTAATCTTTTCCCAGTAATCTTCCATTTGTTTTCAGAGCCACTGGAAATAAATATATACAGTTAAAGCTGTTTATAGAGCAATCCTGTGCCTTGGCTTTGTTGTGTTTCTTAAATTAATGTTATCTAATTCTTTCTGCTCTTCCACACTTGCAGTCACAGAGTCAATGAACAATTTCTACTGTAAAGCTTTTCCCTTGGCTCTGTGTCAATGTAGCATTCGTCCCTTCTGAGAGATTTTTCAGATTTTTGCCAGACTCAAAATATAAATAACATACAGTAAAAAAGCAGAATCTTATGCAGTATTTTTCTGTTTTTTTTTTTTTTTTTAATGTTGCTAATGAGGGTTTATAATGAGTTTACTCTTTGACAGTCAGATTTTATCTTGCAGCTTTGCAGTCTTCCCATTATGGAAGCTGGTTGTCATGTGAAATTGTATTAAAGAAAAGTTTGATACCATAAAGGCAGGGTGTAGAGCAAACCCAAGATTATGAAACACAATATAAAATAATTAAATGTTAAATCTTTATTTTAATAAACATCTCTCTCTTAATTTTCATGGTTTAAACCCAGACAGCAATTAAATACAGCACAACCACTTGCTCCCCCCACATCCTTCCAGTGGGATGGGGAAGAGAATCAGAAAAGGGGAAAACTCATGGGCTGAGACAAGAAAAGCTTAGTAATTCAAATGAGGTAAAATACTACTACCATCACCATTATTATTAGAACAACAACAACAGTAACTGCAGTGAAAAGGACATAGAGAGAGAGAGAGAGGAATAAAACCCAAGAAAAAGCAAGTGATGCACAATACAGTTGTTTACCACCTGCTGACCAATGCTCAGCCCGTTCCTGAGCAGCAGTCAGCCCCTTCCAGATATCTCTCCCAATTTATATACTGGGCATGTTGTCATATGTTACAGAATATCTGGCATTTGGATCAGCTGTCCTGGCCATGTTTCCTCCTGGATTCTTGTTCAGCTCCTCATTGGCAGAGCATGGGAAACTGAAAAATCCCTCTATTTGAGTAAGCATGACTTAGCAACAACAAAAATATCAGTGTTATCAACATTTTTCTCATGCTAAATCCAAAACACAGCACTGTGCCAGCTACTAAGAAGAAAATTAACACTATTCCAGTCAAAACCAAGATATTCCACTTCTCAAGTTCTTAGAACAGAAACAGCATTTTGAAGGAAAATGTCATCTCTTTTCTCATCAACCTCTTCCTCTTCCACCCAGAAAAACACACTACAGAAACAAAATTAAGGCTCCTTTTGCTCCCACACTCTGAATTTCCATGGCATTAGAGAACCTCACCCTAAAATCAGACTTCTAATCCTATAGTATCATGATTTTAAAGAAGAATTAGGAATACACTCAATCTCAGCATTTACATCAGAAGTTCCGTGAAGCCACTTTCAAGTGAAAGATTACAGAAGAGTTTCAAAATGCTACCAAATGTACTCTTTCTCAACTAGTTACAAGAAAGCAGTCCTGTCTATAAGAGAGAAAATAGCCACTAAGCTGACAGCACAAATGAGTTCTGCCTTGGAACCGTGCTAACTGCTCCGAGGGCACACAGGATTGACATCTTTTATATCTTCGCTCAATACGTGCTGTGGCTTAAGGAAAATTCTATTAGTGCCCTGTTAATCAAAGCTTTCTAGAAGGTTCCAGCTGTAAGCAACACTACCACAGGAATGGAATCTCTCCTGACAGTAGTCACAGATGGAGAGAAGCAAATAATTAACATGCTTTCATTTTTTCCATTTTCATTTCCATGTACTCCTTTATGTCTGTACATATATATATTTCTATATACACTTCTACCAGCATTCTTTTTTCCTTTCAAGTCTAGACTTTCATTCAAAAGAATGAAAGCTCGCAACTTCAAAAATTACTGTTAAGGAATAAGACAATCTAAGACTAACAGGACAAGAATCTTTTCCTAAGCCTCCACTGAAATGTCACTGTTTATATGAGAGGAAAAAAATGCCATCAGTTGAGAAGAGAGAGAAGCAACAAAACACAATCATGACAGAAAGATCACTCTTGCCTGTAACATTTCATTTGAAGAATTATACTTACTTTCAAAGCAGCGACTGACCTGTTTTCTCAAGGAGTTCTCCAAACCCTATCTTTACTTTCTCAGCTATATGGGCACACAGCATCAGTATTTCCTGACTCCCCAGCTTATCTAAGGACTCAGCACCATTCAAAGAAAGTGAAACAGAGCTTGGCTTGGTTTGTGTATGGCAGAATTCTAAGACACTATGTATACATAGTCAGAGTACCTTAGAATTTGAGATCCCGATGTCACTGAATTATGAACATACTGGAGACCATGACCAGCCATCAGTATCACACACCTGTGATACAAAACCTTTCAACAGAAGAGTAGCTCTCCTTCAGAATCACAGGCCACAGTCAGGCCACAGCACTATTACCTGTATGAATTTCAGACTTATAAAAAGGACAAACCTCCACACCTTTCCAAATCCAAGCATCTCCACCTAAAGTAGAGGCAGAAGGCAAAAGGGAAAAAAAAGTAACATGCTATCTTTTCTAACCTCGAAGAAAACATCAGTTTCTTGGTGCATCACTGCTCTCCTTGCCTCCACACCACAGGATCTTTCTACTTCATAATCAAATCAGATCAAAAATGGGTTTGTCCATTCACCAATTTCCTTGTGTGCATGCAATGACATAGAAAAGAAAATGGTCTTTAAATCAGGATCAGGGCACTATGAGCAACATACATAACCCTTCTCCAGAATTTTTATGCTAATACTTTGCTTCTAAGCTGAAGTTCTTGGATATTTGTTCAAAAGCAGAGTTTACCTTCATTAGAATCTACTATGTATAAAGCTGCTCTAACAAGGAAATTGATTAAAGATTCATTAGAAAGTTTTGCTCAGGAGAAAACCATTATTTCTTGAAATGTTCCTCCCTGACAAAAAAAACCCCACATCTTCCTATGAAGCAAAGTCCTATTATAAAAATTTTAAAAAGCACAACAAAACTCCCCCAACTTTTATTTTACTGCATAAATCTCAAACTACAAGTTAGTTTTACACGGGGATTTATTATGTTTACGTGTTTATAGCATGTTTACAGCAGCTATTTACTTGTCAGATGGAAATAAAACCTGGCATCATACTTACAAATTGATCTTTATTAAATATTTGCATTAAATTAGGCAAATTAAGATTTAAAAAAAAAAAAGAAAGAAAGAGAGAAATGGGCTCAGGTGGCTCTCTCCTCAGTTCTGACAGCAAGAAGGAAGGAGATGAGGAGTGCATAGGTCCCATGGGTCAAAATTCAGTTCTGCAGCTGATACCGAGTGACAGCAGACACCTGGCTGCAGCAATCAGGTAATGGATGGATACAGGTGTTTTAGGAAGGACTAGCCAGGAAAACCAGGAGGAGGAATTGCTCTGTATGGGAGAACAGCAGAAATACATGAAGCTCTCATGAGGATCATCCCCCTGTCCTCAGCAGTGGTGAGAAACACCTGGAATGCTGGGTCCAGGTCTGCACTCCCCAGTGACACAGCCGGAGAGGCTGCAGAGCCTCCATCCTTGGGGACATTCAAAGCCCAATTGGCCTCAAGCAACCTCCTTTACTTGACCTTGCTTTGAGCAAGGTGCTGAACTAGGCAGTCTCCAGAGGTCCCTGCTAAATGCAACTCCATGATTCTACAATTCTGTACACAGTCATAAAACAAGTAGTGGTCATTTAATGTAAATCCTCAAAATTCCAACTAACAGCTATTCTGCTATGCATGAATGAACATGCACATAAACAATTATACTGAAACACAGAGTGAATCTGAGGTTAAACTTTTAGCCAGCATAAATTAATATAGCTTCAGTAGGATCAATTCAACCAGCATCAACTCACAAAAAAGATGGACTAAGTCTCTCAAACTTGATGAAAAGTTGCATTTTTTATATAAGCACCAAAGTTCTCACCTCATTACTATACATTGCCTAAATATTACCGAACCCACAAGTATTTTTATCAGATTTATATAAAAATTTTAAAAAATGCTGAAATGAAAATTTCAAGAATTGCTGGTAATTTTTAATTTGAATAATCAAGAATCAGCAAATAGGAAAGAAAGTGTAGTGTATATAAATATGTGACCATAATCAAAAGCAGAAGACAAATCTTTTGCTACGATCACAGTGTTACTTTACCTATACTGTACCTATACATTGCACACTATCTATTCTCAATAGTCTTCTGATGCTACTAAAGAACACCAAATAGCATCAAGAATTGTGAGCAACCCTTTTTTTCTAAGGTTCCTGCTGAAATCTCTGTGTTTCAAGGTCCAGTATTCACTTCTTCTTAAATATTATACCATTGAAGTGGGCTATAAGGACTATGCTTTTCCGTAGGCTTTCTGAAGTCTGAGTGGGTTCTCTACAAAATAATGGGAAAGGTACCTACACCCCACGCTCCATTTTACCTGACAGAAAAGAAAAGCTCTTGCAGAATAATTTGGTGTCAGACACTTTTTTGAGTAGGAAAGGCAACTGTGGATTTAGATTATTCACATAGGATATGCTCTTGAACATTGGAACACCGGTAGAGGGCCTGATAAACTGGAATTTATAAACACAGGTTTCTCATGGCTTCTTATTTAGTACTACACAGATTAATGTGGGTATTAGACAAGAATGGCACACAAGTTTTAATTACAAAAGAACTATGAAAGGTGTTATCAAAGCTAAACAAAGCTGTAGAAACCAGCCTCAAGAGGAGGTGCTGGCAAAAACACTTTCTAAAGAATCCAAATTTTCCATGTGTGGAGTTAGCATTTCAATAGAATCACAGAATAGTTCAGGTTGGAAGGGACCTCTAGAGGTCATCTAATCCAATCTTCTGTACAAAGCAGGGTGAATAATGCTCTTTCAAACCAACATATCATTTGGATAGTTCTTTACTCCTCATTTAAAAACTACGGTGTGAGGGAGGGTGGTTTGCTCAGAGAAAAAGGGCAGTGGGCTCTGTGTTCCTACGTTCTCTCCATTTCCTCAAATTCCAACGATTTTCACTAAACGTTTCATTGTATCCTGCATGAAATCTTCAGTGTTTTTAATTTCTACTGATCTCATTATCATCACCATTGTTTTCAGAAGTTCCTTTATTTCTGCACTTAGATGAAGGTGCAGAAATAATAAATATAAAATATTTAGTAAGTCTCTTATCAAGAAAATTAATACACTGGAAAGAATTACCTTATTCAAATGCACATAATTAACAATTCCACTTTAAATTTTATTATAATTCATAATTTTCAGGGCAAAGGGGAGGTTGCCAGACCTTTTCTAATAAAAGGAAAAGAGGATAACGATGATGCTGAGGATCATGAAAGGATGTAGAGGAACGTACAGCCACGGTCATGTCATATAACACAAAAGCATGCTTTGCAGTGGCTGGTGGAGATGAAGGGAGAGAAAGAGAGAGGATGAACACCTCTTACTCTCTCTCCTAACTGCTTCTATATTCTAGTATCTTTTAAGACAATTTGACTCTTTCTTTGTCTGGCAATCATTAATAAGAGCAGAAGTCAAGCTACCCTCTAGTACTTCAACAGCGAGTCTCATGAGAGCAGGACAAAGACTGGCTAAGAGTCTCAGAGAAGAATTTAGTTGAAAGAAATCCTTACTCTCAAGTCCGAGATTGTTGTCGACAGGATGAAAGTATTTCACTCAAGTGGAACCATCAAGCAGGAGTGATTGAAAGTTTTATTATGAATATTCACACCTGCAAAGGAAATTCTGAAAGACACTTGAGCTTTCTATACTAAAGTTTGATTTCTGGAACATTCTGCATATTAGATCTTTATAGTTTAAACCTAATAAATCCTTAAATATGTCTTTATAAAAAAAACTTACAAACACACACATATAAATATAACTTCAAGTGATACCAAAACTAAAACAATACATTTAAAATACGTTTTCTATAAGTTAGTCTAAGCAATAGAGCTGCAGTTAAAATAACCCCATGTATACCAATATTTTAGTAACTTTGCTCCCCTGCTTGTTCCAGATCTGTGATTTGCTAAGGTTCTCCACATAGCTCTTAGCTCCCGGGCTTCCTTTCAGGGTGAGACAGGTAGGTTCTTCTGACACAGAATCTGGGAATTTTTGAACAAGATTTACTACAGGGGCTATTCCCTACAGACAGCACGGATGAGATTGCTCCCTGCGCACCGTAACACTCTCCCAGTACTGCCTCAGCAGGTTTGCTGCCTTCAGGCGCTGCCATCATGCAGTGCCTCAAGAAATACAACACACACCCCTCTGCATCATGATACGACTTGGGTGAACTGTGCCAGTTTTTGTGAATCATACAAAGAAAGAAAATAGCAATCTCTTAGGATGCAAGCAGAGGATGTTATGAACACGGGTACATAATACAGGGTTCTACGGGGGCCAAGCCCTTCCCACCTCTTAGCCTGCAGATCAGGACACGTTCTCTGGAGGCGATGCCTTTGGCAATATAACTGTCCCGGTTATAATGTCTGTTTTGTTACCTACAGATGGTCCATTATCTTTTATCATAACCCTACGGGACACAGGGACACAATATTTTGAATCTATGGGATTCTGCAGATTAAACAGCAGATAAAATGATCATAAACGAAACGAGGTCAATTCAGTTATAACTGTACAGAGTCTGGGATCGTGATACTGATCAAGGCCAGTGCTTCATCAGCAAGATGAGATATACCTCAACATGTATTGCAACAGAGAGCAGTAACCACTATAGAGCACTGCACTTGAAGCACAGGAGCCTTCTCACTTGCTCATGGGAACCTGTCAGTGAGACAGCATGAAAATATAATGATTGTGAAAAATAATTCTACCACACTTCTAAAAATAAAACTTTTTGGAACTTTTTTTGTTGCTAGGAGATACAAAAATATAGGACATAACAATGCAGTTATTTGAAAGGCAAGAAAAGTAGTCCAGACTATTATTATTATTATTAGCTATAGTGATTCACACAGACAGGTTGATTTTGACAACAAATTACATAATATTGTTTTTCCAAAATTCACCCACAGCTATGAGGATACAGTTTGGTAGGACAAGTTTTGCTTATTGCCGAGCTTATATTCACTACTTTTTCAATTGATAAAAAAGATTTTTTAAAAAAGACTGAAAAGGGCTTGAATGTGTTTGTTTTTTTGGCTGCTGTGGATTAGATCTATGGATATAGAGAATACATGCAGTGATTACATATTACTGCAGAGCTGAAAGAAAGGGTAAATCCTTTTTTACTAATGTAACAATGAAACTGCACTGAGATTATTTGAAAATTTAGAGAATATGCACAAATTAAATGGTCTGAATTTTTGTAAGATGTCATCATTTGCAGAACATAGTACTAATGTTAACTTTGGGATACACAAGTTAATAGAAAACTAGAGTATTTTTTCCACCACTGATTCCTGGGAAAATATGTGTTGCATATATTTTACAAGCAACTTAAAATTTGGTCTTGAAAGTTCTGAAGTTAAGCTTTCAATTATTTCTCATTTGCCACAGAAGTTTCAGAATTGTAAGATCTATTTTGTTTGCCTTGTTTTATGGAAATGTCAAGGTATACCTTGCAGTGACTACATTTTCTATACCATGCTACTAAAAGACACTTAAAATGCATTCAGTTATTAGAATGTGCTCTGGTACATAAAGTGAAACCAGCTCAAATGCATGTTTTGAGTGTGTTAAGAATGACAAAGCTGGAGATTTCAACAGTAAAGCTGTTGAAATACCTCTTCTATAAAATGCTAAAAATGCCCTGTGCAGTCTTCAGATATTTGCTGATATTTAGACATAATTTTGTAGTTACAGGGCAAATTATGATCTAAGTGGTTGATTCTTTGGCCACAAGTTTTTAAATTATTTATCTAACATTAAAAATAACCTGTAAAAGCAGGGAAAAAAATGAAAAGGCTTGTGCCAGTAATATGCATTACCTCCAAAATGCATACCCACTGACTTTGTGTTTCAATGGCATCAAGCAAAAACATCTACATTTGATTCAATTTCTCTAAAAGGAAATATTCTTTTAAAAGGAAAATACATTTATTCCTGAAAGGTTTCCACTTGATTAAACGCTAATATGGATGTCAGTTGCTTGTATTTTGTAAAGCTGATGTACTCTCTTAGAATTGCTTAAGAATATGGAATAATGATTCACATTTAAAAACTTGTGAGATATATTAGTTGCTAGCTCACATACAGTAGTTGGAAGAACACTTTACTTTTTTAAACAGACTGACAGATTAAAGAAACCAGTTAATATTTATTGATACAGCTGACCTTAAAATTACGTCATCTCTACAGCCAAGGACTTTTACAATCTGATTTTGACACAGAAAGACAGTGAAATATACTGAAAGCAACAACGAGCACCATTTTAAAAAAGAAATTGAAGCTGTAAGTAATTGGATAGCAGGGACAAAGACTATTAAAAAGTAGGGTAGAGTGAAAAATATCCTAAAGAAAATGGTGTTCCTGTAAAATATCCCTTAAACTATGGTAATATATCTTCCTTCTGCTTAAGTGGCCATTTCAACAACAAGCATTAGCAGCCTAACAACCTTGGGTGTCTCAGAACTGAAGAGAGTTCGTGTCACCAGAGGAAGGGAAGAAGGGACTGCTCTTCTCATTTTCTTAAACAGCACCTTCAGATCAGAAAGCTTTGAAAGCTAGTATCTCAAATTATATTGGCAACTATAAAAACCTGTAACTTCTCCTTTTTTACTAAGTATGAATGTTGACGTTTTACTAGAACTTCAAGAACTGACATAAAATGTCACCTCCTCACGGCTTCTGAGAAAATCACAGGGGTTAGTACTACTGTTGTAGGCATTACTGGAAATGCACAGATCTGCTGGAAGAGAGTGCCAACCAGTACTTGATACTGATCACAATTCAGGCTCTTACAATACAGCTCTTGGAATTCCTGAGTCTGACTCAGAATGTGTCTAATGTATTTCACTGACTTCCAAACACACATACCGTGATGACAAAATGTTTATAAACTTGAATAAACAGGTGCCTGGAGTAGTTTGTCATTGCGGTGGCCCAGCCCACTACTGGACTGTGGCAACCAAACACCCACGAGACTCTGGCCCTCCAATGGCTAGATGAGGGCGGATCCGAGGTAGCATCTGAGGGCAGGTCCATGGGCAGAACAGAGATCTAAAGCCACAACCCCCTTCTGGAATGTTCTATTACCATCAATGTTCTATTGGCTCCCAGTTCTAATACCTGCCTCCTTGCTATCCCTATTGGCTATTGTTCATGTAGTTCCACCCCCTTCCCTGTGTCCCATTCGCTGTTTCCCTTTCCTCCGCCCATTTCTCCCTGTGCATAAAACCCCTGGACCCTTCCACTTCTCGTCTTCCGTCCCTGGACCCTCTGGACAATAAACTATCTGGAGCCCCCAGGGAAGACCCCTCTCTCTCTTCTTTGCACCTGGGCGACGCCTGCTCCTGACATGGAGCACGTAAGGACACGCTCCCTCTAACAAGGAGCCAGCGCAGGAATTTATCCTTTATGGCAGCCCTGTGAAGACGTCTCTGGACAGCTACGGGAAGGATGCTGCGTCCCCTCACATTGAGGGCACACCCTGCCTGCATCAGTTTGTAACCAGTCACAGTAGAGGTCCTTGAATATTTTAACTATTGAGAAGATCTTACCAATTTTACACATACAAATAAGAACCATGTTATGACATTTAGAGATAAACATTATTAACCAGTTCTGTGAAGTAAAGCAAAATTTTAAAGGTTGACTCATGTCTTCTTCATGTCCTTGGAAAAAGCAATGTTGAAGTGCAATACATCTCAAGGTATTTTTTTTGTCATCTTCAAAGCTATAGTCTATGATATGATCAAACACTGTATGTGTCACTCTTCTAATACTTAAAGTGATGCTAGCAAATAATTACATGAAAGAATTCAGGGGTAAAACTGGCTTTTGAACAGAAATGATCGCAGGGGTTTATCAGCTGAAAAACTGTGAAACACTACAACAGTTCCTTGGGAGAATATTTTACTACTTTTGATACTAAAATACTTCAACAATATAAACAGAGCTGTTTTAGTTATTCTCATCCTTCCTTTGAAGGTTTCAAATTATTTAGCATTTCCCAACATTTGTAACATAACTTGATATAAAGGTACCTGGATCTTTAAATTAAATGTCATAACATTGAAATATCTTTGGCATTCCTCTTTAAGGTAAAAAATGTAAGAGTTTAAGGAAAATTGGTTACCCAGCAAGTCAATGGTAAAGTTAAGAAAAGCAACCAAAAAGCCCAACTGCAGTGAAAATCTCATCTAAGCAATACCTCAGTCCTCATTAATATTTTAACACAGTAGCTCAATAATACTGTCTAAGTGCCACTAACAAAGATTAATGAATCAGATCGACACATTTTGTGTATTTTTTTAGGGTTTTTTTTCATAATAACATGCTGGATTTTCTGTTTAGGTTTTATTGCCATCTGTGAGGTTAAGAGATTTTGGATAAGAACATCTAAAATTGTTTCGCTACGTGAGTAATATGAATGACTTGGAGGTATAAAAATTCTAAGGTTTATGGGAAAAAAGTTCCATCAGCATGCTAATAGCAATAACATTATCAATTGAAACCCCACAGCTACCATGACATATGTCTTACAAATTCAATCTCTATTCCTTTTGGTAAGCCCATGTGGAAAAAAGCAGGGAAACAGGCAGTTTCAGCTACAACTGAGAAAGAATTCAATGAGTGAGTTCACATCAGCATTTTAATTCAGAGGAGGAATATCTTCGTTCCTTTTGCCATAATCTCCCCAAGCATTCTTTCTTATTCTAGACTACGTGACTGAGGAGTCTGAGGGGACAAACTGGATACCCTTAGGATGAAACAAAACCAGGAGATACATTCCAGAGTGTATGCCAAAGGACGCTTGGCTGCTGGGACAAGACTGCAACTTGACTACTGTAAAAACCTTGAATGAATGCAGCCTGTGTATCTGGTCCTCTGCACTGGCTGCTTCACTCTACAGATCCACTCCTGCTGGGCCTCAGTATTTGTTAACGTGGACAAAGCTGTACCACATCAAGCTGCAGAAAACACTGAAGCCACACAAAATATGATGTGAAATGAAAAACAACAGTTTCATATAGCTGTATTAATGAGGAACAAGTCACAGGCTGTGGAGCTGTCAGGAAAATCAACAGCTGTGATCAAATGCATGTTTTTTCTTCATCTAAAAATTAGGCTATAAGAGAATTCCCTTTTTTTATCATCCCAGTCGTAACCTGTCATGTGCTGAAGCATAACAGCTCAGCTAATTAGGTACTTGATAAAGGTAGCTTATTTGGGGCATTTTCCTGTGTTTGCATTTACAGCTGGCAAAGGAGGTAAAGATAAATTACTTATTTAGCATCAACACTTTTTCCTTCAAATCTAAAATTCTAGAGCAGTTAATTCCTCAAAGGTAGCAATGAATCAAACATATTCCAACTTTCAGTACTTCAGAGAAACTTTTTACCTAAGACGTACAGAAATTACACACCCTGATGCTGCCGCCCTAAACCCTTTGAGCGAACAGCCGCGTTCCAAGGGGGAGCGCGCTGCGTGCGGCAGGCGGCTGTGCGTTCCCGGTGAGTGCCGCGGCCGGACAGCAGGTGGCGCGGCGCTCAGCACGGCGGCTGCGGCAGCGGCATGTCCCCGGCGCCCGGAGCGACGGGCACGGACAGGCAACAGCTATTAATCCCCGACGACGGCGGGCAATAAAAGGTAATGACACGCATTTGCCAGCTGCTGAAAAAACATACAGTAGTCAGGCGGTGGAAAAAATGTCCCGCTGAATTCTAGAAGCGAGTGGCTGGCTTACCCGCGTAGTGCAAATAACAGTAATACTGTGCAAACAAAAACTTAGTTACAGTCAAAATGGCAAAATTTCTACATTCTTCTTCTTCCCAGTACAGAAACTCCTTCTTGTGCGACTACGCCTATGGGCCTTAGCATAGGAGGATCATATCTAATAAGTGGTGTGCAAACAGAGCAAGCTCTTGTCCCTACAGACCTTCGGTCTAAAAGTATCCAGAAAGAAAATAACTCTGTTCTTCCATAGTACAGGATAACAAGGCAGACTGACGTCCTTTGTCTATAATCAGACTAAGCCTGAAACGTGGCCTTAAAAATGGATTTCGAAGACCAAGCTCACCACCTCAACTTACTCCTCTTTAAATGAAGAATTATCACAGAACTCTTCATGCCGTGATCAGATGCTCCTTCCCAGTTCACCACCTAAGAGAACCTACTCAGGCTCAGGCTCTCTCACTCACCAACAAATTCTTTAGCAACACAGCTGGACATAACACACAAATCTAAAATTAACAATTAAGAAGACACCTTAACTCTCCTTTGGGGTTTTTTGCATCTTTTTTTTTTAAGAGATGATTATTTGGGGATGAATTTTTTAGGAAGTTCTCAGTGTCACACTTAAAACAGTCACTAGTTCTTTTCCCTCTCAAACATTTTAAAACATAGGGATGTCTAAGGCTTTTTTCAGAAATCTATTTTGCAGTCCTACAACTTGGCATGTGCCCAGTATTTAGTGCTTAATTACAGCTCTGGGAAATAAATGAAACATCCTTTCCAAAAGAGATGGCAATTTTCACAGCAGTGTACAGATGTATTGAGGGATAAATTCCATTTTTAACAAACTGGTCAGAATCCATCTCACACAGGAAATTCCAACACAATCCTTAAAAAAGAAAAAAAAAAGGAAAAAAAAGAAAAAAAACACTTGCAAAACAGCTCTGCGTGATGCTACTCAAAACGCAAAGGAAGTATGTTCTTTCTGTGCTCGGGGACAGACAAGGCTCAGGGCCACTGGCCAGACCTCGTCTAGCCCAAGGATCATGAAGGTCTGACCTTTTCCTGTCCGTCCCCACTCAGTGTTACCTAAGAACTCAATGCAGACCCAGATTTTGCCTGCCTACTCATATCCTTTCCACTGACAATGCACATTCTTATAGTACTTAAAAATTGATATTACAATAATCATCTTATTCTTTCATTCCAAGCTTACATGGGTTGTTTTAATTTAGCACTGGCCACCCTGTGCATATGAACAGGAACACAAGCAGGTGTCTCAGGTTTATGTGCATGAAGAATTTAGAGAACTAGCCCAAAACAACTTTTTACATTTTTGCTTTACCGACATGGAGGTGGATACCCCTTTTTACTAGTTATGGGGCTCATTTTCACAATCTAGGCTTTAGGAAAACATACACATAAATTATCTTATTTTGTTAACAGTGTCCTGGTTTTAGGGCACAGCACCAGAGCTGTGCCATGGGATTGTGGTCACAGAAGGGAAAAGCAGTCTCATAGGGGAGCTATGTACAATCATAAACACTTCAGCTAACATCAGTTTTCCTGAGACAGCACTTGACTTCGCTCTGCGGAAGATCACAGCCTGAACAGGTGTTTTGCAAATAAAACACAAGAAAAAGGTTAGCACTATCTTTCAATACCCAAATAGGATGATGGCAAAAGGAAAAAGGACACTAATGAAGCTGACAGGAATGACCTTACAGGCTCCTGCCAAGTCAAAAAAATAATTTCTGTAATTATTTACAGAATAATTACACACTCTTAACGATTACTGCTTCCCTTGATACCTGGAAACTGCAAATCAGAGACACATCCTTCCACACATGCTTAGTTCATACTTTTCCCACACTCACACTTAAGTCTTACACTACAATTATTAATTTAAACCTCCATAATTCTCACATTTACCGCATAAAAATCTTATCTGAACCTATAAGGAGCATTATTATCCTCCAAATTCTTCACAGGTAGAAAGCAGTGGCTGAGACATACCCTTCTCCTTTTTAGGAAGTCAGCAGAAAAATCAAAATGCAAAATAAGGAAATAGAAGATGGAAACCTAGATGCTAATCATGGAAGACTGACTATTAGTTATTTATTGAAGACAGTCTGCTCATTATCCTTTATCAAATCCCTAAAAGACAATACCTTAAAAAAGGCCTATTAATTTTTTTTGTCATGCTTTAGCTTTGCAGAAACAGAAGGTTAACAATTGTAGTTTAGGAAAAAAATCAACTATTTTTACAAAGGCTTTTTTTGGGGATCTAGAGGCCAATCCTGTAGGAAGTCCAAAATTAAATACTTGTATTTAAAAATATGCTTTTGCCATTGTGGGATGTCTACCTTTTAATAAATCCACTTTTGTGAAGACTGAACAAGACACGACTGGACAGAGTACTAGATAACCACATCCAGGCTCCCTTTTCCACAAAAGTTTGGACCAAATGACCTTTTAAGCCCTTTCTAACCTGGGCTCTTCTCTGATTTTCTGAAAAAGACGATGCTCATTTTGTATTAAAGGTCACAAGTTCTAGATTTAGAGACTTTCACAGAAGTTATATGCACTCAAAATAAGGTCTTACAAAGTCTCAAATTTGGAAGTAAAATTAATACAGATAGAATTAGCAACTACCTTCAAATACGTAGGTTTTAAGACATTATGACCTACATTATAATGCAAAAATAGGCCCCAGAAGGGAAAGGTCGAGTCACCTCTTCTCTCAGTAAAAAGAAGATAGGGTTTGTAGAAGCATTAAAAATATCTTCTACCATTTTATTTTAATTTTAGTGGGTTTTTTACACACCACTATTGAATCATTTCCATATTGTTTGGCAAACACCAATATTTTGGAAAGGAAATGAAAGACCTTTTCCCTATCTGAGCTCAAATAAAAACAAAGTTGCTTCATCACTCACTAGCTGTGATCTTAGCCCTGGAAAAGCAAGAGCTAATCATAATATACAAGATTCTGTAAATAGAAGAGACACATAATCTGCTATCACTCACATATATTAGCAAGAAACAAAAATCCTCTATAAAAGATTAGCTGCTATTGCAGAATAGGTATTCTGACTCACGTTTCTAGCACTGATAATGCCTCTTAGGAAAATAAACAAACATCCTCCAACCTCTTCACAGAAGTAATTTTTCCCATATAATACATTATCTGTTCTGGTTATTATGTATATAATATATGCACACTCTTCTTCTCTTTCAGATCATTTATTTACAATATAAACTGATGAAGTCAGTATGTTCTATTTTTTTCTTAGTTCAGAATGCTTTCACAAGGAGCATAAGTCTCATTTTTCAGGCAAAGATTTCAATTAGTAAAGGACCAGAAAAAGCTCAGAAAGCCACTTGTACCCTGGGCTGCATTAAAGGCAGTGCGGCCAGCAGGGTGAGGGAAGTGGCCAGCACAGGAAGGACACAGACCTGAAGTGAGGGCAGAGGAGGGCTGTGAAGATGATAGGAGGGATGGAGGTGTTCAAGGCCAGGCTGAATGGAGCTTTGAGCAACCTGATCTAGTGAAAGATGTCCTCACTCATGGCTGTGCAAGAATAAAACAGAGGCTATACCTACAGCTTTTACAGTATCTCTCTTCAAGAACTAGAGAGATCAAAGGGATTACAGAACTCACTTGTACTTTATCAAAGGATGTTTTTTCATCCCATCAATCAATTAAATGTGGAGAGAAGAGGACTATGAAAAGTAGTTCAAATGAAGTATCAATGGAAATTTATGTGTTGTGAGAGGACCAAAAGAAACAGTCAAAGAATCAGTAAGAGATATCACATGTTAATGGGCACCCCCAAATACACTAGTTATCAACTGCACTTCTGTATGCAGTTTCTCAAGAGGTCTGGTTTTAGAAAATAAAGGACGAAATTAAATCATTAAGAGAAGGTGACAGGAAGATAAAGAACAGGATTAGAGCTATAAACCACCCAGACAAGGACAGTACGGAAATCAGCAGCATTGCCTATTGACTTACAGTGATGGTACAGAATGAAAGGGCTAAGATTGCAATCACTGTCAACTCCTAAAGAGTACAAAACATACAGTCAAAAAACCCCCATGTGATCACCAATCAAGAAAAAAAGCAGCAGATATGATGAGGACTTAATAGCCAGCAACTTCTATCCTTCCTGTCCCTGTAAGTAATCCCAGCCCCATCACCTGATCACACATCTTGGTGCTTCTGAATATGTGGTAGGAAAGTGAAATCAGTGAAAGAGTAAGTATGAGAAGGAAAAATGTGTTTTGATAAAGTAAAATCACCTTTCCCTCCTAAAGGCCTTCCCCATGACATTTTGTTACACTAGTTGCTAAATCCATGATCACTTGTGCTCCCAAGCCAGGGCACTTAAAAAAGTCATACCATGCCTTGTTCACAGCAGTAAATTTAGAACTTGCTGCAGAAGCCAACACGCTTGGGGATGCTGAAACATCGGATCCCATTCACAAATGCATGCTTACTGCATAGTCTTATGTGAAAACATATGCCACACAATCAAATAACTATCCCTAAGCATCTTACATGCTGGGATTTTAATAATTAGGGAAATCTGTTCATAAACAGGAAAACAAGCTATGTGTCACTCAAGTATAAACATCCTTGTCATGAAAGCCTTTTCTTGCTGTCTTTCGTAAAATGAATGACTGGGAAAGGATACAGCAACTAAATGTTGTACAGTCAGTAAAAGCCAGTAACAGCTACTGTTATTACTTGTACTAATGCAGTAATTAATTCCCTTTTCTCATACGTGGCAGCTTCCACTAGTGGAGCTCCATGCATGAATACCAAAACCAGGCAGAGTCCTTCCTCCAGTGGCAACAAGCCAAGATTTGTGATGCGTGCAGATCCAAGTCCTACCCCTGCTGTCACTGTGAAATTCCGTACGGTCATGGTAAAGACAGAGTGACAACCATGAAGCAGCTACACATTTGTTACAGTTCAGACACTGGTTAACAGTGATCCAAGAAACATTTTTGCTCACCCTTCCAGTTCCACAGATGGAACCACGCTTACAAACATACCATCACATATGCACTCAATTGTATTATTTAACTTCTTCCTGCTGTAAGCACCTACAGGGAATGAATGGATTCCCCATTGCATTTGATGGAGCAGTAAGACTTTAAAGCAAACAATAACATGGGCCACAAAGAGTTTGAAAGCTGGAAGGCAAAACAAAGGGAGTCAACTTCCCACAAAGCTCTAGTGTGCAAAATTGTGGAAGCATTGGTAAGTAAAGCATGTTACTACAGAAGGGGCCTTATATGCTGCAAACACTTGATGCACGGTCAGTGCTTTAACAACATGCATGTTAAGTATTACTGTTTGAAGTTTTAACTCAATAAATTACAGCTCCACTACTCTGCCTCTTTGAGTAAGGTTTTTTTTTTCCTTTGACAAGTATTACAACATAGGATAAGGCAACATTTCATTAACATGCAAGTGTTGAAAATAATGAGCCCACACAGTCATAGTTCACAACACAGATAGACATTTTTACTTTATTTAAACAAAACAAAAAAGTTGGATGGGGAAAAGAAGAGTCTTAAGAGAAAAGAAGCAGATTATGTTTGCTCTAATGGGAGGTAAAGAAAGAACAAAGGAACTTCTGACCTCAGGCACAGCCAAAAATAAAAGGAGTAATGTGGCTTCTTTCCTCACACAATTGCTGACTCTGTATTCGCTTATTCCCATTACATACCATTCAGATATGCAAAGGAGCTGGTAATTTCTTCAGGGGAAGATTTTTGCCATGTTATTTATTAGCTAGGAAATAATTCCTGACACATGCTGAATTTTTGACAGACTTGCTCGGGTTTGACTCAGCCTTTTGATAATTATACAGCAGCAGTGCCTATGAATACAAGTAATTTCTCTTTGCTTCTTATGCTATGATTATTCCAGAGTTCTCCTGATAGCACTTACTGAGTCATTTCAAATACTATTCATTTTTTAAAACTTCTACCTATTCATATTACTTGGGGGTTTAAGCCTGTTTGTTTTGTCTTTGTCTCAAATACTGGTTAGATTTTAAACATCCATAAAAATGGCTGTGTAGTGATGAATGGTATTGCACAGACCCTCTGTAAGCAGGAATTGTATGTATTTCTTCAAGTGTTATACCTCAACTGGGGTACCTCTGTTGAACCTTCAGTATTCTCTGCTACTTAATCCATAATAGAGATACACAGTTCCTAAGGTGGCAAAGCTTTTTCAATCATTGCTTGTGAGAATCTAATTTAAGACATCCTAGTGGGAGGTCCCACTTTCATAAAGTCAAATTCAATATTCCATGAAAATCAGGCCCCTTTCAGTTAAACTCACATGCCTGACAGGCTAAAAATAAGTGCAAGAAAATCAGAGCTTTCTGCAGAGAAAAACTCTTGCATCACTGCTGACAAAAGAAAACTGGCACCTGAAACATGCTATGCCACCAAGCCTCAGCTGTGGTCACGAAATGTTGAGCCTAAGCCCTGTCCATGGTAACTCTAAGTCTGTACATCCTGTACCTTCTTTGCCTTCTGCGTACTTTCTTTTGTATCAAAATTTAATTTATTGGAAAGCTTAATGCGTATAAGTATTGAAACACAACAGCACAATGCAAGTTTCTTTACAAAGCATCACTGAGAAATCAGCATGAAAACTCAAAGGAACATTAGGTACTCTAGCAAGCAGTTAGGTAATTGAAAGGTTAGAAAGCGACTGAAAAAGCTGCAGCCATCTGGTCATTTGCTTAACAACTTCATCCACAACCTTTTTTTTTTTCCCCTCCTTTTTTGACATAATCAAACATTCTTAGAGTTTCCTAGCTACTGTGGTGCAAGGAAATGAAAGGTGAGAAAGCAATAAAGGAAAATGGAGAAGGAACTGAAGAGGAGAAGGATACTGAAAGAGGCTTGATAGATGCTCTAGCCCTTTGTCAGGACTTCCACTTAAGTGCAGGATCTGAGGGGTAAGGACACCCTAGGCATGACACACAAGCACTGCAGCCAGATAGAGCACTGACAGAGTGACTTTTCCACGAGTCAGACTCCTGTGATCTCCCAGCAAATGAGATTGCTACCAAAGGCAGCTCAGCTCTCTGGGAACGGAGAAGCACTGAGAGACCAGAGCCGTAGTGATCCCATTCCAGCTGCCCTCATGGCAATAGCCATAGCTGCACTGCACACTGGAAATACACACTGCAACAGACCAGCACGTTTGTTATGCTTAAACACTGAGTTAAAGGATTAACTATTCCTCCTATCACTGGTGAAATCTTTGCCAACAGTGGCACACAGAAGACTTCATTAATGCTACAGAAATTATAGAACAGTATCTCCTACTGTTCAGCCATCCACATGTAGCTTCTGCATTTCTTACTCAAAATTCAGCTCTTTCTAGTCTAAGCAAAGGAAGAAATACCATACTCTTCCACAGTGCTCACGGTGATGTTCAGCATTTGTAGGATGCTGATACAAGATGGTAACAATCTCAAAGGGCAAACAAAAGTGTGTTATGGTGGTGGCAGGAGTCTTAACATCAATTTGCAGAAATTCACATCTAATGGCATTGATTGCATTTCTACATTATGGGGTTAACTTACAAGATCTGTATTTTTAGAAAGCTTGCTGCACCATGGACATTAAAGCAGTCCCAGCTAGTATCACAAAATTCCAGACAGTTATTTTTAATTTGTTCCAAGTGCTTTTTTAAGTGGTGGGAAGAGAAACGTGTATTGCAGGTGGTTCTTTACACTTGCAGTACCATGTCTCCCATTTTGCCAAGTGCAGTGGGACCACCAGGAAGCTTTCTGCACTGAGCAGAAGACACCCACCACCCCACTTCTCTGTGTGCTGAGATGGTGCGTTCTGCTGCTGGCAGTTTCTGGGAGAAATTGTCTGCTGCTTTGTGTGGGATGGCAGACAGTACAACTACCCTGGAGATACCAAAACACTGATGTCACTACCTTGGCTACTGAAGTCAGATCATTGTGATTTTAAAAAAAAGGCTGGTAACGGCATACAAATCTTTCTAGGTCTAGTTTTGGGCTCATTTCCTTCTCAGTTCAGTAACTGCTGAAGGCCCTAATTCCAACAGCTGTTAAGATGTTGGGGTTTTTTTCTTTTTTTTTTTTAACCAAGCTTTCAAATGGTGTAATTCCTCCCATGAGCATTCTGACTATGATATGCCATTATATTCTGGGAAGCATCTTCCACGAACAAAAACTCAGTGACTGCAGCTACAGCAGCGTGCATCAGAACAACATGTCCATCGTTAGTGCATGTTTCCTGTGCTTTATCTCTTTGCTCTTGCAAGTAGCAGTAATAAAAGTTGTAGCCATAACTCCCCCTGACAGCACCGTATTTAAGGCTGCACCCTTTCAAAATGTGTCTTGGAGAGATGATGTATTAAACAAAGTACTTCAGGCATGGATGGAGCTGTTTGTCCTTCTTTGTCAAGGGAATAGAACGACATTTGAAACAAACCCCTCTGAGCACTGGGAAACCTTGTATCTGTATTCCATGATGAGACAGGACGTATGAACAATGAAGTGCATAATAGGGGCCGTGTTGTTACATCACTGGTGTGATGAATGGGGATGATACTACAACATGCAAGAACACAGGCAGTGTAACAGCAAAGACATTTGTATTTAGGCACTTTGCCTTAAGAAATACCACACCGTTTTACTAAATGGTGCATCTTCCATATGAGGTCCATAACCTTGCATTTTCAAATTGATCCAGTTTGTCTGCTATGGCCATTTCTACATTTCAGGGGAGGAAAGGTAACCTCACAGATTCTGTCAATACAGTTCACAGTATTGGCCTTGAACCTGCAAATAAAACTGTGCATTGTTTTCTGCATCTCCTAGTTAAATAAAAGGCTCAGTATTACCTATTGTCAGTGCAGCCCTTTTCACAGTCTCTAAAAGGAGAGCAGAACTTCCCAAGGATCAGCAGAACAAGCCTGCAAATACACTAGATCTGGCTTTATACATCTCTACTAACCAACAATGCAAGTACAGGCTGATGCCAGTCCTTGAGAAAATGCTTTTTTGACCACTGAGGCAATTCCACTCCTGTAGAAAAGCCAAATTAAAGAGGGGGCAGGGGAAAATGAGGAGAAAGGAGGGACAGTGTGAGAACAGCTTGGGCGAAAAGACACTGCTAAATACAAACCCTGTTGGGGTTTACCCCCAAACCACTCCAACATTATACATGGTTTTTTACAACCATGTTGTAGTACAGTTTAAAATTTACTTTTTTTTTCCCTTATGGTTTCAAACCTCAATTTTAGCCTTGCTAAGAAGGCTGTTTATTCTAGAACAGCAGTTAGAAGGAGGTACACCCAACCCAATATCTCTAAATGTTAGGTAGAAAGATAATGACCTGGGTCCTTCCTTCAAAATCTTGGAATTGCAGCAGGTACCAGAACTTCATTTTCTTCATTTTCTACAATGTCTTATCAGTTCTGATACTAAGAAACAACGTCTTTTAGAATAAAATTACAATTCAATCCCAGTTTCAAGCCACCGAAACTGAGACAAACTGCTGATGGCTTGACCAGATTATCAGCATATATATAACCCACCTAGAGTTCATGAAATGTATTTGTTTCGGTCTTCAAGAAAGTAGAAAGAAGCTTCAAGCACTCTCCAAGACAAAAGCGATTTACTGAATAGAAATCATGTGTCATAACTATTGATATGTGGCCACAAGGTTTGCCAAGGCTCTACTCGTATGAATAAATGCTGCAGTTATCTCCAGATCTGAAAACCAGATCAAACAGGATGAAAGGTATTGAAAATTATTTTTTGAAACTATTTACATGGGAATTCCGTCTGGAAAGACTGAAAACCACACTTTGCTTGGAACAGGATTTTGTAAGGTCCCAAACCCATGCTGTTAGTAAGGCACAACTGCCAGAGGCGGGAAAATGGAAGCCCTCTCAGACAACAAGAAAATTCTTCAGGTTTTCTTTTCATTAATTCTTTTTTCCAGTCAGGAAATGTGCATTCATATTGATAAAATCCTTTGCATGACAAGAAATTAATTCAGGACTGTGGTTTACCTGATTAAAATTATTTCTACAAACTTTTTAAAATAGAATTGTATAATGTGTACATTGAAATTTATTAACCTTAATTTACTGTTAATGGATGTATTTTTGTTTGTAATAGAACAATTCCTTCCCACATCCAAATGCCAGGACACTGCTTGGGGTGGGGAAGGAGCAACCTCCTTCAAAAGGGTAACAACTAGCACAGGGGAGGAACAATACCAACTTTCCAAATTCAAATGATATTCCACTGCTAACAGAAGGTGTAAAGAAGCCACCGTCAGCTCACTCCACAAGGTGCAGCCTGTCACTTCTACACCTTGTCCTAATTACAGAGAGCTTTTATTTTCACACGTTCTATACCGCAGTCAGATTTGGGCCATATAAACACCAAGCCAGAATCAAAATTCAGTGGCTTTGGCTTAAGTAGGAGGTACCCAGTGTTGCAGGATAGGGCAACATTCCCTGAAAGCCCCGGGGCTTCTCCTGTAGCAACTAATGAACAGCTGAAAGAGCAGCAGCTGCCCAAGAGTTATTTTGGGGGTCAACAGAGATTGTTTACCATATGTGGAGACCTGATAGAGACCATCCCAGTGCCCTTTCAGTCACCTAGTTTCAAACCTGTCAGTATTACCATGTTTCCTACAAATTGCTCATTATAGCACTTACCAGTTGCTATGACAGTAGTTTGAATACTGGTAACTCAAAAAGCACTAATAAAGTAAGGTGCAGCCAAAGTGATGAATGTATATAAAGCACCAGGGTTCCTTTGAGATGCTATTGTACTTGAAAGATGATATATTGTACGGTTCAGAAGACAGTCTGTGTAGCTATTCTCTTCCCAGTCCAGTCCTCTGCCCCAGTGATCCAAATATTACAGCCTAAGAGGAGAATGAAAGGGCTCCATACTTAACTCCCAATCCTAACTTCAGTAGTGTAATAATTCCCACTGTAGAAACTACGAGCATGCAATCCATATTCCTATTACCTTTCTTCTTAAAAAAAAAAAAAAAAAGAAATGAAGTAGGCTGTTTGCATTTATCTGATCATTACTGAATTATGTACACGTGTCTACAAAGTCTGAAGTTGTTGGGAAATCCAATAATACTATTTACATCTAATCAAAATAAACAATCAATGCCTGCTTAAATCTCATATTTTGCTGCAGCAGCACTCAACATTTTGAAAAACAATCAAAAAACCTAAAAAAAAAAATTATACTTTCATATCATGTTTTGCAAGTAAATTGATATATATGATCTAGTGAGAGAATAGCTCTTTGTTGACAATTTCTGAGGGAAAGTAATTTCACATCCATTTGATTTCCTCTTTATGCTTGTAGTCGATCAACAGATAAGAATTTTAACTGGTTTAAGAGCACAAAAGAATGAGTGTCAATGTTAAGTAGGAGAAGAATCCCTTGTATGTATAGTTACACATATATAATTTTTGTATTAATCACCTCTCACATTACAACGTGAGCATGAGCTTGCCTCTGGCATTAGAGTATATATGGTGTGCATTTTTAAACATTCATTCCAATTGAGTGTCATGATTAAAAAGTCTGACTGCACAAACAATTCAGTCTCTGTGCAGTCCAAAGGGTTCATAAGCTCAACATACATTCCAGTCCACAGGGACAATAAAAGATGAACAAAAAAAAAAGCAGCCAGTTCTAGCTATTGATAAAAATGGAAAATAATTCAAAGGAATGCTCAGGAAAAAAATAATTGTGGTGGAGTAAGGTTCAATAAACAGACAAAAAAATGCTTCCAGAACACAAAACAGAAAACAGAACTAGCATAACACTGTTACAAAAGTATTACAATGTTCTCAATCTTCTTAGAAAAAAGAATCCATGAGCAAAATACACACTACTACCTTGTTAAAACCAAACTTCACCTGTGTTTTTAATTAAGTTTCCTAATGAAACAAAGCTTGTGCAATTACTCTTTGTTGTCCCTAATAACTTCAGTATCTGTTGGGCATCTTGCATCAATTTGAAATCATTCACTCATTCTTGCATCATCATTCAGCAAGAACTATCAAGAAAGCACACGTCCCTACAGCAGAGGTCTTATCAGCTTCTGAAATTGTCTGCTGGAAGGGTTCTGCGGGCCACTAGTTTTTTAATTTTTGGACCATCTACCCTATGACTTTAATGAGATGATACTAGGAAAGGTTTTGTGCTGCATCTCTGTAGTTTGCACACACTTCTCAGGGTACACAGATTAAACAGCGCTGTGAAGCAGGTAGGGAAGAACATCATAAACAAAACATGGATATGGCAAACACATACCTCGTACAAATCCTTGCTTACAGTGCACAAAATCTACGGCAACTTTTCCAATTTTAGACATCTGCGGTCTTACAGAAATTCATCTGAGGCCTGGTAAACCAGTTCACTGAAGACTTGCTATGCAAAACAAGGTCCACAGTATCAGGTAAGCGGGATGTGAGAAGCTGGCAGCACTACACTGACAGAGTAAAGGTTATCCAAGTAACCTTCACTGTATTTGGCCAGTTTCCCAAACATATAAACATATAAAGAGAGGGTTGGTTTGTTTCATCCTTGTGTGAAAATCTTCCATTTCCACCCTAGTATTTCTTTCGACAACATATAAAATTGAGATCTCCAGAAATGCTCAGTACAAGCCTAGCTATACTCTCAATAAAAAGGATGGCAGTTTTGCTACTGACCTAGAAGGAAGCAAAACAACAATGAGTTTTCTTAAAAATTGTTGCTCTGAAAACAGCATTTTTCTCTCAGTTTTATTCTAAGGAGTATCTGAATTCCAATTTTCAAGTTGAAGTCTTCCATTAGAAGCATGAAGTAGAATCACAGTTCAATGACTATTTTAACCAACCCTAGGGAGAAAAGCACCTTTACCACTTAACTGTCCTTCTTCCAAGAATCATTCATACAGAGCTGTCTGTGAAATCAAAGCAAAGGGCAAGTATGAAAAATCATGTAAGACCCACAATGCGTGTATATACATCCTTTATATTTATATAGTTTAATTTAATCCCTTCATGGAAATGAAGCTTTCCAAATAAAAAAGTCGCCTGAGTCAAAGTCTATGTCTACTCCTTTCTGCATGTATCAGCAAAGTAAACAGAAGAAAAGTCCTAAGTCTAAATTTTGAACAATGGTACTATTCTAGAGCTACCTACATTCAAGACTGATAGTCTTGCTTGGTCCTTAGAAGCAAGTGAATTTTTGAAAATTAATTTTCTGCAACAGCTGTTTTATACTTGCCCAGGACTACAGAACATGGATTCTTACCCCTTGCAACATACACACTGCCTAAAAAAAGAAGTTTCAATTCCCCTGCTTACCCACAAACCCTTCCCTGACTGCTGCTCATTACATTTGCAAAGCAGTGTCATTCACCAAACAGAAGGGAAACCTGAGGCAGAGACCATTCAGGATCATCGGCAAATCCAGACAAGGTGAGATGAGAATTGAGGAGGAGAACAAGAATTGTATCGTACAGTGTACTACACCACATCTGCTCTCTTTACAGCCAAAAATACCATCGATACCAGGAACAATAGTTCCATGAATTCTATAGGCAAGTGTAGGAAGACTACTAGGAAGTCTCTCGCTCGTTCAACTGTTTCACATCCAGCTCCCACCCAGCCAGAAGGATGAAAGGATTTATATTCTCTCTGTCCCACTTCCTGCTTTCCTTATTCTGGCTGCAAAAACCACTTCGGGGGAAAAAATACTCAAACTGTCTAAAACAAATTACTTGGTAATTGAAAGCACGTAGGAAAAGGAGGATTGAGTTGCTGTTATAACTGGTTTCTACTAACATGGAAAGTATATGCACTCTGCAAAAATCAAGTAAACAAAATTTATCTTAAATATTTTCATTTTCAAATAATCCAGAATTTCGAAAATAGGAACCTTTTTAACAGCATCCCATTCCTTGGAAGCATAACACAAAATTATGTTTGTGTCTCAGCACCTCCGAAGCCATCTAACCCACCTATGGAATCACAGAATTATGCACAGACACAATACAGAAAAACATACACTCTTCTTACTCTGTATATACACAGTTCGCATTTGTATTAAATAAAACATACACAACCTGTTTAAGTCTACTGTGTTCACACTTGTGTCAATAAATGGGTTGACATTTTAAAATATACACACTAGACACACAGTATTTTTAGGAGCAGGAACTCTATTTCTAAAAAAACACTAGATATTTCATGTATCATAAGCACTTTTAAAAGAACATCAACAGCTTGCCCATTTTGGAGGTAAAAAGGATAAAGCAAGCCTCCTGAGCCCAATTATCACAAAACGCATCCTCTTTCATTCAGTTTTATCATTCAGTCAGCTTAGAGAAAGATGGATCAGTTGATTGAGAGTCTGTTGACCAGAATGGTAAAACAGTATCTGATTCTTAGTTTTCACCAAATACAGAGTAGATCCAGGGGAATCTGTCAACTCAGTGTTATACAGCAACAATGTGAGTAAGCAAAGATCCAGATCCTGGCTATATAATTCAGACTTACGGAAAAAGAACAAGTCCTTTTTAATTCTCCAGAATCTCCTTTGCTTTTGCCAGTTGTCTAGGAATACCTACAAGTCTGTCAGTCCTTTACTGCTATCGTCTGAAATAAGATTCAAATAAGCTGCACACCTCAATGTCTCCAAATAAATGTTTCTGTTGCCTGCAAGTATCTAGCACAGAGGACTGAGATAGAGAGACATAATCAGAACTTGTCTCTCCTGCACCACACAACTTTCAGCATCATCTTTTTTCCCTCACGAGACTTTTCAGAGCTGTATTTTTGAAACCATTTGTGATGGAAAACACATAGAGGCTTTCACCTCTTCTATTAGGTATGATTGAGATCTGAAGTGACTGCAGATTTGTTTCCTCTGCAAGTCTTCAGTTTCTTTTCTCGTGAAAAGGAATGCTCGTCTCTCTAGGTATTTCCCATTCATAACTTCTGGCTAATTTCATCTAAATTTGACTGACTGTCAGCATTTTCAATAGATGACATTCTTGCTAGTTTTGTGAAAATCGGCAACTAAGAGAGCATAGGAAGAAGAACAAAGTGAGCACTCCCAGTAAAGGAAGGTAATTACACCTCAGTCTTTATCCAACACTTTAGCATGTTAATGGGATTGCACTAACCACCCTGTCTGTTGTTAATTCTCCAAGTAGGTGATATGAGTGGGATCTGTGAATGTTTTGTAGAGAGGTAAATTAGGATAACAGGATACATTTCAATAGAAAATCAGTCCTCATTAGTTCAGCTGTTTATGAAGCATCCTGTTTTACATTTAAATTCCATGCTCAGTGTACTACTGAGCACTGTGGTTAGCAGAACAAATAGTGTTTTGACATTAGAAGAGATTGAAAACTAAACCATCAAAAAAGAGGGAGAAATTTAGTCAGAGTTACGACAACTCTTTACTGATATAAAACCCAGAAGATCTGTAGAGAGGTATCAGACAGCAGTCTGAAAAGCGACTAGTTGAGGGGTGTCATGAAAGTAGAGATCTGAGCTTCCTCGCCATCCTGAATGAATGCCAAATTAGAATGTCAGGAAGAAGGGATTCAAGAACTCTCTCTGTTCTGTTTATAGTTCAGAGTTTAAAAGAGGTTCCTTCAATAAATAACGCAACTATCCAGATAATGCCCTAAACATCTACTTTGTACATCTCAAGCCAAGTAACTTCCTAACTTTGCAACTGTAATTTTTACTGCTACTGGGTCAAATGAGAAAGCGTAGAAACATCCTATTCTCCAAGAGCAGCAATGCTGTCCATTCCAGGAAAACATGCAAACTTACCAGGGGCTTTCCTAACACAGCAGTCTTTGTAACAGACTTAAAAAATATGATCTTCAACCTTTTACAGAATATGAAATATTTAAATGTGTCATAATCCAGGAAAGTATTTCTGGCAATGTGTTTTAGACCTCAAGGATGGCATTGTTCTTCCTTTCAGCATACACAGCTCTTCCCAGAGCTGTGCTGTTCTCTCCACAAGGCATTCACAAAAGGCAGCAGACCACTCCTCTGCCACTACTTCAATAACCAGACAAGCCAAAGCAATACCTCCCCTCTGCTCATTTTCCACATTACAATCACCTTTTCTAAACACACTGTGTAGTGCTCTGGATGTACAGCATTGCAGGGAAGTTACAGAAGTATAATGGTTTCAGTATTTCCCAGTTTTGCAAAAACACCTCTCCTGCCTGATCCTTTTTAAGATCACATTTGCTCTCCTTTAGGATTGCATCACACACACAGTTCATAATCACCTTGCAGTTGACAGCCATAATCCATTCTTCCCCTTCATCAGTCATTTTCAAACAATAGCATTCCCAACAAATGCGAGTGTTATATTTGCATGCTATCCATATAATGCATCTTCTTTTCCTGCCCAGCACTCCTGTCTACTATTCCAGTGCTCCACATCATCAGTAATTTGTCTTGCCACCTTTCAGTCCTTATTCTAAACTTCATTTTTTTTAATCTTCACTAGTGTTCTCCCATGTAACAGTGCACCACCTTTTGAAATCCAGATAAAGACTCCAGCTCCTTTTTAAAGAAATTAGTTGCCATGTTAGCTAGCAGATTAGTGTGGTATTAGGACCTCTCGTGGTAAACTCCTGATGCATTTTATGTCACTTGCTGTTCACCTCCAGGTCTGTAAGCATTCCCTTCCTCAAAATGTGTTCTAAACTAACGCACTGAGATCAAACTAATAAGGGGAATGCAGTCAGGGGAACATCTCTGCTCTGGTTTTAAAGAGAGACACCATAGCTACCCTTTCCCAGCCATATAAAACAACCTCTTATCTGCCAGTTCTAAAAAAATCCTAACCAGTAGATTTACAATTTCATGGGCTGGTTACTTCAGTATTCTGAGGTAGGGATTACCTGGTCTGTTCCGTTCCAACACATTAAATTCTCTGCAGTTTGCTTCCACCTCAGAAATAGTCATTTCCACGTCTATAGTTGCACCCTTTCCCAAGAGCTAGCCTGCCTTCCCTACACACCCTGCATTTTCATCTTTACTGTAAACAATAGCAGAGCATTCTTTTAGGTTTCAGGCAAGATGCAGATTACACTTTTATCACCACCCAAACATTTCTGTATGGTGTTTTCATGTTTCCTTTCTCATCCTCTCCTTACATTAAGAGTTACAGAGCTGTCTACCATGTATTTTGACTTTCTTTAAAAAGAGATCTACTCTTCTGCATTGGTGACAAACTTCAGCACTGAACGTATGTTGAATGCTATTCTATAAATAGGAACAATCTCATTCACCACTGGGAATGACTAATTAATCTGAAAAAAGAGAAGAAAGTTTAAGAACTCATGAAACTGGTACACCCTTCAACCTAAAAACTCAGCTATGGAGATCCAGCAAAAATATGTGTAAAGAAGTAACAGAGATGTCCATGCAGCAGCTGTGGAGCTTTTAAATATACTGTCTATTTTCATATATATCCAGAAAACTGGATCTTCACGTCACTGTCTTTGGATAGATTTTGGTCATTCTTTCACGGCAGTGAATATATGAGGAAAATAATAATACGTGAACTTGACTGATTCAGAAAGCAGCTGAGCTGCTGCAAGGTACAACTAAATAGGTTAATTCTCACCTGTGATGTGTGCACAGGTTACCAGGAGGCAAGTAGTTAACTTGTACCAGCTACTGAGAAACAACCAGCA
The DNA here is from genome assembly GCA_013397175.1 of Platysteira castanea. Classification (NCBI taxonomy): domain Eukaryota; kingdom Metazoa; phylum Chordata; class Aves; order Passeriformes; genus Platysteira; species Platysteira castanea. The sequence goes on along the minus strand of VYXC01010500.1, from coordinate 991,568 downwards.
TCCACACGTGTACCCTATGCTGAAACACAGTAGGCGTGAGGCACTTCAGTCCTCAGCTGAAAAATAAGCTGCCACACAGAGACTGTGTTCTGGAGTCAGGGTAAGCATGTGGACAGTCAACACAGGTAGCTGGAATATAGAATCTTGCTATTCATATTAATCTGCTTAAGTATCAGAATCCTCTCAATCTACATAAAGGTTATTGGTAGTGCACCACAACACACAGGCAAGTCTGGCTTTTTTGTGCTGTGGAGCCAGCTCAGGGCCAGTGCTGTACACAGAGTCTCACAAACCCTGAACAGAGGGAAATAATCATCTGCCACATCCTGCTGGCTACGCTCTTGCTAATACAACCCAGAATGTAATTGGCTTTCTTTGCTTTGAGGACAAACAGTCGACTGATGTCCAAATTGTCATCAAGCAGGGTCCCCAGGTATCTTTCTGCAGAACTACTTTCCACCCAGTCTGCCCCCAGTCTGCAGCTACTGCATGAATCCATGCCAGGTGCAGGACTTCATACTTGCCTTCCATTCCCTTCTTGATTTGAGTTCTTTCTTATTCTCCCTCTGTATCCAGGGTGAGAGACACAGGTAAATGTGATAGGAATCCGGAATTTCCAGGAGAGAGTTTGAGGTGTGACTCTCTCCTTTGTCAGCTGTGTAATCAAGGAATTCTTAGTCACAACATGACTATTCTATATTTTTTAAAAGTGCATAGAGCATAACAAAACTTCTTCCAAACTCTTCAGCTATTAGCACACTACCCTATAAACTACTTTTACCAATCATACTTTTTCCTTTCAGAAACTCTCAGACTTTATTGCAAAATCTTGAAGTGCTGTTCCAAAAGAAAAAAAAAGAAACCCTCTGTTCATCTCCTATCAGTCTTCCTGGCACTGTGTCTTAGTCACCCGTATTTTTTCTTTATCTACCAGATGATAACTAGTAATCTGGCCTTTTGTCAAGAAGTGGAAATAAATTCTTCCCTTATCGCAGATCGCAGCTCTAGATTACGACTAGTGCTGAAATTTGCTCCTGCTTTTTGTTTTAAAATTAAATAGCTACATTACCTTGATTTCATAGCTAATGGGGGTGGGAGATGTCCTATTTCTGAACATGTGCTATTTACAGAACAGTCTCATGTCAGTGCTAAAACACAGAAGGAGTGAGTCATCTGCATCCTGTACATGAAAAACTAAGATGATTGCTTCAGTACTTGCAAACCCCTTGACCAGCTCTCCTATTCTAGCAACATGCCAAGAGCAGCAGTTATGCACTGACTGGGGAAGGAGAGAACATGAATTCTCGTCCTGCCAGGCATGCCATATGTAGAGCATTAACTTAAACTGGGGCAAAGAGGATTTACATAATAGCTTTATACACTAATCGTATGGTCTTCGGACCTCTACAGTTGGCAAATAAAAAAAAATGGTGCCCTATTTATCAGGATAATTACTCAAGGGATCTGACAACACAAGAGAAAACCTATATAAAATCAGTACAACATAACTTTTTTCCCCATTCCCTAAATATCTTTCAGAGTCTAGAAAGTAGTATTATGCAAAATTCTTGTGTCTTTTTCAGGCATCCAAATACCCTGCAGCAGACACCCCAGGAACATGTGGACTAATTTGAAGCAGTTCAAAGGAGGTAACTGGGAAGAATGGATGTGTTGTCTACAGGCTTGAATTTGCTTGTTTCAGATTACTATTTTGGGGAGGAAAAGTACTGTCAGTGAGGAATACAGCAGTCCTAATATAAATCACAAATTTAGTAACTCAGGTTGAAAACAGTACAAAATCCACAGTAAATACTCACCACAATTATTCCAAGAACAATGCTCTAACTGCCAATATTTAAAATTTTATTTATTTATTTATCCTCACATTGATTTGCAAGTTACACAAAATGAGGAAACTGCAGTATTGGCTGAAGAAAAAAGCCTGCAGTACGCTAATCTCACCCAGTTTTGCCAAGCCACCTCTCTCTTGATCTGCAGTAACTCTTCATTTTAGTTACAGATCTCCCTTGAAAAGGGGTCCTAGATTATGGCAGACAGATTAGAGTTGAGAAAAGATGTCCAACAGAATAAGAACTAACTCTTCACTTGGAGCTGAATACTATGGTATTGATCCCTTCTCGAAGACACTTACAGCATGAAAGGCAAAAGCTAAAATTTAACAGGATCCTATTACTACAATCAACTTACATGACACTTGACAAACCACTGAAAGAGATTACTTCAGTCATTAAGTTTAAGCAAACTTAAAATATGTAATAAAAACAGGGAAAATTACTTAAATACTCAGTACAGAACAGGCAGTGAAATTGACAGATTTTAGTCTAATGTATATAACATTATTCTTCCATGCACACAACAGTGGAATTGCAGAGGATGTGTGTTTTAAGGAGGAATTCAGTCAAGAAAGACAGGTTACTGTTTGCAAATACATATAAAGTAAGAACAGCTTTCTGATGCAAAGAGAAATTCTAAGCACAAGAGTCAACAGGAGAAAAGACAATAATAGCAAGAAGGACCTACAATAAGGCTGCAGTGTAGGGAGGGAGTGAACAAGGGGAACTAATGATACAGGCAAAGACTTCCAGCATCCTGGCAATACTGCTGTCAAATGTCCTGGTGACTGTTGGGTAGCTCTGGGCAAGGCCAAAAAATTAGTTCAATAGTCAAGGTACTTCAGCACACAAAAGTTGTTCTTTGTACCTCAGTGGGACTAACCAAGGCCATAGAGTTAAGCAAAGAATAAATGATATATAAATGAGGTAGAAACCAATCAGAAGACATTGCAAGTAACTCTTCAACTGAGTCAACACAACCCATACTGGTGCTCAGCCAAAGACAAAGCAGGACCCTGTCAAAAGTTTTGCACAAACTGTCTGTGCTGTAAAGCCAGAGGATTATTCTTCATTCAGGTAAAGACCCTCCTAGCCTTATCTATACCACTATTTCTTTCAGATTAGAGTACAAGTCATATTTTACAGAATCAAAACTTAAATCTGCATGCCTCCATTTCCATAGCTAAACTTTCAGATCACAACTATGAGACTCCTACATCCTAGCTGTGAGCTGCTCCAGGGGGGAAACTGTGACTGAAACACACAAGACATGGATAATGAGTGGCATGCCACTGTTCAACCCCCATCACTTTTTATTCAGTATTGCTGTGGTAACAGGTCTTGGTACAAGGAGCTGCCTACCTATAAATACAGTCATCTGACTTTCGAGTCCAGAAGAGTCACTGTCCATCTCCTCTGAGGAAAAGGTGAGAGGATGAATGGAATCATGGTACAGGCCAGACTGGCCCATGAGCTGCCATTTGGATCAAGCTGCTGTAACTCACATAGAACAGACTCACAGACAAGACAGAAATTTCAGCACTGACCACATTTAACATATTTCTCCTGCCTGCTGTCACTGGAAAACAAAGCTCTAGACACTACACCTCTGCTTATTCCAAAGAGCACTTCAACCACATGAGACAGGTTGCATATAAAGGATGTTCACCTTAAGCGAATTTCTTTCTCATCCCTTGGGATTTTCTTTCTTGTTTTCCCAGATCTCATGGTCCAACAACTGCTGGAAAGATGACTTTTCTTCTAAAATTCTTAGTGTACAACCCACAGAGCAGAAACTTCTTGAGTTAGTCTATGCAACAGCCATGCTCTTAAAGAAGGTTAAATTGGGGTCTTAAACCCAATACCTTAACAGTCTTGAGCTGGAGGAGGCTACTGACTTGATTTGAGGGGCCTGTACTTCTGCTTCATGGAATTAAAAAAAAAACAAAAAAAAGACATTTAACCCCAAATTGATACTTCTCAAGGATTCTGTATTTATCTATTTATTTAGAAGGTCATCCATTTGTCATGCAAGATATCCAGGTAATGAAGGGTTACTTTCTAGAAGGCCTAGAAGTGAAGTCTGCCAAACTACAGAAACTAAAGCCTACAAATAAGCAAACCCTTTTTTTTACCTTTTCTCATTATACCCCTTCTTTCCAAATTTGGTTATATTCACAGACTTCAACCAGGACCAACTTCATGCCAATGTCTGTCATTTCTTTGTTACTCACATAGAAAAGATGAGAATATATTGTTCTTTCTACTCTGCTTTTTTACTGTGGGAAAAAAACCTATATTTTTATCAAGAGTCACATAGCATCATAGAATATTAGAACAGCCTGGGCTGAAAGGGACCCTGAAGGGTCACCTAATTCAAACTTCCATGAGAAAGGAACCGAAGATGAGATTATGTAGTACCTTGAGCAGTTGCAACACATAACTAAAACAGTCACATAACTGAAACATTTTAAGAACCCAACAAGAAGCAATGAAGAACAAAACACGTTTTCCTGAAAATGTATGAGTAAATTACCCTTGTTATCTTATGCTTTACTGATAATGCTATAATGGATGTAATGGTACTTACAAACCAAATTATTAGAGACTTTATAAAGTAGTACAGCATAAACTTAAAATATCACAACGTATTACTAGATAAATTGACAGTAACAAGAAATCCCTGTGCCCAGTTTTTTGCACAAAAATCAATCCCCATTATAAAAGAATTTGGATGATGTGCTAAATGTGGAGAACGTGCTATATTGACTATCCTCATTAGAAACACAAACAGATCTTAAAAAACAAAAACAGTAGTAATTGGCTGGACAGTTTGAAACAAATTAAGAGTATACTAGAAAATCCCTCTGAAAGGAAAACAGGACTCCGAGATCCAGAATCTGTCAGGGAAACTCAAGCCACAAGAGAAAGTTGAATTGCTAAATGCAGTATGACAGAATTGTTGATAAATAAGTAAGCTCTGTTTTGCAAATTATCAAACGCAAAGCAAAGTACTGAGGGCATGTCCCGCAGTGGTTTACATCGCACTTCACTGACTATGTTGATTACCATTTTATGAGCAGAGACAAGTGCTTTGGTTGTCCACAGATTTTTTCCCAGAATAATTCTGCTTCTCACTCCAAGACAGAGCTGAGCTCCTAGCTGCTGTTGCGCATTATAGTCTCTTTTAATAATTCTGTACTATTTAGTTATGCTGGTAGCGAAACAGCAGGACTTTCTAGAGATTGCTACTTCTCCCAAGGTTAAAATAAAAACCATACCTGCATTAGGAGAAATGACAAATTTCCCAAGGAATCCTGGAGGGAAATTTGTGTCAAGCTGTGTTATAGTCAAGTATCAAGTTAAGTAACGAAGACCTTACATAGCTCAGCCAATTATCTTCCGACCTTGCTATCCAGAATCATGCAGTTTCCCAGAATCAGTTTCTATCCTGAAATACAACTTTCTGCATGGAAAATCATCCAGGCGCAAGAGAAAATATAGATTTTGCCCAGTTGTCCAGTTTTTCCAAAAAGCCTTTGGTGAACAAATACTCATTTTGCTATTCATCTCTCCTTACTACCAACATCGTGTTTCTCTTGTGTTAGTGAGCAATGAACAAGCTGAAGTATTTGCTTCCTTTTTTCCTGCTCCATCAAAAAAAAAGCTACCATGGCAGACTGTCACCTGACTAACCAAGGGCCCTTCTGAGCACACACATCATTCTCGTGCTGGTAACACAAAGAGAAGTTATACACATCCCTCAAGAGGAGATGGGAATGGTGCTGTTTAACTTTTTCAAAGGCAAGAGTACTAGAAACATGCATGAAGCTGCCCTGCTACCATATGCTTCTGGGCATAATTAGTCAACCAGAAACTTTCCCTTGAGAATGACAGGCAAGAAGAGAATGCAATCACTGCATAAAATAGGAGAGAACAGGTCATGTTGGTGAAGTAAGGAAATAACCAACATCCCGGCCTTCCAGGCAGTTTTGTTCTGCAAGGTAACAGGTAACATGTAAGAAATAGATGTGCAAGGACCAACACATAATGATGCACCTGTTTTCTATCACAACTATAAAATCCTAACTACGCAAGTTCCTTTGGGCTGGAATACAAGAACGGGTTCAGATAATTACATAAAGCCCCTAGGTTGTATTTCCACAACATTTTTGCAGGTTTTGAACTCTGTTCAAAAAGACTCTGTTCTGAGTCTATTCCTTCTAGGGTCACAAATCATATAAGCTTAAAATATGAAAAACAAAACACATTTCTGATAAATGGTAATTAGTGCTTGGACACTCCATGAGCTGTACTGCTTGTCACACCTCTAGCTGCTCCAAATTTTTCAACTATTTCAGTCCTAGCCAGGCTCCTTGCATTTCCCTCTGGGACTGCTGGTCATTCTCCCAACTTTGTACACAGGATGGCTGACAACTGGTCTATAACATGCCCTGGCCTCTTTTACTAGAAATTCCTGCTTCTGTCTGCAAGGGCACTTGGTTCTCCAAGATCAAACTCTTGTAGCTGGGAGTTTGGCACAGTGCACCTCAAAAAAAAGTGACAAGACAGAGACAAATGGCCCTGTTTTGATTGACAAGGTTCAATCCAAAATTGCTGCCACCAATTGCCAAGAAACTGCTGCCTCAGCCACCAGCTGTGGAAGCAGACATTTAGTCATGTGAGTAGGAAGGCAAATAGGTCAAAACTCCTTTCCGTACTTATCCATCATTTTCCAGGATACTAGGACAAACTTGAAAAATAGAAGAATCCAAATTTTCAGCTATTCATGGATCAGCTTTAAAGGCTCAAACACAAGTGGTTATTTCTCTTACCACTTTTATTCTCTTATTTTTGACACAGTTACTTTTCTAGTAACTGTAATAAAAATTGAAATTAACACAGCTAAATTTCATGTAGTTCATCATTCACATTTTACCAAAATCATTCTATCAAATACAGAACAATAAATGCCTGCCTCTTCCCATGAGCGATACTGCTCTAGAATTCCCATTTGTTAAATATGCCAGCAGAAAGAGCATAAATTTTGTGTGAATGCTACAGTAAGCTCTATTTTCTGTGAGTCAATAGTAATATTTTTCAACAACCCATAAGTAGTAAAGAAAAATATACACACATTATTTCTATACACACACATGCACACGAACATGCACCTGAACATCCTATATGGAATCCAAAGAATATCTGGCTTCAGTTCATCATAATGAATCAGTATAGCTACTGACAGTATTTAGCAGCCTGTTTAACCTTTTTAAGAACTGACAAATATTTCTCGTTCTGCTTATACGTTCAAAAAAGGTTCCACGACATTGCACATCACGTTTCATTCTATTAGAACTATACTGTTTGAATTCAGCCATTTTTTAGATACAAATGATTACTTTATTTATATTCACGCAATTTAATTTCTGTGTAGTATTTTATTATGACCAACACCTATGACTAGGCAACCCTTTACTGTTCAAAACAAGGCCATTCACAAAACACAGGACCCCATTTCAGCCTCATGTTTTATTTACCCCATTAAAACAAACCACAAACTCACAAGTCATGTTAGTGCAGAAATTTTCTTAAAACAATTTGAATATGCCAGTCCTCAATTCACCCTGTTCTTTACTGATGTACTGCACAAAGAATGACTGATGAGGAATTCACCTACTCTAGCAAAATCTAACAGTTTTACCTCTACACTAGCTGAAGGTAGGAAAAATGAATGAGATCTGCACCAAGTGCCAAAGGAATAAAGAACAAGAGAAGTCTGCAGATCAGACATTTTTCTCAAAAATAATTTATAGATGGCAGAAAGAAGCATGGTGATTTGCTAACTTAAAAATGCCTTCTCTTTGCCCTTCTCTATCCTTCTCCCTTCCTGTTTTCCTTTGCTGCCCAGTCTAGTCCCTTTTTCATCACCCTCTTTCCCTCTCCCATTAAATCTTTGGGGTTTTTTATGATCTCCCCCATCCTTCCACAGCTACATCAATAAACCCACTAGAAGTATTTAATAAGCAACAGTTTTCTCATTCCTGAGAAGTGTCAAAACTTCAGTTATTCCACTCGGAAACATCAAAAATCCAGATGAGTCTTTATTCCCCTTTCTCCCTCCCACCTTCAACCTCTCTTGGACTCAAAGCAGGAGCCTGAATCAGAAACCTCCTTCCTGGTATCATAAGGAAGAGCTACAACAGAAACAAGTAAGTACCTACAGTTCAAAGATCACATTGTTACTTGCCATAACTACTGTTGCACTTAGAGAAGCATTTCTATTATTCCCAAGTCTTCTAGGCGATGGAGATTTTTAACCCTGACCCACAGTCTCCAGCAATCATATAAACACTGCACAAAACCGCTGAATAAAAATCTATACTTTTATTAAGAAGTAACTTCTAGTTTTAACTACAGCAGAGAAAAATACAACTTTAAAAGATTAAGTAAGCAAATAATAAAGGCCCAGTACTTATTTCTCTGGCTTTGAATCCCATAATTGGTTTTTGGAGGGAAAGCTGGTTTCTGATATGCAGTTCTGGAACTGATAGGAACACTGCAAAAAGAAATATTTGACTTTTCTGCTCACCAGGATTACCATGGCCTTGCAGGAAGCATTATGTTTGCATTCTTAGGTGACGGGGAAAATTATTCTGCAGCAAACCAAATTCTTGTTCAACTCAAGGAAGAGAGAAACAGATAAATAGAATTCCATTCCTCTAATGTGGAATTGCCCATGCAGTATATAGTAGGGTGAGAGCTTTGGTTTCCATTCATGACTTTAGGAATCTGAAAAAAAATCCTAGTTATATGCAAGCCAGGAGGAACACAAATTCAGTGTTGAGATCCCACATGGAATTCTTCTGTGTTTTACACTGGCTAACCTCCAAGCTCAAGAAAATTAAAATCATAGAACATCCTGAGCTGGAAGGGACCCATAAGGACCATCACATCCAACTCCTGGCTCTGCCCAGGCCAGCCCCAAGAATCACACCATGTGCCTGAGAGCCCTATTGAAACATTTCTTGAATTCTTCAGGCTTGGTACTGCGACCACTTCTCTGGGGAGCCTGTTCCAGAGCCCAAATATCCTCTGGGAAGAACCTTTTCCCAATATCTTTTCCTAAATCTCCCCTGACCTGGATTCATGCTGTTCCCTGTGGTCCTGTCACTGGTGACCAGACAAAAGAGATCAGCACCTGGACTTGTCTGCAATGTGCAATATTTACCCCTAACACTTCTTACTCTAGATTTACACATTCTGTAATGAGATTATTGTTTAAAAGTTCTCCTGGGCTTTCGACAAACAAGCCAAAATTGGACCTCACCTGTTTCTTAAGTTACAATAGGTCTTCTATCAGTTCAGAGTACACTAAATTGTCAGTATCTTAAAGAAACACCCAGGAGCCCTTGAAACAAAGACAGCTACAGCTTTGATCCTGGCAACACCTTTTCAAATGCTTAACTTCATCATCAAGAGTGGTCCACTCCCTGCAGTATTGCTTGCTTTACTAAAGTGAATGCATGGTTTATGTATTTGCAGAATTAGGGCCTAAGTGAAGAGGAACTACATTCTGAATATTTTGTTATCTCAGTGTTGCAGCTCTTGCAATTACTACAAGTTGCCTGATATTTGTTTTTCTTCTTCCAAATCACAAGAGCTTTAAGAACTTGAAGAATTGAACCATAACAGCTCAAAAACCCAGATGTAAATATGAAGAATCTATTTTAAAATTCTATGTTTTTTTTAGCAACCTTCTGATTTTAAAAATTACATGAGTGTGCTGCAAGGACTGATCTCATTTCTCAGTTTGCACATGGATTCTGATAGCAGCTGGGGAACTTCCACGAAGTGCAGCATTTAATATTTTCCCCAACCCCCACTAACCCTTTAAATAAATGCAACATTACAAAACCTTAAATAGAATTTCTTGTTATAATGGGAAGTTGTGGGGGTTTTTTTTCAATTAAAGAAAGGAAAGAAGATACATTGCTGGAACAGGAGGAAGGCCACTGTGTATTAGAGCAGTATTTGTTCAAACTTTACATTTTCCAATCAAAAAAGAAAAAGGAAAACATACATATTAAACCACTTTACACTTCTGTAATCAACAGATACAGACAAAATATTGAACTTGATTTTGCTTCTTCTCCTTAACTCCAACACTGTCCCCACTTTTTTACACTCCTACAGCTCTTTGGGCATGTAGAAACAACAGCTGCTCTTGAGACCACATGAAATTCAAACAGCTCTTTCAGACTTCAAGAGGTAGAATCCTCCACAGAAGAAATAAAAATACTGAGATTGCATTTTAAACTATCACACTTGTCAAATTAAGTATTCGAGAACAAAACAGGAAATATCACACACAGTTAATCCAGATTTTTTTTTGTACAGCGTTCTGTTAACGAGTCTAGAAAAATAAGTCTAGAAAAAGTCAGCCAGAGTGTGAACTCATTCAAGACAAACTCTTCCAAGGCCTCTGACTAGTCTTGAAACTGGGAAGAGAGTTCAGATTATACTTAATCAAAGGTATTCAAAATGTAGCATTATGTGGAGTTTCAGCTGTTTATTAAGGTTGCAATTGCTGATGCTCCAACAAAAACTTAAATATTGATGGGGTACTACTCAAAACAGATTTTTGAAGACAACTTATGAGATATTAGGAATGAATGACGATTTTGGAACCTAATTTTTGCCCAGTCCACATTCATAATCTACAGAAGAATGGCACCATTTCAAATTCTTGAAATTCAAATGAAGAAATACAAATGCACATCATATTTTAGGTGAGTAAACAAGAATGGGCAAAGAACATTGATTTCTTCTGTAGTGTTTTTTTTTCCTTATCAGTTATAGCTTTAAGACAAGGTGCCCTGAAACCCAAATAGATAGAACCAAATAGCACAAGCCTTCCCATCACTGCAGATACGGTCAGTGCTCCAGAAATAGATTTAAACTCTGAACAACATTTTCCCTCCCCTTTCTCCCAACAATAGCCCCTGCACACAGTCCTACTGAATCTCCTGTATATGAAATAGATTTAGAATCTACTTTTTGAATTCCCCTGAGGCAGGAAGAAAATAAAAAACCATTCTGTGAATCTTTAACTGAGTATTGCTATGGCAACAAACATAATTCAGAACTTTTAAAGCAATTTCTAATGGGAAGTATTTATACAGACAAGTTAGTACATGGCTTTAAAACAGTCAGAAATGTGTAATCAATCAGGAGGGATTACTGACAAAAAAAGACAAAGTTAATTTCAAATATAACACTAAAAGCTTTAAACTGTGACTGCTTGACCTGGTACTTAGGACAACAATGAGTACAGAAATGCTTCCTTGACCAGGTAAGTGAAAAAGCACAGATTTGGGCACTGAAGTATAGGAATTCTTATGATGATCAAGCAATGAATTCAAATAAAAGAGCTATAAAATAGCACTTCCTATTCTGATCTTCCACAGTGTTTACAATTACACTTCAGTGCAATTTTCAATGGCACAGAAACTCCTCGTTAATTTTCTTAACTGACAGATTAAGATTAAAAACAATGATGGTTTTCTAGAAAAAAACAATGTGATTCAAGAGGTAAGAATTCTACCTATAACTCTGGGTCAAGACCTACACAATTTGGTCATATTACAGCTGTTTGCATTTCCCATCTACATCATGAGATTATGCTAGCTTTCCCCTAATCCTCTGTCCAACTTTCCTTTTTTTTTCAGGTCATGAGCTTTTCCAAGAAGAACTGTTTGTACGACATGGTTGTAGAGGGACAGTGCACAGATTTTTGGTTGGGATTTCTGACTGTTATGATTGGCAGGTTTCAAAATGTGTATCACAGTTAAAAGACTGGTAGTAAAATTAAGCATTGACTGTGGCTCTAATGATCCAAAAGAATCTGTGACCACAATAATCTAAATAATAGTGAGAAGTGGAACTGAGAGGAAAAAGTGACAACAAATCATCAAAATTAGTTTTGATTGGTAAGCTTCATCTGTGTTATTGAGAGAACAGTGACCACCTGTCCACAAACTACTTATAATTGGGGAAGCTGAGAAATAATCTGTGCTATGACTATTTTGGGGGGCTCTTTGTTCACCCCCTCCTTCCCTCTCTATTTTCAGGAGAGACAAGTCTAAAAATACGGTGACTGGCACATAGCAAAGCACTGCTTTAAATGAGATTTTGTTTAGAGAGACTTTGCTTCAACAAAAAGGGTCAGAGAAACTCTTTATTACAGTTTCCACAAGCTGACTTGAGATCACCATGGTTTCATACTATATATTGTATATATTACTATATATATTACTGTTTCTGATTCAACAATGTACTTATTTTCAGAAGACCTGAAAGTTGATGTATTCTATTATGCTTTCATCAGCAATTCTAACCTTCCAAAGGACATTTCAAATTCTTCACAAAAGCCAGATATCCACATCTACATGTGACAAACTCCATAGCAAGGCAATTCCAATACTACTATATCAGCAGGATGAAGGGAATGCAGTCCTTAGAAGAATGCAAAGCACAGAGACTTTAAGTTCAATTAGCAATATATACAGGATGGGACTTTTATCAGCGCACGCAGTAGCCTTGCTGTAGCACCCTCTACTAACCCCACCTAGGATTTGCACCATGAAATAGCCCAAAGAACAGCATCTGTCTCAGCAAACCACTGTACAAACCACTGTAAGGAAATACAGCATGTATTTCCTTAACTACCAAAATTATTACATTTCCACCACTAATCTAACCAAGATGACAATTAAAGCACACACAGTGCTTCAATTACAGCAAGTCTGCAACTCGCTCTGCCCCAAATCTGCAATACTGGGAACTTGCTCAGGTGCATTTATTTGATAACACTGCTTGTTATGGAGGTCACTGGTGAAGTTTTCCCTTTCACAAGTAATACAGAAAGCACTGGTTAAAATAGCGCCTTTTAAATGGCACAGATAATAGCTGTAAAGAAGTAGCAGCAGGAAAAATTTTCCAGATTCCAGAAGTCTGCTTCTAAGACGAAATAATTCTCATATGTTATAACAGATGCTGAGAAATGATTTTTTTAAAAAAGCCCGTTTACATAGGACACACGCAAATACAATTTTTTTTTACTTCCTCTGCAGCTGCAGCTAAGAAACTATTCCCAGATCTTTGCTGAGATAGTTGGTGATTATCACGTGCAAATAAAAGAAACAAACATCAACACATTGTATGCCACATTAAGTTCTATTCCTGATAAAACCTTTAGGGGACAGCAACAGAGTCAAATGAATGGGGAAAAGACACAATATGAACTGAAAAAAAGTGAGGAAATTTTACAGTATTGAAAAGACATTACAAATAAAACCCAGTAAGGACAGTGTCAATTACATGTTTCTGCCACTGTTCATGGTTCTCTTGTCAATTCTATATAATCAACATTCATCGCTGCACAGTCCTGGCTTTCAGAATCTCATCACTGTTATTTTAGAAAACTTAGTATAAATGGATGCACATTTTACAATTTTACACAATTCTGATACTAAATTTCTATTTTGACCTCATTGTATGAAGAGAAATAATATCTCTATTTTTTTATTTAAAAATAAAACCAACCATCAGTTTAAGAACACAATTGCAAAGATGAACTGAAGAAGTATAGAATGAAGCATGAAGTTTAGAACTACTGTAGAAGAAAAAGCCCATATCAGGAATAAAAGCAGCCTAGCTTAGTAAAAAACACAAATGCAGCATTTGCAAAAATAGCCTGGGCTGTTCTTACCCCCTGCTTCCATATGGGAGGTCTTCAGTCCCAGAGCAATCAGGTATTGAGTGGGCTGCAAATCATATTTCTGTAAATATATCAAACATGGTTTTGTTCCTCTTTATGCTTCAAAGATTCTCTCATATTCATGTTGCTTATTTTTAAAGCATGCGCCTGCACTTAAATAAAATTCATTAGGGGATAGTTACCCAATAGGTACTTTTACTTTGGAGTTATTTTAACTTTGCATCTTCCATTTAGCCCTTCACCACCCATTTTTATCCTGGTAAGTTGATGAGGAAAGGTCAGTGAGCATGGGAGCAAATTTGGTATTCAGCTGAGCACTACATTAAAGGTAAAATTGACAGCTGTAAGAAGATAAAGGGTAACTCATTTTCACTTGGTTAACTTCCGTGAACAAAAGTTGATACAGAGCACAGAAGAAACAGTAACTTTCCTCAGTAGAAGTCAGACAGGCATTCAAGAATCAGTGCTAGCAGTAAACAGATAAAAGTCAGTGAAACTGGTTTGTCTAGCTGGGAGCATTGAGAAAAATCAGTCAGCCCATGTAAACTACACACGTGGAATTCGAGGAGATTAACTAGACTACATTTAGGGACTGTGTGAACAAGCTTGCTCAGAATCACAAGCTGTACTTGGTTTAAAACAATTCAACTGGGAAAAGAAAGTACCCACAGAATAGATTTAATCAAGTTAAACTAACTTCTTTAAAATTGACATGTTTAATAATACAGCTCTGTTTTCCAGAGTCTCCATGTATGTGATCCTTGACTTCACACATGAAATCTTTACAGAAGCCTTGGCTCAAGGACTGCCGATCCTTTACTGCTCACTGCCTTAGGACAAGGAATTGGAACTTATGGAATGAGAGCAAAATTCACATCATAGAATCACAGAATCATTAAGGTTGGAAAAGACACCCAAGATCATCAAGTCCAAGCTCTGACCAGACACCACCACGCTACTAGGGGCGACATCCAGCTCTTTCTTGAACACTTCCAGAGATGGTGACTCTACCAGTTCCCTGGGCAGCCTGTTCCAATGCCTGACAACTTTTCAGTGAAGAAACTCTTTCTGATGTCCAAACTGAACCTTCCCTGGTGCAGCTTGAGGCCATTTCCTCTCGTCACTGATGCCTTAAGCCATATCAAATTCCGCATGTTCCAGGTGAAATTCGTAGGAGGCGGAAACTTGATTTAAAGAGGTATCTAATGGTTTTAGATGCCACTTGGCAGAAGCTCTAGAATTACATCATGTTATCCTGACCCACAGGACTGGACACACCTGCACATTCCTTCCAGCCTGGAGACTGAGTCTATGTGCAGTGGTGGGACAGTGATCCTCTACAGGCCAAGTGGAGAGGACCATTCCAAATTCTGCTGACTACCCTCACCACAGTCAAAGTCGCTGGCAAAGGACCCTGGATTCACTACTCCAGAGTTAAGAATGCTTCTGCTCCTGAAACAACTGAGAAAACAGAGACTGATACAAATGAAGATAATGTAGTTTAAATGATTCTTTTCCTGTGCTAGTTATCTACACAGTTGGTAACTCTGACTCAGGTTTGGAACCAAAATTTGCATATGATTCTAGTCCAATGTGTATCCAAAGACATTCATTTGGATACAAAGCCAACAATTGACATGTAGATGAAAGTGGAAAGATCAGCCAAATTTTGTCTATGATTTGAGAACCAACTTAGATCTTACATTGGATAGCATTCCAAGATAACACACTGAGCCCTGATTGTATCTTCCACACCCTGACTTCATGGTTACCAAACTGGCCATGGATTAAAGAACTGTTCATAGTAGTTGTAATTATAATTCTTGTTCACATATACTGCTGTTAGATATATACTGCTGTTAAGACACATATTATTAGTAGATATTTAGAATAGAGTCTCAACAAGGTAGGGGCCTTGTCAAGCCTCTGAAGGCGGGGAATAATGCCTTAAGTCTAAACTTTTATATTTTTCAGATTCTGTACTGCTTAGTATGTAACTCTGAAACTTCATACAGCCTGTTAGCTACTGCGTTCTCATCCTGGTTACATAAAACAAACCCTCTCTAGGTTTGCACTTCAAGGACCTTGTTGTTCCAGGCCCTGAAATATGTCAACTGAGCCTCTGGAGAGGGGGAGCAAACTTGGGGTAATTACATCATTAACTGAAATTATAATTGGAGAATTAACCCTGATATGCAAATAGACCAAACTTATAAAAGTGTGAAAAACCCGTGACCCAGCATCCATCCTGGGTGGAGCCCCTCAGAGGCTTTTGACTCCCAAGGTGTACCTTTGAAGGCCCTTCAAATAAATACCCGCTTTTATCTCTTAATCTTGTGTAGCCTCTGTTTTCAGGTAGCCGCTTCAAGACATCATCACCAGTTGCCTGGGAGAAGAGGCCGATCCCCGCCTGGCTACAGCCTTTCAGGCACCTATAGAGAGCGATAAGGTCACCCCTGAGCCTGCACATTCAGGTTTCAGTGGCCAACTACACAAGAATCAGGTGCCCTGGACTAGTCAGTGCCATCACTGATGAAACCTGCAGACTACCCTCTGGTTGTTCCTACACTCACTAAATCTGGGGTTTGTTTATTCGCAGCAGCTGCGATCACACCTCCTAACTGTGGCTTTTATCTGCCACAGCTTTGCGTAATTTCACGCATGCAGTTACTTATATGGGTTTCAGATTCCCTGGCTCTGCCCAGCAACTTCCATACAGAGTCAGAAGAAACAAATTATGACCTCACATGTTGGCTTGCATATGAAAGACTGTAAAAACTTCAGTTTTATCTATATATGTATGTATAGATACATATGTAAGCATGAGAGTGTATGTAGACAATTAAAGGCATAGCACCACAGTAACACCTCCAGTTGCACCTTCTTTTCTCTCAGAGAGATTTCAAGCCTCACAATATGGATTCTAGGTGACAAATGAACCCTGTATTTCTCTCAAATATACCTATGGCTTCAAGATTCATATGCAATGTCAATTACTGGAGCAGAGGGCAAGAATGTGGATTTAACCAAATTTGCCTTCCAAAGACTTTGATTTTTCTTCCTCTATGGTAATACAAAAGACAAGGAATATCTTTCAAATATACCTTATTTCCAGCTGCCTATTTGATTATTCATTATCCTTTCAGTGTCTTAAAGAACTTCTACTGTAGTGATTTATCAGGTTTTTTTAATTAAACTGAGTAGTTTAAAAAAAACTTCATTGATGAAGCACTGAACTTTTAAGATTGAAGAAGGGGAATTTTCAAATGCATAGACATTAATCAGGAACTGACTTCTTACTGAAAGCCACCAGGAGTATGTCTACTGTCTGGGGCCTGTATCTTCAGTGAAGACGTTTCAGCAAGAACCTAAGACAACATTAGTCTGAGCACTACTCTAGTTCAGACAGCATTAGCCTAGGCATGAAAGGTCCTATCTGGAGCACTGACTGCACGTGGTGACTTCGCTGCCATTACTGCTTTAGCACCTCCCCTGAAGAAAGGAGATGGGGTTCAGGCCCTTGCTATCCAGTGCTGTCAGGTCATGGCTTAAGTAATCAATGAGAGAAGCAAAGGTATCTCCTCTGTTTAAACGTAGATCTCCCATGTATGGAAGGCAGGCCTTCTGCATAGGGCAAAGAACCTCAGACTTCTAAAACTGACTGGGAAAACCTTTGTTGCACAAGAAGACACATTTGAATCTGACTTGTTTAAGGAGTCATATACCACCATTCTTCCAAAAGAATCCTCCCCATTTAAACCAGTTTTGGAGCTTCTGTTAAGATATACCTGTTGTAGAACATAGAATCATCAGAGAGTCTGGGTTGGAAGGGACCTTGAAGATTATCTAGTTCCAATCCCCTGTCATGGGCAGGGACACCTTCCACTAGACCAGGTTGCTCAGAGCCCCATGCAACCTGGCCTTAACACTTCCAAGGATGGAGCATCCACAACTTCTGTGGGCAACCTGTTCAGGTGCCTCACAACCCTCACAGTAGAGATTCTGAGTAATAAATAAAATGTAGGCTGAAAACTCCCCCAAAATTTTAACAGTCCTATCAACATTTTACTAAAAATTTTACCATTGTCCTATCAACATTTTACTAAAAATATGACATTTACATACATCTCCAGAAGGGCCACATTATTAAGGGTGCATCCCTCAGTTTCTTTGTACAACAGCTGTCCCTCTTCAAAAATTCATCTGTGGCTGAGGAAAGACATCTACGTTTACATTTCCTTCTCCTCTTCCTGTTCCACTGAATTCAGACCTTCAGAGTATTATCAGAAAAAGACCAAATTCCTCTCCTCTCCCCAGCAGTCTCCAGCCCTTCTATAATGAAGGCATGCTTTTGTGAGGAAGAGAAGGGAAAAGGTCATGGGGTAACTTGGATTCACTGAAAAAGAATTAATAGTCATATTCATGTGGAATAAGGCACTACAAAAAAAAATTCTGTAACAAACCTCCATATCAATACTGCCTTTACAAACAAGACAGTAAGCTCAAGTGAACTGTTACTTAAGACCAAAATACAATTAATCTAAAACCTCCTTTTTACAACAGGATAAGGAATAGTAACACACCAGAGCAGGCAAGACCAAAATCTAAGACCATTTATGAAGGCACACAAGTATTCCGAGGTACAAAATACCATTTTCCTAGGCACCTCTCAAATCCTAAATTAGGTAGAATTACAGACTAGATTTTCCCCTTCTAGGAGTAAGTCAGAATGAGCCAATCTACTGACTACTATGTCTACTCATATGACTAAATATAAAACTCATCAAGATGTCACAGATCAGAAGATCAAATGCCCCCTTGCTTTTGACACCAACGGCACGGTAAAATGACATACTAAAATAATTCCTAATCATTTCTGTCTGTACAGGACAGAGTCAAGTTTTATCACTTCAAATACTCTTATGCTCTCCTGCAGCAAGGAATAAACACAAAATCTTCATGTTAATGAAAAATAATTGCAATATATGACTGTCTGATCATCTGCAGACAATCATACTTGGCAAGTATACAAGATAAGATATTCTGGTTTATGAGACAATTCCTTGGCATTATATACCATCTATATAAATAATTTCCCCTGAAAGAAGTTGTGGCAAACAGCTTCTACAGCACAGGCACACTGCAGCTATGTACATATGCATAGGATGAAGAAAAGATAAGGTTGCCAGCTTCAAAGACGAGAGGGCAGAAATGGAAGCTTACTCACAAGTCATACATACTGGAGGTGTGAGGTAGGAGGGAAGAATACAGCTCATCCTGAAAACAAGGATCACTGCACATTCCCAAAATTAATTTGACACTGAATATAAAAGTAATAATAAATACATATATATAAAAATATCTAAAAATAAAAGATCCAGAAAGTTGTCTTTGATCTGAATAAAACAGGGTACATCATGATCTGCTAAGACAGGCAAGATAGAAAGGCAGATCAAAATTTTTCACATAAACGGATCAGGACAAATAATTTCAGTGACTGAAAGAACAGTGTATTGCACCATCAGTGTAATGAATATCTAATAACAGCTATAACCGTGCCAACTCCCAGACAGGGAAACCAATCCTGGCAAAATCTCCAGTCTAAACTAAGTGCATTTCTTTTAAAACTTTTAGTACTGGGAAACATTCTAGAAAGTTGGATTGCAATATCACTTTCTCTAAAACAATTGTGTATTATAGATTTGACAGGCTCTGCCAGTAACAAATACACTCTCCCACTCACCAACTGTGGATAAGAAACTCTGCAAGGCAAATGGACACAAGATGTATTGCCTTCTGCAAATCTCAGATTTTCATTTACATACATCTACCTATATCATAAGGTTGCAAAGACACTCAAAGCCCTGCTGTAAGATTGCTACTCCCTGAAGCTAGAAAGGCAGCCTGAGACAATAGAAAGAGGTGTGAGGGATTATTTTTGCCTTTTGAAGCAGCCTAACTTTGCCTTTTTAAAATCAAACACAGGTCTTCTTCCAGAAAGCTCAGCACCCCTTTTTATCTCCTGAATTAGAGTATTTAACAGAATGACCACCAGTACTTGATGAAGTTTCTGCTTCCTAAGGGAACTCAACTTGGCTGGCTGAAGAACAGAATTTTAGAACTCACATCAGACATAAAAGGGATGAAAGAACCTACCTCATGGTACTCTGTCAAAAATGCTACAGAAGTATCTCCCATTGCATCAATATTTCATGTCTCCTGGCCCCTGAGAGAAGGGAGGTTGCATAGCATCCCCAGCAGAGGAAAAAAACACTTTCTCTTTTTTGTTTAAACAAATTGAACACTGCTTTAAGAATCCACATATATCAGAAAGCTTTCCAGTATTACTGCCTTAGTTTCCCATTTTTTGCTCCTGCCATGAATCACACATACAATACCAGTTAAACCTTCCCTTTAGGTGTCACACATTGCTTCAAGACTAGCAATTATTTCTGTTCTGTTTGCTTTATTATAAAGCTTCACAGAATGCTACATATACACCGGTAATGATAACCCTTCAGCTTAGTTGATCGAATTCTGAAACTGTTTTACTGACCAACACCACTTCAATGGTACACAAGATGAGCCAAGTTTCTTGTTTTTCCTTTTAAGCTTCTGTGGAAGCAGTTTCTTTCCCATGAACAATGGCAAGTTTGTTTTGTCTAGTAATTGAAATAGTACAACATCTTGCTTAGTTTCCACTAAAGCACAACCAAGCTTTAGTCCTCACGAAACAGGCAGCAGTACTGAAAAACCTAAGTATACTAAGAGATCAGACCAAGTTCCTCATAGACACTTAAAATTATAGGTAACTTTCATTCCCCAACAACAAAAAAATCCACCTTCCTAGAGAACTGCCAGGTGTCCTGTAGCTGGCAGCACTTCCCCTTCCCTGACTGCTGGAGTTACCCTCTTCAAGCTGTGGTACACTGCATGTCCAAATCTCTAATCTTACAGGCTCTTTACACGCTGCCAGCAAACACCATTGCGTGTGATTCTCCCAAACACATTTTGAAAAGGCACCCAAACACACTGCAACACAAAGATATTTTACACAAGTACAGTATCTCTTCTCACCCTTCTCTGTTTCATTTTCCACACTGAGTCTCTCCTTCCACTCCCCTGTTTATCCACACTGGCAGAGAAAGGCAGCCATGATTCCAGCTGCCTGCAACTTAATAAAAGTCATTAAGCAAAAGCATGTATTTCCATTGCTACAAACAGAACACTCAGGAAAGTACTGCTTGAAAGGAGAGAAAATTAAGAGGCTCATAAAATACAACTAAGGAAAAGTAACACATTTGTAAGATGTGTTTTAGGAGTTTACAGGGATTTTTCTGTAAAAATGTTCCTAAAGTCTAACACTGTCTTAACTCAATAGTTAAATAGCAAAAAAGCTGGTCTGACTGGCTTAATTAATGTAAGTTGCACCATGAGCAAGAGGTGGAACTAGATGATTTCCTGAGGTTCCTTCCAACCCAAATTATTCGACGAATCCATGAAAAACATTAAGGGAGTCATAAGATTTGCTGCTGGACATCTAGAGACCTGGGAGGTCACGACAACCAACATTTCCATCATGACTTCAAAATGGCATTGCAGAAGGAAGACTAGACAGTTTTGGGGAAGCTCTTCCAGGAGTACCACCAGATTGATAGATCCATACATCTTGGTAGATAAAGCTGTATCTATCTAGACATGATGCCTAGAAACAATAAATGAGCTGGTAGACAACTTGCTACTCTAAAAATACATTTTGCTTTCTAGTTTTGTTCTACTCTTAAATCTGTTTAAGATGACATTATATACACCACTGGATATGTACTTCTAAAAGAGAAAATAATCAAAGTATGAGAACTTAGCTAAACCCAGTGGCTGGTCAGAGGCACTAGAGCCAGAACTCAGGATTTTGAAATTGTACCATTGATAAAGACATTGGATTGAATCTCTGAGACAGTAAAGGGAATAGAGGTACATATACCCCTCATGCCATGAAACACAGCTTTCAGGAAGGACAGTGGAAATGTAGGCCATGGTAAGCATATTAAAATACATCACAAAACTGTGGTATATAGCTTCTTTCTCCTTTTTTTAAGAGTAGCATTTCTGTGTTTATATTTAGGAAGCCATAAGGGCTTAAAAGAATCAGCGTTACTAGTGACTTGTTTAACTAAAATGATGGGGTTGACTTACCTGTTGCAAACAAATTTATTAACATAATGCAAATTAATAATACTTTCTTTAAAGTATCTTAGAAATCTACTTCTTGTTTTCTGCTCATTTCTGAAGGAGGAATAGCTAATGAAACTCAGTCAAGTTAGATTAACTTTCATATTGTCAGTGTGGCAGTATTTGGATTTCAGACAATAACAATTTTGTCATCCTTTAAAATAAGTTTATTACTAGCACAATTTTTTTTACAACTCTACGGGCTTTTGTACTTCTTATTTTAAGGGAAACAGCTTCTTTTACAGCACTTACATAGAGGCTCATTTTAAAGCCTACATATTCTCTTGGCTTACTTTAAGGATGGATGAAGTTGGCAGCTGTCCACTGAAGGAGTTAGGGGCAGTAAAAAAACCTGCAACTTACAGTGTTCATTATTCACTAAACATAGTTATCATCCACCAGTAAATGGGCAAACTGGCAGGAATGATGACACTAATTCCTTACCAGCCTGCTGGAGATGAAAGGAGCACTCCTCCCTGCTTCAGGAAGTAAAGCTAAAACCCTTTGGTGTTTTCTCTTGTTACGAGAAACACTGTCACAAGCTACAAGTAATTCCAGTTAAGACTGCCCAGGAAAAAAAAAAAAAAGAGATGGCATGATGCCTACTGATTCTTATGAATGGGAAAAGTACAAATGCTGGCAAAGTTCACTTTTTGGTGTTATACACTTAAGATACTGGCATAGCTGACAGAAATCCCTGGTATACAGACTCCAAGAACTTGAGTTCTTGTAGATCTGCTGGGCCCACTTTTTCCAACCTGTGCACTTGAACTGTACAGTCTTTAACTACAAACAAAACCTTCAAAAGTATCCACAGAGTAACAGATATCATCCCAGACTTCTGCCAAAAAAAAA